>VDFB02321262.1:41659-374810 GCA_007258455.2 Sequoia sempervirens
AATGCAAAACTATAACAAAACTTTGATAAAACTAAAAATGTGGACCTGGAATCTTGATGAGGACTGGGAATTGCTTTTGAAATGTTGTTGATGTTTTTTTTCAGGCTTGGAGGGACTCATTCACCATTCTGGGGGAATCAGTCCCAGTTCTAGTAAATTGAGCCAAAATTTGTTTATGTCAAAAGGGTGTCAGAAAATACAGAAAACACAAAACTGACCTGGAAGTGGGAATCATTTTCCACCCATGGTGAATGAGTCCACTTTGAATTTTTGTATTTTCAAAAGTGGATTCCAGAGCTTCTAATCTACACTTTGATACTCTATAGGTGTCTGCTTCCAAAACTCTGATTTACGGGTCTAAAAATGAGTTTTTGCTAATACTTTGACTTGTTGAATGAAGAGAAGAATTTAGCAACCTTGAAACTTGATCTTCAATGATTTCCAAGCTTCCAAGAGACCTAAATCTACAAACACACAATGCAAGAGAGAGAGATGTTGAATGTTAGGGCATGGAGATTTGCCTTAGTCAAACCCCTTTTAGGTAATTAAACCAAAATGATGAAAGAATGGAATGAGACATGCAATAATGGAATTTATTACCTTGCCATGATGTTTGATCTTGAAATTCTACAACAAAACATGAATAATCTTCCCTTGAATGTCTTAGGAAGTTAAATTGATGACTTGCAATGTGAAAGCCTTAGCTTGCTTGACTTGAGATAGAAGAATGATGGATGAATCAATGATAAGAGATAAGAGATGTTAAGAGATGTGAAAATGAGTTAAAAGACTTATATTTATACAATCTTGTGCCTTAGTAACCCGTTAATACCTCATCATAGGCTGACATCAAGTGATTTTGAATAAAAAACTCGAAAGGAAATTTAAAATATTTTGAATTTGGAGCCAAGGGGGACTCATTCGGTCCCACCTAGGACCTGAAAATGTGTGTTGAGAATTATCTTGTATTTAATGTTGTTTATCAGGTTTACGTTCAAAAATACACTTAATTAAAGCTTATAAGGGCATAAAGGGATCAAATAAAGCATAAGAAAGGGATAAATAGTGAAGCTGTGCCTAGAAAAGCATGAAATCTTGTTACAAGACTACAACACTTCAAAATAGGACTTGATTAGTGATGAAAAGGTTATTTTTAGGTGAATTGTAATGAATAGAGTCTAGAAGAGTGTAGAAATTCTTTACAACACTTCACAACACCTTCACAAGACGTCATTAAATGCATTTTATTCAATTTTCAAGGGTCCAAGACATAGTTTGGATGCATAAAATGCCTCACAACATTTGAATCAAGGCCTCATTAAGCCCAATTTACTAAGGATTAATTCAATGCCATGCAAAGGGTACTTTTTTCTATGACACACGCAAACAATCCTTAGGACCCTTATTATGCTTCTTCAATTTCTTGACATGCTCAACAATCCTTTTCCTTCTAAACTTGACCAATTCTTCTGAAATAGTCTTGTTCCTCAAATTATAAGTACTCTAGACAATAGTTTTCTCACCCTTCTTACAAACACTTCTCTTACCCTTTAGAATAGTTGGAATTTCCATTGTACTAGGTTTAGCATCAGGCACATAAACAAGAGGTTCCTACATACTTAACCTCCTAGACCTTCTAACTAGTGTAACTGGAATACTTGGTTCACCCACCTTACCTAGAATAAAACACTAACCAATAGCCTACCTTACAGAAGATACACCAGCACAAACCCACATAATCCCCTTTTATAGTAATGAAAACCCAAACCAATCCCACATAAAATGACACAGAGCACAATTGTGAGATACAAAAATGATATTACCCTAGGAAACTAGAAAAGCATAGCTAGACTACATGTACACATACTTGCAGACCCAAGGATACTACACCACTACTTCTATGATGATTCGCTCAACACTCGAATGTCACTCCTCCTGTGCCTACAACAATTATTTTAGCACCTTGATAATTGTAGATGATGAGATGAAGTATAGGAGATCCTCATTAAATAGAGGAATTAGAGCATATGGAATTTAATGACCACCCTAGCTCACTCAATCCAATATAAAATCAGTCACTCAATGTTGAATCTTGGAATTTGATCATTTTGGATTTAAAACTCAATCAACGAGGCCCATTAAGGACCACCACTTTCCTTTCCATTTGTACTTGGAAACAATGATGAGATGCTTTTAAAGCTACCACATAACCATCCACATCCTATCCATATCATTTGCAACTTTCCCATTGTTGTAGAAGTTTCCTTATATTTTCTTCAATCTTCAGTGATGAGCAAAAATTCACATTTGAAAGGAATATTCCCAAACAAAACCCCATCACTTCTCAGAGTAAATGGTTAAACCTTCTTGAGCATTTCAACGACGACGACCTTCCAACAATATCTCCACATAACCTGAGCTATCACATATTGTAGAAATGAATTTGAAGTTGGAGGTATCTTCGGTGATGTGCCAAAGTAACGATGAGACATAAATCTGACACGTGGCCATCACACTACTCATTCTCTCCTTCCATCACTTATCGCTGAATATTAAAAGAGTTTCTAACATATTTTAGTGATGGTGTGATGAATAGACTACCACAACCATCACTCATCATAGAAATGGAGCTGAATTTTTGAAAAAAATTGGTGATGAGCAATACAAAAGGAGAACATGGTTGTCACTCATCGCAGAAAGGAACCTATTACTTGAAATGACTTCATCAATGGATGACTAGTTGAGTAGACAGATATTTCCCATGTGCAGAATTTTTTTTTTTTAAAAGGGGGCCGTAAATAGGCTGATGAGACTCAACCCCTTAGAAGGAAACTTAAACATAATTCCTTGCTATAAAATATTTGGCTAGAATTTGGGATAATTTAAAACAATGATAAAGCTCAGGGCAACCAATGAACCTAAGCAAAAGGGGTTAGTGAAAACATGCATTCAATAACTTAGATGGTGACTTAAGTAACTAACAACAAGATGTAATAGGTCGACATAGAATTAAAATTCCCAAGGGTTAATAATAAGAAACTAAAAAATGAGGATTTCTAGACCAAAACCCTAATCCATCCATGGACACATAAGCCTAAAATTGTGACTAAAATAGACTTACCTCAAGATTTTACAAAAAAAATTGAGGCTCTATCGTAACAAGTGTAAACATAGTAAATCTCCCTAAGGTACATTGGATGATGCAGGGTCAGGGATCTCAAAAGATACACAAAGATTTAAGATTAACAAAGTTTTGTTCTTCAATCTCTCAACTAGACACCAACTTAGAAATAAGGCCTTCACCTTGCACTTAAGACCTATCTGCCTCCCTTGTGATTCCTAATCATTGAAATGATCTCAAAAGACTTGAACAAACTTGATTCAAATGGGTTTCAAGCCCTAACCCTCCATTTTATACAAAACTCTCTTTTGCTGCTCACATAGCCATCTAGCCTATTAGGCCTTTGGCAATGGATTTTTGACTTCTTCCTCAAATTTTGCAAATGAACCTCCAATATAATGATGGTTTTAGATGTGTATTGTGATGAAAAACATCATGTCAACTCCTTGGCATCAATTTTTTCAGACAACCTCACTTCAAACCCTGTTGTTTCCTTAAAATTAGGCCTAATAGGCTAGATGGCTATGTGAGCAGCAAAAGAGAGTTTTGTATAAAATGGAGGGTTAGGGCTTGAAACCCATTTGAATCAAGTTTGTTCAAGTATTTTGAGATCATTTCAATGATTAGGAATCACAAGGGAGGCAGATAGGTCTTAAGTGCAAGGTGAAGGCCTTATTTCTAAGTTGGTGTCTAGTTGAGAGATTGAAGAACAAAACTTTGTTAATCTTAAATCTTTGTGTATCTTTTGAGATCCCTGACCCTCTGCATCAGAGTGGTATCAGAGCAGTGAGTAGGTCCTTGAGGGATTGGAGAAACAGCAATGGCACCAAAAAACCAATTGGCAAGAGAGTTGGAAGAGTTGAAGGAGATCTTGGAGAGGGAGAGAAGAGAAAGAAGGGAACAAGAAGCAGCAAGAGCAAGAGAGAAAGGCAATGGAGAAGAGAGAGAGACACTATGCAAGCAAGGATCAATAACCTTGAGAGGAGTAGGAGGAGAGAAGACCAAGAAGACCAAGAAAACAATGAAGAGGATGAAGAGCATGTGAGGGTAAATCAGGAACAACAAGCTGATGATACAGAGGACCCTGAGGAAAGGAGGTTAGTGAGGTTATTGAAGGCAGTACAGGGTCATGGAGGGAAGAGTCACATAGACTTACCTATCTATCAAGGGAAGATGGATAGTGAAGAGGTATTGGGATGGCTTGATGCCATGGAAAACTACTTTGAATTTGAGGAGATGGATGAAGAGAGGAAAGTCAAGTTTGCTAAAACCAAGTTGAGAGGCATAGCATTGACATGGTGGACAAGTTTCCAGAATGATAGGATGGCTAGAGGATTGGCAAAGGTCTCTACATGGGCAAGGATGAAGAGTTTGGTCAAGGAGCAATTCCTACCATCTGATTATACCATTCATGTGAAAAGGATGAGGCAGAATTTAAAACAAAAGGACTTGGATGTTATGTCCTATACTGAGCAATTTCACAAGCTTAGTATTAGAGGAGGTTATGAGGAAGAAGATGAGAAGATAGCCAGGTACATCAATGGCTTAAGGTACAATCTGCAAGATGAGATTGGTTTGCAATTGCCAAGAACATTGGGAGAATGTTTTCAGTTGGCCATTAGAGCAGAAGAAAAGGTGAAAAGGAAGCAAGAAAGATCAAACAATGGTGGAAGAGGAGGTAGTTCAAACAGGGGCAGAGGTAATAGAGAGCAAGGACAAGGCAGTAATGATAAAAGCAGCAATGACAAGGGTAAAGAGATATTTTCTGATCAAAGAGGTGGGTACACTCCAAGAGGAGGAGGCAGATTTGGACAAGGTAGAGGACCATTCACAGGCAGATGTTTTAATTGCAATGAACCAGGGCATCCTTCCTTCAAGTGTCCTAAGTGGGAACAAGCTGATAAAGGCAGAGAAAGGAGAGCTACCTTGGTGCAAGAAGAAGAAGATAAGGAGGAACCAAAAACATTTATGGCAGACCCTGTGACTGATGGTGAGTTTCTCATGATCAAGCAAGGAGAAAGGCTTCATCAAGAACCAAAGGTAACCATTTTCAAAACAAATTGTCTTAGTCATGGTATGGTAAGATATGCAGATTGCTTATAGATTCAGGGTCACATAGCAATTTAGTTTCAGTTGATATGGTAACCAAGCTAGGGATTGAAACTTTTGATCATCCTACTCCCTACAAGGCCACTTGGGTAACTCAAGGACAGCATGTAGAGATTGGTAAGAGAGCTTTTGTTGATTTCTCAATTGGTTCATATCAGGATAGAGTGCTTTGTGATGTTATTCCAATGACTTGTGGTCATATTATCTTGGGAAGGCCATGGCAGTATGTTAGAAGAACTTTGCATGATGGGTTTCTTAACACCTATTTGGTTCACAAGGGAGAAGTTAAATATCAGTTGGTTCCTTTACCTTTGGAGCAGTCTAAAGATAGTTTTGTAATCTGTTTTGAGAAGAGTTTGCAGGTGAATAAGCAGGGTGAAACAGGGGAAGGCATTGGCAAGCTGAAAAGTGATAAGTTGCAGCAGGGTTATGAGATGGATAGTCCTCCAAATCAGTCCTTGTGGGATCTAAATAGTATCAAGATTGGTGGCATTGAATGCCCTATCAATGAGGGTAATAGTGGTGAAGTTCTTCCACAAAGGAGGCATTGGAATGAGGGCAGCAGTAGGGCACAAGAACTCACTATTTTCAAGCAGCAAAGAGGACACACTAATCCTTATTTTGGTTCTGTCAAGAATGCAGATTGGCAGAAGAGAAAGATAGTGAATTTGGGGGACTACATACCTGCTCATTGGAAGATGAAAACACATGAGAGCAAAAGGTCTTTTGGTGACAACACATGGGACACTTCTTGGGGCAAGAGTTCTTTCTTTCCTAGGGAGAATGGTGCAGGAGCACCCAGGGCCTTCAAGGAGCACGTCAAGAACCAGGAGAGTGCAAGGGTCAAGAGGACCTTCCAAACAAGTCAAAGCATCAATTATGACCTATTGGAGCCTATAATGGCATTTGGTATGAATAAATGTAATAAGAATGTTAAAAGTTCTAATGCTCCTGATAAGGAATCTAGGTTAAAAATGCAAAGTAAAGGGAAAATCATGTTCTAGGGGTTTGATTAGTGTTCTAATGCTTTAGTTTGGTCAAATAAACTTGGATATTGAATATCCAATGGTTTTTAGGTGATAGATTTTAATAAATCTCTAGTTTGTAATTTCAAATTTTTAAATTTTAGTTTAGGCGGGAAAAGGAGTTTTAGGTGTTTTAGAGGTAATTATGCATTGTAATCAATTCCAATCAGTTGGATCAGTTGGGGGATGGTTCTATAACCCAAAAATGGTCATTTGTACGGAGGTTGGGCGTTTGGAGAAGTGACTGTACGGACTGCTACAGAAAATAGTGAAAAAACATAGTTTTCTTGCATTTTCTTGAGTCTTTTTGATGATCTATTGATTCCTTTTGAATTTATAATCAATTGGATGGTTCAAGAACCTGTATTTACTTTCAATTAACCTCTTGAATGATCTGATACACGTTTATAATCAGTTCTTTGCATTATATTGCTGACTGTCCTAAAAAAAGTGCAGATTTTTCACTAATTTTGGTGATTTTCATGGATGATTGATCCATTTCAAGGTAGAATGCTGCTGTGACCTATGAAATGGATCATTCCTAACATGTATCATACATATTTAACCAACTAATGTGTAGGAAGGAAGAATATCAAGGTGTACACCAAGTTGTCAAAGGGAAAAGTGCTTGAAGATGGAGGCTAGGGTGTAGCAGCAGAAGATCTGCCTTAATGAGGGGCATGTTTTTGAGTTTGGATCAACTAAATATGTTGTCCTAATGGTGTAGAGTCAATGAGAAATTTATGGAAGTGATTGGAAGGTTAGTTTTCAAGAAGCCCTAGTTTTTGAGTGCAAAGTCAAAAAATCACTGCAGGAGGCCTAGTTGGGCTAGTAGCCTAGTTAAGGTGAAAATTTGGTTTTGTGTCTAAGTCAGAGGGTTGGGCTTTGAAATCATTTAAAACAAGTTTTTTTGGGTCTCTTAAGAGTGTTCCAAGGGATTGGGTCCATAAAGAAGGCAAATAAATCATGAATGCAAAGTTGAGGCCTTATATCCATGTTGGTGCCTAGTTGAAAGGTTGAGAGTGAATCATTGTTAGTCTTGTAACTTGGTGTTTCTTTCAAAGTCCCTAACCCTCTGCATCATACATATGATAAGAATCAATGCTATCAAATTTAATGATTTTTACCTTCAATCAACCTTATAATTATTTGACATATTATCAAATGAATATTTAAACTCGCCTCTGGTTATGGTATAACTTACATAACAGAAGATATACTATTAAATATATGATAAAATTACTTGACAATAGTATGCCACTTTGATGGGGAGACCTCCTAATCCACTTCAATTGGGATACCTCTAATATTCTTCAATAAGAACACAATACTCAACATGATGATAGTAACCTACCTATAACTCCTACATATACCATACTTATACCTAGGATATTACCCAAGGTGACCTAAATAACCCTATATAATCCTTAGACCAACCTAAATAACTAAATAACAATATAATAATGATAATATGACTTAATTAAGAGTTAAGGTAGCCACAAGTTGACTACCCATAACACTCTATACATTATAAGGGTAGGGTCATAACATTGCCCTCATTTACAAAGTATTGTCCTTAATGCTAACTTTTTCTTTTTCTTCTTCTTCATCTCATTTTTTTCTTCCTCTTTTTATTCTACTGATGTTTATTTTTCTTGTTCCTTATCTTATTCTTGCTCTTGTTCTTGTTCTTGATCTTTCTCTTTCTCTTGCTCTTGTTCTTATTCTTGATCTTATTCTTATTCTTGATCTTTCTCTTTCTCTCTTTCTTGTTCAACTTGTTCAACTTGTTCTTTTTCTTCTTTTTTGTGGCTACTTTTTTGTGAAGAGGTTTAAGGCCTAGGCTACACTTTCTTAGAAAAATCTATCAAAAATTAGGTGTTTTGGAACCTTGAGAGTGAATTTGTTAGAAACCCTAATTATGCAATAAATCACTTAATTGCTCTAATTACTCTATGCTTATTTGTTATTGCTTCCAAGACCCACTAATAATTAGGAAGGAATTCAATAGGAGTTAGAAGATATTATCTTTCCTAATAAATTGGATAGAAACCCTAATTCTACAATAAAACACTCAATTCTGATCCAATTCCTCTAAAATTTGGATTATAGTTGCTTTAATATTCTTTTCAAAAACCCTTTACAAATCAAACAAAAAATTTCCAAAATATGGAAATATGTTTTTTTATAAAATGACCTCCAAAATTGAAAAAAATCCTTTTCGTCCTAGTGCGAGGATCACGCTTTGATACCATTTGTTATGGTATAAATTGCATAATAGAAGACATAATATTAAATATTCTAAAATTACTTGATAATAGTATGCCACTTTGAGGAGGAAACCTCCTAATCCACTTCAAGGGGGGTACCTCAAATAGTTTTCATTAAGAACACATTACTTAACATGATGATAATAACCTACTTATACCTCCTATATTTATCATACTTATACCTAGGATATCACCCAATCCAACCTAGATAACCCTATATAGGTATTAGGCTGACCTAAATAACTAAATAACAATATAATAATGATAATATGACTTAATTAAGAGTTAAGGTAGCCACAAGTTGAGTATTCATAACACTATATACACTATAAGGTTAGGGGCATAACACCTCTTTTATATAAATCAAACTAACAATAAAACTCAATACATATTATTCTAAGTGTTAGGATTAAGGTGTCATCAACCTTTCAAATTATACATATATTTTCTATGTCTTAACAATATTGTAAGGTGCACATGGATTTCAAGAGTTTAATTGGAAAAATTATTTGTAATTTAGATTCTCCTAGATTCTTGGTATTAATTTTTATATACATTTATGAGGGAGGTGGGGTACTACTATAACAATGATATTTAACTCTAGACTCATTTAAGGCACATTCTCAATTCTAGGTGCTAGAGAAAATAATGGAGTATATTTTTAAAATAGATTGGAGCCACATGAGTTAGTGAAGTCCAAAATAAAGTGATATACTTGAGGATGTGATCTATTAAGGATTTATTGATCAAATATTCCTTTATAGTTATGAATTTTATTTGAAGATTCATTGATTGAGCCCATGTGAAGTTATTGATTGAATTTACTATTCTTAAAAGATGATCTCTAAGGTGGGTGTGGGATTTTTTGCATGATACCATAGTTTTGGTAAAAAAATTATGATTTTTCCTCTTTACCTATATATTGGAGATATGAGATAATAGTTTGATATCATTTTTTACAGGTGCATGAGTTTTGTCAAAATTTTATCAAAGTACGAAGTGTAGTTTATTAATATCGTATCAGGTACATGAATATTAAACATTTATGTCCTTTATGTCTAGTAGATTTTTTTTACAAGTATTTCTCCACATAAATCATGTGTTACTATAGTTTTTTAAGCTTTTCTTATTATTAATTTGTGCATATACACATAATATTATATAGTAATCCATTAATTTCATATTTTCATACACTTTGAAGAATTTTTATTTATTTTAATAGTTTCACCTTGTTTCTCAACAATATGAACCCTCTTAAAACCAATTATTAAATATGTCATCTCATTGTTGGAAATGTATTTAAATATTTTAGCATGAAACCCAACCAAGGCACTATTACACAATAAAATTATGATGTGATAAATAACAACATTAAATACAAATTAGATCATATGGATGTATTCTTGATGCTTGGTAAACATTATGTTCAAATAATTATAAGGATTAGCTTCATGTACAATATTGCTCAATTTGATGACTATTAACTAAGCCTAAAAATAATACTTTGAAACCACAACATGAAATATGAAATTGTGGTACAATGAAAAGAAAAAGATTTGGAAAATAATTTCAAAATACAAGAACATGAAAATATTTTTTTTTCTTGATACAAGATTGCTTATAGGTATAGGGTGGTCCCATATCATTCATCATCTTGTGTAAATATAGTGCTTCCTTAAGAACCTCCTCAAGTGTAATTTACTTATCATTGAATGATATCTTATAATTTTATATGTAGCCAATCAACTCAATCATAGATGTAATTAATTACATGGAAGTTGTCGATCAAGGAATACTGGTATGGGACAATTACATTTGATCCATGATGAACCGAAGCATAACATATCCACCAAAACTCAATCTTAAACAAGATCATTCAAATGAAGGTTAAACTAAGCATTTATTGAAACTAAACATTATGAACTGTGAAAGAATTTAAATGTCTACTCTAACCCATCTGAAACTTATCCCGTTTTGGAATTGGTGTTGTGTTGATGTGAAATGATGACCCTTTCCCAATCTTGTGATCAGTGAGCTTGTTCCAATCGATTCTATTGAAGAGAATGGATGAAACTTGATATGTGGATGAAAACATTATTTATGCTAATTTGAACATGATGCAAGCTAAATTAACATGATTTGATGCTAAAAATTATCTAAATATGCAAAAGCTAAGATAATATAAGTGGATTCTAAGCTAAAAAATTTAAACCCTAATTTATAAACAAGCTAAGATGGATGCATGGAAGCCATTAATGGAAGCTTAAAAATAATATGCAACTAAAAATGAACTAAAATATGCTAAATGTGAGTAAAGTATGAGTGTGAGTGAATTCAATAGCATAAGTTTGCAATTGAAAGATGGATCCATTTGTCTCCAAATAGTGTTCTATTTATAGGAGAGCAAATGAGAAATGAAGGGTTGAGATAAAAAAGATCAATCAACGGTCAAGGATGAAAGAAAGAAGAGGCATGGATCATGGATTCTCATCAATGGGTGAGAATGCAAGATGAGATTTAATCAAGGGTTCTCATTCCTTCCAATCAAGCACACTTTTGACTTGTACAAGAGGTCAAAAGTTAATTTGCACATGAAGTCACAAGATAACTTGCACATGAAATTTTGTGAGAATATCCCTTTTTCAAATGATCGGAGGAGAGAGAAAAGGATATTTTGCAAATTAAAACAAAGTTTAATTGTGCAAAAGAGGAGGGAATATTCCATGAGAATATCCCCCTTTTGGAGGAATTTGCAAAGGAGGAATATTCCCTTGCAAGTGGGGGGAATTAGATTAATTAGATAATTGCTAATTAAACAAGGGTTTAATCATGCAATTAGGGGAATTAGAGGAATAAAGTGAATTTCATTAAATCAAATGATTTAATGAAAGGGAGAAAGGTGAAATGGCATTTAATTAAATAAATTAAGGTTATTTAATTAAATAAGATGACTTAGGGAATTAAATTAAATATTTTGATTTATTTAATTTAATGAGATGAAGTGTTAGTGTGAAAGGGGGTGAATTAACTTGATTTGATGCGTTAGGTTAATAGACAAAAATGATGTGATTAATTAATTAGCTAGGCTAATTCAATTAATTAAGCAAAAAGAGGATGGGTTTCAAGAGGAAATGATGTTAGTATACCTGATTTGAGTGTATGATATCCTAAAGGACATGTTTTAGTGTCTACATTTTTCCCCTCTTTGAAGCGAGGTACCTACTACTTCAGTTCAAAGACTAGCTCGATTATATAGACACTTTTTGACTTTTGTTGACTAATTCTTTGATATAGATATACATTAATGGGATCCTTTTTGATAGCCTTGTGGATATTGTATTTATGATCGATATACATACACTAATGCAAATATTGTACCATGACATTCATTTTTTGATATATATATATATATATATATATATATATATGATATAGATACAAATTCAACATGATTTGTTCATCTTATTCATGCTTATGATTGTATGGACACATTTGATATGATGATTTGATATGCTTATATGTATAGATGCACTTTATTTATGTATGCTTATGCGATATGCGATGAGATGAGATGTAATGGATGCAATGTTATATTATTTTTTAGTATATTTTCATGATATGACATGTTATATGATATGATATGTAGATGTTATGCTTATGCAAATGATATGGAAGTAAATGGTATGGATGTATTTCTTTTTTTTGTGTATTTTCTTTGTAATTTTAGGATGTGATATATGCATGTGGATGTATGGATGGAAAATGTAGATGTTTGTATTTATGATGTGATATGCAATATGTGCTTATGATATGCAACAATTTAAGATGATTAGAATAAAAAAATTATATTATTCATCACAACTTAAATGATAATGATGATGCAAGATGTATGATGTGATATGCTATGATTTTGTTGATGATTTGTGGATGTAGGATGGATGCATATATGATTTTTTTGTTGACTGTCATGATACCAAGTTAGCATAGAGAGAAGATAGAAGAAACAAGATGATCGACCATTAATTTTGATGATTTTCTCAAAAGATCCAACAAGTCTATGATCCACCGAGACTTTATTAGAGATGGTGATGAGAAATGCATGATGATGATTTTCTCATTTCTCGAGATTGGGATTTTTTGTCGTTCCTTATTATTTGATATAACACATAAACACAATGCATCAAGGTATTAATAACCAAAACATCATTGTATCTAGTGTAATGGACTTTGACATGACAAATAGATAGGATATTTCTTGTTCCCACCTAGACATACGAAAAAACTTGTTGGAATGTAAGTTAAAAGCCTAGAATATATTGGACCAAAGCATAGACAATAGTCAACAACGTACTCCAAACAACTTCCCTACACACAACTAAGCAAGTATGCACCAAGATTATTTTACAAGATTATCCACAAGGACAACAAATGAAGATATTGATCGATGCCCCATTCCTTTCTCTCTAATTTTTTTTGATATACATCATTGAGAGGTCCTCAAAATGGGTCATTAAGACAAATCATAAGAAAAGATCAAAGACAAACAATCAGTGTTATCTATATCTCTTGCCAGTTTAATTTAGCTAAGGTGATGTCTGATACCGATGTCCATCACAAGAAGGATGCACCCTAAGACATGTTGATCAAATGGTTTGTTTGATGTTAGGATGATGATGAGCTTTATGATAAGACATTGATATAAACTTCACTGATACATTTACCTATGATCTAGACTTTAGATTTTGACACTTAGGTTCTCACTTTCTGACTTGCTATACTTGTTTTCTATTTGTTTTTCCAAAGGTTGAAGGTGACAATCAATTTATTATGGATGGAGGTTATTGCAGGTGAAAGTGAGATGGGATGGGTGGTTTTGGATTTTTTGGAAAATTTCAATGTTTTTGGTATTTTGAAAATGTTTTCAAGTTGTTTTCGGTCTTTTTGAAAGTTTATGCAAATGTTTATGTTTTCGGTTATTTGAGGTTGTTTAGGGTTTTATCTAATATTTTTCCTTCTTTTTTGGTCTTTTGAAAGTTTTTAAATGTTTTTGGATTTTTAATTATCAAATGTTTTTGTGTTTTTCATTTTTCAAATGTTTTTCTATTTTTCTGATATTTGAATTTTTTTTGTTTTTTGAGTTTCGACCAAGAACCTAACCTAAAAGACCTATCCTAGGGTCCTTGAAGGTTGATCAAAGATAAGCCTTACCTACATTATACATGTAAAGAACACATAGTTCGACTGAATTGACTTATTGAAGATGAGATATGAACAGTTGACATAATGCCAGTTTATTATGACGGACTCCTAAAGGACTAACCTAGGGTGTCTCAGGGGCACATCAATGATGGCCTTGCATATGTTCAAGCTCAAAGATGATGTAGTTTTACAAGGTACTATTTTTGGATTTTTGATGTTTGACTTTTTTAGGGTTTTTGATGTGTTTTGGATGTTTTGGATTTTTCCTTTACAATTTTATGAATGTTTTTGGATTTTAGCTGTACAGGAATTTTGATGTTATTGTATTTTTTGATGAAAGTTTTACAAAAAAAATTGGTTTTTTAGATGAGATTTATGATAACCTTAAGATATACAAAACCCTGATATGATCCATGATGAATTTCCCCCAACGTGACATTTTAGACTACTTCAATATAGGTAGGACAAATTGACCTTTGGAATATGACAAGTAGTACTGAAGGGATTGCGATACTTCACAACATCAAACTATGATAAGGACATAGATATATGATGGATGAAGGGTGATGCAAAGAATGATAGGATAAAGAGCCAAAGAATAGATGGAGGCACTTTATTTATGCAAGGTACCTGTTTTCTAGGTTTTCACCAAGGTACTTGCCCAAAGTGCCATCAAAGTGGTTTTCACTAGAGGATGATTGTTTTTCTTTAATTTTTCAATCCTTTTTCTCATTTTTTTGGATTTTTGAACATTTTTTTATTTTTTTGCATTTTCAGATTTTACACCCTTCAAGACTAGGCATAAAACTTTTTAAGATGCAAGTTGTTAGTTGGCTCCTGCAAGGGTTCACCTTTAGGTGTTGATAATTGATATGCTCTCAATCCATAGCTTGTTGTGATGACAAAGGGCCCCAACTAATTAGGCTCAAACTTCCCTTTGCTATCTTGATCTGGAAGGTTCTTCTAATTCTTCTTTAGGACAAGATCACCTACCTGGAAAGACTAAATTTTGATCCTTTTGTTATAGCTCTGTTTCAATTAGTTTTGATATACTTGCAAGTGATTGAGGGCATCAATATAATGCTCATCTAGGAATTCTAACTCATTCACCTGAGATACTCTATATTCTTTATCGACGATCAGGTTCTTTAGTGACACTTGCAATGATGGGAGCTCAACCTCAATAGGTAGGATAGCTTCGGATCTATAGACTAGGAAGAAAGGGTTTGTACCTATTGGTGTGCAGATACTGGTTCAATAAGCCTAGAGAGTGGGATTTAGTTGTAGATTCTATTCACGACTAGCTTCATTGACCATTTTCTTCAAAATTTTCAAGATGGTTGTGTTCATAGCCTTAGCTTGACTATTTTCCTAGTGGTAATATGAGGTAGAGAATTGGTGTTGGATGTTGAATCTTTGACATAGCTCTTTTACATCTCGATTCTTAAAGGGAGTTCCATTATCTGAGATGAGGGTTTGTGGAACACCATAATGGAAAATTAGATAGTTCAAGATAAATTTGGAAATTTGCTTCCCCATTATGTAGGTCATAGGAAAGGCTTCAACCCACTTAGTAAAATACTCAATGGCTATAATGATAAACTTGTGGTCATTGGATGAGGTTGGAATGATTTTTCATATGAGGTCAAGTCCCCACTGTGAGAAAGGCTAGGGTGTGATAATTGGTTGCAACTCTTGAGCTAGAGCATGAATCAAATCCCCATGTTGTTGACATTGGACACACTTCTACACATACTGATGATCTTCCCTTTCCATGGTTGGCCAATAATACCCCGTCATCAATAATTTCTTAGCTAAAGTCATACCACTAGAATGTGACCCACATATGCCATCATGTACTTTTGTAAAAGTGGTCAAGGCTTCCTCTTGGTTAAGAAATTGTAGTAACGTCCCTTCGATGCTTTAGTGATAAAGGGTATCACCTAGGATCACAAATCAAGATGATTTTTTAATAAAGGTCTTTTTAAGGTTTGAAGTGATATCAGATGGGAGGGTTGCTCTACTTAGGTAGGTAAAGATTTCATGGTACCACAGGGATCCAGGACCAATAATGACACATGCAAATTTAGATTTTAAGATCTTGAAAGTTGGTATGAAAAGTTGTTCTACCAAGAATTCACATTGGAGGACGTTGTTCGACATGTCTAGTAGTAATCAAATTGTTTCCATGGTGTTTGTTTCTATGTTATTCATGCGAGGAATCTGCTCAAAATTTATGTCTATAAAAAGGTCCTTGATACTTTCTACCATCTTTTTGTAAGGAGTAATCTTGTCATCCTTAGTTTGATAGTCATCACTGACTTGGTTGATAACTAGCTATGAGTCTCCATAGACTTTCATCTCTTGTATCTACCACTAAACTAGTATCCTTAGACTTGTGATTAGGGATTCATACTCAAAAATGTTGTTAGTACAAGGGAACAATAGTTAGTATGACTTTGGAATGCAATCAACTTGAGGGGTGATGAAAAGAATACCTGTTCCTGATCCCTGTTGGGTGAAAAATCCATCAAAGTACAGCTTCCACTAAGCTATGAGATTGATAAGGAACACTAATTCATCAGGGAACTTAGATATCAGAGGGTTCTCAACATAGATAGGTGCTTCTGCTAGTTGGTCTGTGATCACTTGTCCTTTTATGTCCTTGTGCTCTACATACTCTATGTCAAACTCTATCAAAATCATCACCCATTTTTCCATTTGTCCTGTGAGAGTTGCTTTGGATAATAGGTATTTCAATGGGTCAATTTTGGCAATAAATTTGATTTGATGTGACAAAATGTAGTGCCTAAAATTTTGTGAAGCAAAAACTATTGCTAGGAATGCTTTCTCAATGGGTGAATAGTTCATTTCATATCCCACCAAAGTCCTACTAATGTAGTAGATAACTCTTTCCTTTCCATTTTTTCATGGTGTACCAGAAGAGCTCCTAGTGCTGCTGATGTTGCTGAGATATACAAGATCAGTGGTTTGTTTGGTATTGGTGGCATGAGTACTGGAGCTGTTAGTAGATAGTATTTGATTAGTTGAAGAGCTTTGTCACACTTCTCATCACACTTGTAAGTTATCTCTTCATGAAGAAGATGTGAAAAAGGGTGTATCTTATCTGATAGTTGTGCTATGAACCTCCTAATGGAATGCAATCTTCCTTGTAATCCTATCATCTGCTTTATTGTTTGTAGTGGTTCCATGTCTAGGATTTCTTTTACCTTTGTTGGATCAATTTTATCTATCTTTTTGAGACGATATAGCCGAGGAGTTTCCCTGATGTAACCCCAAAGAAACACTTTTTTGGATTTAGCCTTACTTTGTATTCTTCTAGCCTATCAAAGATGGGTCCTAAGACTTGTATGTGCTTACTTCTCTTCTTTTATTTTTCCAAAATATCATCCACATAATATTTGCCTATTTTTTGGATCATTTCATGGAAGATGAGGGTCATTGACCTTTGATATGTTGCTCCTACATTCTTTAGACCAAATAGCATTACATTCCAGCAATAGGTTCCCCATGGACAATTGAATACATTTTTGTGTTGATCCTCTTTGGTAATTTTGATTTGATTGTAGCCTGAAAAACCATCCATGAGTGATAGCATTTCATGCCTAGCTATTAAGTCTACAGTGAGGTCGATATTGGGAAGAGGGAAATCATCCTTCAGACACACCTTGTTTAAGTCTCTAAAATCAATGCATATTCTGATGCTCCTAGTGGGTTTTGAGACTAGTGCCAGGTTTGAAACCCACTTAGGATAATCTATTGGTTGGATAAATCCAATGTCAAGAATCTTTTGTAACTTGAGTTTGACTAAGAGTGTTATTTGAGGGTACATCTTCCTTAATTTCTACTTGACTAGATTGACTTCAGGATAGACTGCTAAGTGATGCACAACCACTTCTAGGTCTAGCCCTGGCATATCTATGTATTCCCATGCAAATTTATCTTTGCGATTTTTCAGGAATGCTTCCAGGTTCTTTTGTTCTTCGCCCAACAAGGATTCAACATAGAAAGTGATCTTAGGCTCCTCTTCTATTCCTACATTGACTAAAGTGGCCTTTTCTACTAGTACCATTGAATTTTCTATATGCATTGCACTAAGGGGGAGATTGAATCCCTCATCCTTGGGTGACTCAAAGAGGTTTTCACCTTTAGATGCATCCTTTATTTTTACTATTTTAGGATCAAAAAGTTCCACAGTGTGGTTTTCACTTAAGGATCTGCATGTTAGTTGCATTTCATCAATTTTACGATTGAAGGATTCAATCGTCTCCCCATAGTACACCTCTGTATCTAGCTCTATGTCAAAATAAGCTTTGTGATCTTGCCATGGTAAGTCATCATGAAATTCTGAGATCACTTCATCATTTTCAAAGAAATCAAGAATTGGTGGTCCTTGTTCGTCCATGTCAATAAGTTGTGGGTAGACTAGGCATATTTCAGTTGGTTGATTGCTAGGAGAAAAGGATGTAATGGATATCATGAAAGGGGAGTTTTTTTCAAATAGGTCAGCACCATCAAGGGGGAAATCATCTAAGGTCATATTATGTGATGGAGATAACCAAGAGGAAGCCTTAGCTCATTTAGCCGAAGTACCTTTGCTAATAAGGGTGACCTTGCTAGTAGTATAACCTAGGCCAAGATTCTTTAATTGTTTCTCAGGAACAATGGGATGTAGTAAACCATTGTCATTTTGTCCTAGCTTGTTGTTCTTGTTATATCCCATTCCCTCCATGAACTACAATCCTTTGTTATCATCTTCCATAGGAAGAGTGGGGACAAGTTGTTCATCTCTATAGAGGAGTTTAGAGATACCATCCTCATTGACATCTTCTTGATTCAAATACCCCCACTTGGTGAAGGTATTAGCTACTGTCTTGATAGTTTCAGGCTCTTTGTTGTTAGATGTAGGTTTCCCATGATATTAAAGAGAAATAGGGAGCTCTCCTAAGACAAAGGTGTTCTTCATTATCTTGTAGTTCCCACAACCATCATCTTGAATTACTGATTTCATATCAAGTATGTTCTGCACTATGGGTGCCTTTGTTTCAAAAGTAGATGTAAGGGATGATGGGTGAACAAATGAGGTAGAAGGTGTAGGCCCTTCATCATTCTTGGGTACTTGGTGGATTTTATAGAGCTTGGCCTCAAGATTTTTGCAATAGTAAAATGACTTAGGATCTCCATGGATAGTATTCTCTCTAGCCTCAAAAGGAAACTTCACACATTGATGATAAGTTGAGGCTACAATTTTTAGAGCATGGATCCAGGGTTGACCAAGCAATATGTTGTTGGGAAGATCCAGGTCTAATACTTGGCATGTAGTTTCTATGATGAGAGGGCCTACTTGGATGGGTAGTGCAATGATACCTTGTGATACCCATTCTTGGTCATCATATGCCCCGATGGTGGTACTCTTTGTCTCTTCAATAGTATCCTCTGAATAGCCCAAATTTTTTATTAGCTGAAGGGTACAAATGTTCAATCTAGCACCACCATCTACTAAGACTCTTTTGACCTTGTTCTTATGAATGATAACCTCAAGATGTAAAGCATAGTTATGAGATGGTTGTGATGGTAGATCTTTCTCTGAGAAGGTGATTAGCGATATGGCCTACCATAACTTGAAACTAAGTAGTATCAATATCCTCAGGAATGGATGACTCTAATAAAGCTTTCTCCAACATTTCCCTATGCGCAAGTGATAACCTCAATAGTTCTAAGATAGATATTTGTGCGGGAGTCTTCTTAAGCTGCTCTAAGAGATTATACTTGCTATTTCTTGTTGTTGTTTGAGTCGGTTGTGCCCTAGATTGAGGTGGGACTCCTTGTATTGTGACTTTACCACATTTTTTGGTGACTCCACACTCTGCACTATGCCTTTTGATGGTGACAACAGTGATGATGCTATCATAGGAAGCAACTACATTGGAATAGGTATGTTGCATGTTTGTGTAATCCTTAGCTTTCCTAGTGTTTTTTTCTTTGTTATGATTAGGCATAGGGTTCTTGTATATCTTAAGATCCTAATTCCCAGCTAGTACCATAACAAATATGGTTTCATTCTCTATGAGGTATTGGATAATGATTTTGAGCCTCATGTAGTTTGTTTTTTGTGTCCTTTGATCTTTTGAAAGTCACAAAGGTCATTTTTGTTGTACCAAGATGGTTTCTCTTGTGGTTCTTGGTATTTTTCAAAGTTGGGAAGTGTGATCAGATTTGACTCTACCAAGTTTTTCCTGATAGTTTTGATAGGTTCAAATAACTATGCATACTTGCATTTAGGATAGTTGTTCTTGTTAGGGGTTCACCTTTTCATTTCAGTGTTATTGATTTAATTGTTCTAAGAAGGTGTTGTTTGCTGCATAGTTGGTTGGATGTTAGCAACTTGAGTGTTGTTTGGCCTAGGGGAACTTAGGACTAGTTTAGCATCTACCACAACATTGTTTGTTATGTTCTTGTTCTTAACCCAAATATGAGGCTTGTCATTTGAACTAGTTGATGGGTAGTTGTCTTTGTAAGCTTGAGTGTTTCCATGTGAGATTAGGGATCTCTCAATGTTAAGGGCTCTAGGGACAAGCTCGTAATAAGATGTGATGCACTACATTTTCAAGTGGATTGATAAATCAAGATCTAGATTTTTTATGATGATTCCCACTTGTTCATCAGGAAGAGGCCACTTTATCTTACTAGCTTTTTGTCTCCACCATTGTAAGAAATTAGCAAATGTTTCTCCTTTGTTTTGTCTGAGAGTGTACAATTCCTCTAGACTGACATCCATGTCAATATTGAAGGAGAAGTGATCAATGAATTTATTAGTAATTTCTTGAAAATTTTTGATATCAAGAGGCAAGTGAGAGAAAGAATCCATGGAAGGACTTGTTAAGCTTCGAGGGAAGAGGCACATTAAATATGAATCATTGTAAGCCACCTCCATACACATGACATTAGATTCTATGGTATGGTCCATAGGACTTCCTCTCCCTTTGTATTTGTTGAATTTTGGGATTTTGAAACTTGGAGGGAATGGTACCATTGCGATGTTTGAGTCAAATGGATAAGGGCATAAGTTCTATGTATGGGGATTCTTGGTCTTGCCCATGAAAAGGTCCTACATTTATTGTGATAGCACCTTAAATTGTGATGCTAGATTATCTTGCGGGTTGGGTGGAGGAACATATGGTGGGATGATGGATGAGTTGTATGTGGGATTTTGATTTGATGACGTGTTGTATGGGGTGTATGATGGGGTAGGATTTCGTGAAGGTGATTAGTGTCTTGATGTATATGTTCCTAATGCATTTGTATTAATGATGTGTGATTGAGGATTATAATAGGAACCTTGTTGTTGTTGTTGGGCATACTATTGAGCTAGTAAGGATTTTTGTTGAGCTTGCTATTGTTGTTGTTCCATTAGGGCTTGTTGTTGGGCCTACTATTGTTGTTGTGCTGATAAGGTTGCTTGATGTTATTGTTGCGCTAAGGTTGCTTGCTATTGTTGTTGTTGTTGTTGTGCTACTAGGGTTGATTGTTGTTGTTATTGTTGTTGTTGTGTTGCTAGGGCTTGTTGATAGGCTTGTTCTACTTGCTAAGGCTACTTCTTGTTGTTGTTGTTGTGCTGCTAGGGTTTCTTGTTGTTGTTGCTACTATTGTTGTGCTACTAGGGCTTGCTGATAGGCTTGTTGTGTTTGTTTTAAGGCTAAGGCATGCAGTTGCAATGTAGGATTAGGTGGTTGTTGGGACATCGATGGAGGATTGTGGGTGTTGATTTTTTGAGTGGGTAGTGGATTGGTGATGAGAGATTGGGAATTCCCTTGGTAGAACATTCCTTGTGAGATAGTGGATTGAGGTGGTGGAATGTATGTTTGAGATCCTATTTGATTTTGCATGGTAAAGGGGACTGCAAGAAAAGATGAGGATGATGCCATTAGATTGTGTGATGGAAATGACACACTAGGACCTTGAGTCTATTGATTAAAAAGGTTTCCTTGTCCCATGTCTTGAGGATTCCCTTGTGTTATGGATGTATTCAATGTATTACTTGTGTTGACAAGATTTGTTACCAAGGGATGCTTTGGGATGAGTTGATAATGGATGGGATGGATGTGTTTTGTGAAACCAATGGTATGGATGAAACCATTGGAGGATTGGATGAAGATGTCCCTATCTACATTAAGGGTTGACTCTGTGGTATGGTATTGACATGCCCTTGCATGTTTTTTTGAGATACTTGATCCAAATTTCTTTGTGTGATGGTAGGCACACTTGTGGTACTCATGGGTATGGATGAAGAGGGATGTCCTCGATATGTGGAGTTCATTATGGAATAACAAATATCAAGAGGTTTGTATGGTTGTTTAGGATCTTCGGGAATAGGATGAGCACCAAAGGTAGGTGTCCAAGTGGTCGTGTGAGATGGAGGATTGGTTTCAAGTATACCCACAAGTGTGCACTACTTTCAAATAAAAGAGCATGACCAAATTCTTTAGCAAGGCTTGTTGCAATTCTAGGAATGTAGGTTTGATGTAGCCCTAGTGAAGTAAATGGAACTTTGGATTTCTATTGAGCTAGTAAGGCTTGTTGTTGAGCTTGCTATTGTTGTTGTGCCATTAGGGCTTGTTGTTGGGCCTACTATTGTTGTTGTGATAATAAGGTCACCTGATGTTATTGTTGTGCTACTGGAGCTACTTCTTTTTGTTGTTGTTTTTGTGCTACTAGGGATGCTTCTTGTTGTTGTCATGTTGCTAGGGCTTGCTGATAGGCTTGTTGTGCTTGCTAGGGCTGCTTGTTGTTGTTGTTGTTGCTACTATTGTTGTGTTGCTAGGGCTTGTTGATAGGCTTGTTGTGCATGTTGTAAGGCTAAGGCATGCACTTGCAATGTAGGATTAGGTGGTTGTTGGGACATTGGTGGAGGATTGTGGGTGTTGATGTTTTGAGTGGGTAGAAAATTGGTGATGAGAGATTGGGAATTCCCTTGGTTCAAAATTCCTTGTAAGATAGTGGATTGAGGTGGTGGAATGTATGTTTGAGAACCTATTTGATTTTGCATGGTAAAGGGGACTGCAAGAAAAGATGAGGATGATTCCATTAGATTGTGTGATGAAAATGACACACTAGTACCTTGAGTCCATTGATTAAAAAGGTTTCCTTGTCCCATGTCTTGAGTATTCCCTTGTGTTAGGGATATATTCAATGTATCACCTGTGTTGATAGGATTTGTTACCAAGGGATTGCTTTGGGATGAGTTGATAACGGATGGCATGGATGTGTTTTGTGAAACCAATGGTATGGATGAAACCATTGGAGGATTGGATGAAGATGTCCCTATCTACATTAAGGGTTGAATTTGTGGTATGGTATTGACATTCCCTTGCATGTTGTTTTGAGATACTTAATCTGCATTGCTTTGTGTGATGATAGGCACACTTGTGGTACTCATGAGTATGGATGAAGAGGGATATCCTCAATATGTGGAGGTCATTATGGAATAACAAATATCAAGAGGTTTGTATGGTTGTTTAGGATCTTCGGGAATAGGAGGAGCACCAAAGGTAGGTGTCCAAGTGGTCGTGTGAGATGGAGGATTGGTTTCAAGTGTACCCACAAGTGTGCACTAATTTCAAATGAAAGAGCATGACCAAATTCTTTAGCAAGGCTTGTTGCAATACTGGGAATGTAGGTTTGATGTAGCCCTAGTGAGGTAAACGGAACTTTGGCTTTCTCCATGATTCTCTTATGTTGCGATCTTATCTTTACCATAAATTTTGTGTCACCTTTGGGAGAGTTGTGTTGTGATTTGTAATGTTTGAACTCTCTAGTTGACTCAAATCTAGGTAAAAGGGATGCTCTAAGTCTTTTTGGAGCAATTGTGATAATGGGGAACGAAAATATGGGTGATGTGGAGAGAGATTTTTGCAAACATTTTGGGACAACACTTTTGACTTAAGTTTTATGTTTTGATGTTGGGATAAAGGATGTTGAAAAACTTGTAAATATTTAGGGTAGACTCATGAACTTCAAGATAAACTAGTTCAAGGATGATAACTAACTTGTCTAAATTCATGGAAAAGGATACATTTCACATACAAAGTAGCCAAGTTAGGGGTTGGTTTTGATTGATGTTTTAAGTCAAAAAGTGTTGGTGTATTCAAAAATTTTGCAAAGTTTGGTGAGATGAAGGATGGCTTTTTGATGAAGGGGTGGATGAAATGTTTGATCCAATGTTGACCTAAATTGAACCTTTGTTTGACAAGACCAAGGTAGTGAAAAATATGCTATACCTCTAGAGTTTTCAAATCATAAAGACCCAATGATTTAGAAAAGTTGTTGATCCTCAAAAAGGCGAGGGCTTTGGTTCATAAAGAACATATACATGTCTAGATATTTCCTTAGTGCGCATTCATAAAAGTTATCAAAAATTTGTTTATGTTCTCATAGAGTGCCTCAATGCGGTAGTTGATTGATTTTTCACTACGATGCCTAAGTTTAAAGTGACGACCAATAGACCTTCTTTTAGGGATCCTAACTTTGTGTGAAATCATCTAGAAAAGTTCAATTTTATGGAAGAAAGGAGGATATTTATTGCCAGAAGAGTGGTGGTAATATGGGCCTTCCAGCCTCAACATCAACTTGTTCCTCTTATTCATCTAATATTGTTGTTGCATAATTTCTCCATTGGGTAGGTGTTTCTTTTGTTGAAAATGCAAAGTTTCTCAAACTACTAATGAGATCATTTTGTTCTCTGTTAATGAGTTCAAATTTTGGTTGAATGATAGCACCTACAAGATCAATTTGTTCAACAGGAGCAATCGGTCTCCAAATAGTCATGTGGGGTTCAATTTTCAATTTATCTTGCTTAAGTGAATTTATTTTACCACTAACACTTATCTTCATTAAGTTTTCAAACTGAATGTTTATGTCAAAAACATCATAATTTTCACAATGCCCATTTTGTGAGAATCATGAGGTTGAAGCCATAATTTCCTATGTTGTCTTTGGAAAATATGGATTGAGATATAATTCAAGATATTTAGAAATCTCTAAGGATAAAATCCTTAGGACAAGCAGTAATATCAAGGCCTTTTCAAAAGGTATCCATATTTAAGCCAAAGTGTTTAAAATTTTGAGGAAGATAGTGAATGTTTGTTTTGTAACATTTTGGAACCAAGAAATGTATCAAACTGACTCACAATCATTTACAACCTAGGTTGAAATGTCCATACTTGTTGAGCCCCCACTTCGATTTCTCCAAACACTAAGACATTGTAAACAATTAGAGATTTGGCGACATTGGCTCCCCTCCATGACACACACTTCTTGGGACCACCAAATCTCAAAATCCTAAAGATCCTAAGATCCTAAGGATTTTTTTGTTTCAACAATGAATAGTACAAATGTGGGGTGTCTTCAGAATGATTGTTCTTGCACCAACAAGTATTAAGTATTTTGGTTTCTAAACAATGGTTCATAATAAGGGCTTTCGTTCAAGGTGGCCATACACGTGGCAAGATTAGTTCAAGATTATGGAGAATCAAGAGGCCTCCTAGTCCCTTCCTAAGAAGATATTTTGATGTACCACACGGGTACTATGGGTGACACTTTTCGATATGACACATCCACACCTATTGTTTATGACTTTAGTCACAAACACATTTTTATATAGCGACTTGGAAGAGCTTGGCTTTAGCTCATTACTGCTTGGGTCGTTCCCTCCTTTTGAAGCGGGGAGGCAGGCCCTCTAAAGATAAACAATAGCAAGGAAGTATATTTGTAGTTTGATCATCCAAGTTCACATGAAATGAGGAGAGAACACACACCATGCCTTTTCCCTACACTAGCATGCGGCTCATTTTTAATCCAAATCAAAAGATGTAGGTGATTATACAAAGTGTTAAGGAATGTTTCTGTAGACACTGAAAAATGTCCTAAATGATGCCATACACTTAAATCGGGTTTATTAACATCATTTCCTCTTTATTCATCCTCTTTTCACTTAATTGATTGAATTAGCCTACCTAATTAATTAATTGCATCATTTTCATCTATTTAGCCTAATTAATTAAATTAGGTTAATTCATCTCTTTTTGCACTAACACTTCAACTCATTAAATTAAATAGATCAAAATATTTAATTTAATCTCCTAAGTCATCTTATTTAATTAAATAACCCTATCTTATTTAATTAAATATTATTTCACCCCTCCTTTATTTATTAAATCATCTAATTTAGTAAATATCATCTAATTTCTCTAATCCCCTAATTGCATAAATTAAACCTTGTTTAATTAGAAATTAAACTAATTATTCCTCTAATCAAAGGGAATATTCCCATGGAATATTCTTTATCCTTTTTGCACAATTAAAACTTTGTTTTAATTTATAAAATTAACCTTTTTCTCTCACCCTAAAGGAATATAATAAGGAATATTCCCTCTCCTCCAATCAACTCACTTAGCTTCAAAAGCAAGTTAACCCTTTACCCTTCTAAACAAGTTACCTTTGACCTGTGTGAGTAGGTCAACAATGTGTTTTTTTCATGCAAGTGTGAGCCCTTGATTAAATTTCATCTTGCATTCTCAACCATTGATGAGAATCCATGATCCCATGCCTTTCATCCTCTTCATCTTGAACCATTGATTAATATTTTTGATCTCAACCATGTGTTCTTCATTTACTCTCCTATAAATAGATCACTATTTGGAGACAAATGGATCCATCTTTTATTGTAAACTTATGTTGTTAAATTCACTCACATCCATACTCTCAATTTTGACACATTTAGCTTACTTTTAGTTTTTTTTAGCTGCATAATAGCTTCAAGATTTCATTAATGGCTTCCATGCATCCATCCTAGTTTGTAAATAAATTAGGGTTTTCATCTTTTAGCTCATTTTTAGCTTAAATTATCTTAGATTAGCTTAGTTTAGCTTATAAATTGCATAATAAAATCATTTATAGCATAAAATCATGGTAACTTAGCTTGCATCATGTTCATTTTGTGCATAATTTAGGTTTTTTATACATCAAAAACTATGGTTTCATCAATTCTCTTGCATAGAATTGATTGAGACAAGCTCACTATCATGGGATTGGGAAAGGGTCATTGGTCCACATCAACGTGACACCAATTCCACAACAAGATAAAGTTTCAATAGATTAGAGTAGATGTTTTCTTTAAAGCTTTCATAAACTTAGCATGTTAGGTTTTTGATAAAATGTTTACTTTCAATTTTGATTGATTGATCTTGTTGAGATTCGAGTATTGGTGACTCCATTATGCTTTGATTCTTCATGGATCAAGCATAATTCAGCACATATCAATATTTTGCATTGACAATTTATGTTTCTCAAGATTATCGAATGGCATGAGAGAATTGCATACGCACTCAATAACAAAGATGTAAATAAAAACACAAAAAAAACTCATTAATTTTAACCCCTAAAGCTAATATGTCTTCATTTTATGCACTGAACGAAATGTTAAGTTTCCTTGTTCAATTTTAAAACCCAAAAGACAATGATGAAATGAGGGTTCAATTTTAGTCCCGGATACACAACCATGTTAGGTACCCATTTATAATGCAAAAAAGAAATATCTCACAATCGGAGAAAAAGAGAAAAACCATGTGGGAAAAAACCCCTCCAAAAGAGAGAAAAGAAATAAAAAATGATGCATGGATGGAGGACTCAATCACACCTCCCAAGAACTACATACATCATATATATAGAATCAATGGCCCCCCCATAAGAGGGAAAGAGAGAGACTATATAGCCCCCCCCACAATGTGTAATCACCTGTAAAAATGGTAAGTGTCTGAATAAAAATCATGATCCAATGTCAACAAACAACTTGTCAAAACCAAATACAAATGTAGGTATGCTTCCCAAAGAAGCATGAAAATTTATGATGGTGTCTCTAAAATCTACTCATGTGTTGCCAAGACCTTGGAAAATGATGCTACAAACCAATTAGGAACATTCCCAATCACAAAAGAAGGTGAAAAAATAGGTACCACTGGAAACTAATCCTAAACAATATCCAGAGACTGAAATGGGGTGACAACAGTTGTACCACAACTATCATCAAATAGGAGGGATATACCCTCAAATGTGTCCTGCAAATCTAAAATGTGAGATTCCATGAACAAGAAAGCAATGTCTGACAAATAAGAATCCCAATCAAGAAGACAATCAAATACTAGTGATTAATCACTAGATGTGCACAATGAATCATCAACACAAAATGAATGGTCCTATAGAATAGGAATGATGGAAGTCTCAATCAATGACTCTGCACAATGAATCACTGAAGGTGAAGGTACATCAACTATATCTAATAGAGAAGAAGAAGCATATGAAGAATGCTCACCATCCTCATCTGAAGACTCAAAGTAATACAAAACTTCAAACTCCTATAGAGTAGCATGATCATAGGGTATCTGCCTAAAAAATGAAGAGGCACAAGACAATCTAAAACAAGATCATCTGGGAATGGTTGAATATCAGGATCTCCATGTATTTCCCATATTTTAATCCAAATATTATATGGAAACTCAAAATTATCAATAACATCTAAAGTGGCATCATTAGTATGCATTGTAATAACTCCTAGGAAATGATCCCTTTTGCAATTCCATGCAAACTTCTTACTATCAGTACTAGGAAAGGGAACAAGATTATATAGGTATGGAAAAAGATGAAGCCATCTCAAGTGCTTCAATATACCATCTCTCCATTGTGTATAGTTTCCCCATTCTAACATAATCACAATAGGATGTAAAGAAAACCCCATAATCAATTGTGACAAAACTCCAAAAATACAGAGACAATAACCTTCAACAACAAATAGAAACTCTCAAATATTGCAAATGAAGGGAGACCAATATCGAATTTCAATAGAATAAAAGCACCACAAAATAGAAAAATATGAGATAAATTCCTCAACCATTACAAAGGTAACTAAAATACCTTTCCGTTGTGGTTTGTGAAAATAACCTCTGTTTGCAAAAGATATGAAAAAGGGCCTATAGAGGCACTTTCAGAATCTTCTAGAGCTTTTAGTGCATCATACAATCACGTTCATCCTCAATAGAAAAATAAATGGGCCCAACCAATCAGGCCTCACCACACCACCAACATACCAAGTTCAATATGGCACAATCACCAAGCACCAATCAACACATGCAAGAGACAAGCTCTTCACAATATGTGAGTCTTGCTCACAACAATAGAAGGCATTGCAATGCTATATAAAGGGAAAAAAATGAACCACTGTTGCCAATTTTGGATAATGCTTCCCAAATAGCACTTCAAAAAAGCTACAAATAGGCCTACCTTCAAACCCTAATTTAATCTTGCAAACTTTACAAATTTTGGTTAATAAAACACCAAATGGAGGAATTGAATCAACCTCACCCAAATTACCGAGCTTTCAAAACAAGATGGGGTCTCTTCACTGGTATAATGTGTTTCCACACAAGGAAAGTGAGCTTTGAATGGGATTTATGACCTTCAAAGAAAAAAAGTGCCTCTGGAGGGTGGACTGCAGAATATGCATCAACAATACAAATCGTAGTCCCCAACACAAATTGACGTTGCTTCTTCCTCAACAAAAATCAATAAAAAAATGCCTACTAAAGAAATAGAGATTCGACCAACTTTTCATGCCAAAATTTGTTTCTCCAAAGAGAACACATGTCTTCTCAGTAGGAATTGCACCACTACATTGAATTTGTAGCCTCCTTCAATAGAGAGAAATCATCCTTCTCTAAGCAAGGCATAGCCTGCCAAAGGCATTCGTTTTCTGTCATGAGAAATTGCAGGTACCCTTCAAACACCAAAAAAAATGTCACCTCAGGTGAAGAAAATCGTAGCCAACCAACAAAATATTTTGGTAGAAAATTTTAACATGCTTCTTGTGGGCTTATCAGGCCTTCATAGAGAAAAACACCCAGCAACTAATTCACCTACAAAAAAATGCCTTACGAATAAGATTTCTCCAAAAAATCAAGCCCAGAGATAGAGAAATCGAGATTGATAAAAAATCATGCCTCTTCTTCAAAGGATAAAAACGCAGCCTCCAGATGACACCTTCAAATAGAGATGCTAGTTGGGGTTGGTGCCAAAGCAATAAAAAAATGTAGCCTCAAAAACTTCTACCACCTCTCACAGAGAAAAATCACGGTTGGCAATCCAAATCATGGCTATAAAACACCAACAACAACAAGAAAATAATCAAACCCAAATTTGAAATTTACAAAATTTTAAATGTCAGAACAAATCGATCTCAAAACTCTGGTGAAAACTCTCTGGAAGGAGTTGTAGTGGGTGGATCTGATACCATGATAGAGCGAATAACCCAAGATCATCAACTGCAGAAAACCTTCACGAAAGCAAGAGAGACAACACTTCCATTTCACCAAACAAGGAGTATAAAATATGAGATGAATATATTACACAATGTACAAGCTTATAAATCCATGAAAAACATAGATGGGTGAGAAACTTCCCAGCATGGGAAAAACTACCCGGGAGTAACTAAATGCAAAATTAATCTAAATGCAAGCCTAAGTAAACTTAAGCATAAATACAATTTACTCTAACAAAATCAAAGCATAACGTAGCCACCAATACTCAATCTTAAACAAGATCATTCAAACGAAGGTTAAACTAAGCATTTATTGAAACTAAATATTATGAATTGTGAAAGCATTTAAATGTCTACTCTAACCCATCTGAAACTTATCCCATTTTGGAATTGGTGTCATGTTGATGTGAAATGATGACCCTTTCCCAATCATGTGATTAGTAGGCTTGTTCCAATCGATTCTATTGAAGAAAATCGATGAAATTGTTGTGATATGTGGATGAAAACATGATTTATGCTAATTTGAACATGATGCAAGCTAAATAAACATGATTTTACTCTAAAAATGATCTAAATGTGAAAAAGCTAAGCTAATCTAAGTGGATTCTAAGCTAAAAGATTCAAACCCTAATTTATAAACAAGCTAAGATGGATTTATGGAACCCATTAATGGAAGATTAAAACTAATATGCAACTAAAAATGAACTAAAATATGCTAAATGTGAGTGAAGTATGAGTGTGAGTGTGAGTGAATTCAACAACATAAGTTTTCAATTGAAAGATGGATCCATTTGTCTCCAAATAGTGTACTATTTATAGGAAAGTAAATGAGAAATGAAGGGTTGAAATCAAAAATATCAATCAATGGTCAAAGATGAAAGAAAGAAGAGGCATGGATCATGGATTCTCATCAACAGGTGAGAATGCATGATGATATTTAATCAAGGGTTCTCATTCCTTCCAAACAAGCACACTTTTGAGCTATATAAGAGGTCAAAAGTTAACTTGCACAAGAAGTCACAAGCTAACTTGCACATGAAGCTTTGTGAGAATATACCTTTTTCAAATGATTGGAGGAGAGATAAAAGGATATTTTGCAAATTAAAACAAAGTTTAATTGTGCAAAAGAGGAGGGAATATTCCATGGGAATATTCCCCTTTTGGAGGAATGTGCAAAGGAGGAATATTCCCTTGCAAGTGGGGGGAATTAGATTAATTAAATAATTGCTAATTAAACAAGGGTTAAATCATGCAATTAGGGGAATTAGAGGAATAAAGTGATTTTCATTAAATTAAATGATTTAATGAAAGGGGGAAAGGTGAAATGGAATTAATTAAATACTTAGGGTTATTTAATTAAATAAGATTACATAGGGAATTAAATTAAATCGTTTGATCTATTTAATTTAATGAGATGAAGTGTTAGCGTGAAAGGGGGTGAATTAACCCGATTCGATGCGTTAGGTTAATAGAAAAAAATGATGTGATTAATTAATTAGCTAGGCTAATTCAATTAATTAAGCAAAAATAGGATGGATTTCAAGAAGAAATGATGTTAGTATACCTAATTCGAGTGTATGATATCATTTAAGGACATTTTCTAGTATCTACATAAATGTATTAGAATCAACTTAGGTTTTATCTAAGGCATTTTACATTATATTTCTATAATAAGGTGATGTATCTATTAATTCCTATACAAATATCTCAACTTAAGTTCTTTATATTTATTGAATAATGTCACACTATTTTATTATTGATGTAGCTTGAGGCACAAGAGCTAAATTAAGTACATTGGTTGGTAAGATAGGAGGTGGAAGATTTAAATCTTGTTCTCCTCCTAACATTTGATCATTGTACCCATAAGATTATATTCATGTGAATTTGGGGTTGAATAAAAAGAAGGTTTATAATGTCGATGCTTAGGTTTTCTAGTTACCAAATCCCTAAAGCTAGTCATTCTTTGAGAACTAAGGGTGTCAATCTCAAAGCAGCAAGCCCCTAACTTATGATTAGGAAAGGAAACAATAGATGAATTTATTGATATTGGGTAATCTCTCCTTCAATTTGAGCTCATCTAGACCCAAGGGGAATTCTGTAGAGGGTCCCTTAAATGATTGATAACAAAGAAATATAGAAAAATAGAAAAACTTATATAATAGTGTGTAATGTACGCTTAGTCTTAAAATTTATCACTAGACCAAAACTAATCTACTGCTCATAAGACCTATTGTTAAGCTCATAAATACATCACTCCAAAACTATAGGATGTGAGTATGCAATACATGATTATCTAGGATAAAACCTTCAAGGATCACTATGGATATTTTCTTGAACGAATCATTGAATCATGAGATGCAAACAAACTGCATCCTACTCCTAATCTACTAGTGAATGAAGTTTTTAGTTTAGGTGCATGGTGGATTATTACTTCTAGTACCATTTCCTATTCATTGGATTATGGAGTCATAGAATACCATGATATAAAAAATATCAAAATCATAAAGGAATATAATATATGAATAAATATACACTACAAAAAATGATATCAAATTGTAGACACTGAAAAATGTCCTGAACCTACAAGCAACATTTTCTCACTAATTTGAGTCTTTCCAACATAATTAAATAATTTTTAATTTTATAATTATTTAAGTATTTCCTAATGTCACTATTCTTCTATTAAGTAAATAATTTTTAATAATTTAATTAATTCATTTTATCTTTATTCCTCTTTTGATTAATTTAAATAATTGTTAATTTATTTAAATTATGTTGCTAATTAATCTCTTTTCTTCTATAATTAAATAAATTCTTATTTTTTTAATTATTTATCATTTCCCCTTAGCTAAAATTAAACAATTTTTCCAATTATTTAATTATTTTCCATTCCCTCCATCCAATATTAAATAATTGTTTTCAATTATTTAATATTTCCTTTCCCTCTTTTCTTTTATATAGTTAAATAATTATTTTTAATTATTTAATTGTTCATTTTCCCTCTCCTAAATTAAATACTTGTGGCAATTTTTTAATTTACCTATTCTTATTTAATTAGGATTCCTATAAAAGAAACCTATCATTCTTATTTCAAGGTTAACCACAATCTTTGAAGTTTTGCTATCATCTATCTTGAGATCTTGCTACATCATCTTTATTGAGGTTATCATATATCTTGCATACTACGAATCTGAGAGCAAACAAAGAAAAATGGAGAAGAGTAATGGAGGAAAATCAACTTTGGCATAGAAATTGAGGTTTTATTTATTTATTATTGTGTTTTCTATTGACATTTGTGCTTCATTGCTAGATTAGGGTCATTATGGATTGAATTTAGGTAGTTTTATGGTTTCTATTGATGCTTCATGCTTTCTCCCAATTTTCCTAGTCTTACAAATTGGTGAACCTGACATGAACTAACTGGATTTTATGAAAATTTTGAGAAATGTTGAGTTTTAGGAGGTATGATGCAATCGTTCTATGCAACGACATAATCATTCTGTGCAACACTGTAATTTTTTAGTAAAACACCACAATTGTTGAGCCCTACAACGCATTTGTTACATCTAGAACCATAGTTGTCTATTATAAAACTGCATTTGTGATCCTATGAGTTGCATCTGTTGTGTGACACATTTGAGGTTTTTTGCATTGCATTCATCATTTCTAGCACCACATTTGACTGTAATTTTGCAAATTTCATAATTACTTCATTACTATTGTTTCTGGTCATTTTACATGGTTTTGGTTTTTTTTTGACATCTTAACAGTGAGCTTACACCATCTGCATTATTAGATTTCTTATATTTTTCAAAATTTTGTGTGTTTTAGGTCTAGATTTGTGTGTCGCATATGTTCCATAATATGTCACAATTGTTAAATTTTGTGACACATCTGTGAACCGCAATCGTTGTTTGAAACACTATATTTGACCCTTCGTACACCATATTTGATTGTCAAGAAAAAAGGGTGTAAAATTGAGTTTTTCATTTTTATTTTTTTTGCATTCAATAGGGCACAACTTTTTTGGTTACTGATATCTGATTTTCAGCTGTTTGGAAATCGTTGGGAGAATACTTTGAATTAAACTACTAATCCAATTTCTTGCAAGTTCCATAGTGTGTTTGTGATTTTTAAATTAGGAACATTTAGAATTGGCGCTTAAAAAGAACAAGTGTCTTCTGTGTTTTGTGCACTTGCATGCATGTGAATCAGTTACCAAAAGTGTTTGTATAAAGTATCCTCTCCCCTTGTGCTACGTGCGATTCTTGGGTGATGAGAAATAGCGGCACTATATTGTCTTAATTTTCCTCTCCCCTTGCACTATGTGTGATTCTTGGGTGATGAGAAAGAGAAATACATAAGATTTCCCTTTTTTTATTTTAGTAGGGGGGCTGCATGTGGAGTCTCACTCCAAGGTTGACCTCTAGTGTATATACCTCCAGTACACTATATAAAAGGGAAAAAACCAAAAGGTGATCTCAATCCACTTGTGCCCTAGGGGGTGGGCCTTATGGTCTTGGGTGATTCTAGATGGGGGTTAGAGACTTTAGTATCCCATCGCTACTAGGTCATGGTGTTCTTTAGAGTTCCTCCACTATGAATCATTTTTTTAGAAGCCTAAGACCTTTTGGCCATTAGCTATTTGTGGTCCATCATGATAGCATCATCACAAGAAGTTACCATGTACATTTCTTGATTGAGGTGATTCAGTTCCTTGCTTGGATTTCATCCTTTCAAGGTGAGGGGTGTTAAGGTGGTACATGACCTTGGCATGCCCTAGTTACCCACTCTATTTTCTCATATTTAAAAACACCAAAAGGTGTGGTAAGCCCATTATAGTAGACAACCCGTTACTACTAGATAAGTTGTTCTTGCTTAAAGTTTTTTGAACCAAGGCTTAGTGAGACTTTTAGAATAAAGCTTGTGAAATACTTCATTATCTAAGAGTCAAAGAGTCAAAATAGCCAAATATGTATTCAAAGTGTTTGTTGTGTGAAACAAAGAAAAAAATGTATGTGTGTGTGCATGAGGGTTTCAATGATCGAATGACCTAAAGTTCTGAACGCACTTACTCTTTCCCTAATTTCATTAGAAAAAGAGATCTCCCAAGGATATGATTGACTTTCAACCTTGAGTTGATTCAACCCTATTAGGAAGGTTTGTTGTTTTCATATGATATAAATGACTGATTGGCACTTTTGGGAGATAATTTCAAATGCATTAACAAACTAAATTGCATGACCTAACTCTTGAAATGTAGAATATTATAATAGTAGAAATGTAAATAGTAATTTGCATGCAGATTTGAGAAGGGTGGAATGGTGTGCACCTGGCCTAAAAACTAAGTTTTGAGCTCTATAGCAAGACTCATTCACCCAAGGTAAAATGGGTCCTTGTGTCCCTTTCTCAAACCTCAAAAATTATATATGTAGCTCTCTGTCTGCACTCTGCTTCTGTACCTACAAATATTGACTTTCAGATTTGGACCTATACCAAATCTGCAAAAGAAAATGTTGTTTGTGTGTATGGGGGTTTGACTTGGTCAAACCCCAAGTTTGGTAAGTAAACCTTGATGAATGATATAGATCTAATAAATGACAGTGTGTGCAAGCACTAACCTTAAGTGCATCTAAGGTTGTTATGAGCTAATATGCAAAGAAACCTTGCTCAATTGTATTAGAGCATGATTCCTATATGTCAATGATAAATGATAAAGATCCAATTAGGGAGAATTCAAAACACCCCAATAGATCTAAAATATGATAATAACTTGTTTTAGGTTTCTTTTTAGAATGGATATTAAAGATTGAAACACTAGGAAACAAGTCATTAGGTTAAGGAAAATGGCCAAATGCATCATGATCCACCATAGACATCAACCTTCAATCATGAACAATGTTTGATCAAATCTTTGAAAAAATGAGCTTGAAGACCTGCAAATACAAACAAAATGTTGCTCCATGAATTCAAATTTTATTTCTTGAATTTTCTATCCTTGCTCTTTAAAATTTCTATTTTCTTACTTGTCCAAATCTAGTTTGAAATGATGAAAATACTAGGATTTATATGTTTCTTCTCTAATTTCCTGAATATTAGATCTCGATAGCTAACATTTGAAACTTGAATTTGAGACTTTAAAATACAGCCAAAAAAATCTTTAAAATTTGGTTTTGGGACTTGAAGGGGACCCATTCACTCAAGGGCGAATAGATCCTAGCCTAAAAGTCTAGGACTAATGTGTTTCGAGGTCATTAATTAATTAAATACATTTACCCAATGCATGTTTTAATATCAAAAAACGATAAAAATGGGCCTTGGGATGCATAATAAAGGGAATTAGGGGCCTATTTATGAAGGGTAAAAGTGCATAAATTTAAGTTCACTAAAATAGGTCCAATGTAAGTGTGAAATTGGAGCATCACCTAAAAGGGAGTACATGTTTTTATACTACATTTAGCCCCCACTTTAGCGGCCATATGGCACTATGTTTATATGCAAGATAAATTTCAAAAAGTAAATTGTGCTTCATAAAAGAATACTATAATATTTAAACTACCATCATTCATTTGAAGTATAATCTAATGGCACTCATTATATTCTACAAGGTAAAATGTATCCATGATCTATAATTCTCATGGGACCCAAAATTTCTTTTGGATCGTTATCATGGGTACAATTTGTAGGAGTTAATGGCGACTCCCAATACTCCCAAGAACAATTTCTAGACCAAAATATCTTCCACAAGAGAGAAAATGGAAAGGATAACTTGCTATGATTATGAATACACAATTGATACAAATGTACATGAGAGGGCCTTCTCATAAAGGAAATGTGAGAGATAGCATTAGAAAATATTGTGATATGTATCTTAATCATATACTATGAGATAACCATCAAATGACCTAGGTAACCAATATTAAATCAAATTAAAAAAGACAAGATAGGATAAGATCTTATCTAGATAGTTAATACTTCTAGAAAGATACCTACAACCTAATTAAACTTAACATGTGAATAAGCCCCCTTTGTTAGGTACAAGACATTTGTATTCACACCAACACCCCCCCTAAGTGCAACTTATGGAGTAGATAATTATGAAAATATGAAAAACATGAAAAATATTATTATGGGTCTTGGATAATAAGCTACCTTAGGTACCCATTTACAATGAAATCTCTCACAAATAGATAAAAGGAGAAAACCCGGTGGGACAAAACTCCTCTCCAAAAGAGAGAGAACATACAAATAAATATGATGTATGGAGGACTCAATGATACCCCCAAGGACTACATCCATCATGTATATACATACAATGACCCCCCATAAGAGGGAAAAATAGACACAAGATATCTCCCCCATAATGAACAAGCTCCAAATTCGATGAAGAATGCTTAAAAATAAAAAATGATCCAATTCCTACAAACATGTATTATTTTGGGAAGAAACAAGTCTATAGGTAGATGAAGAAGCCACTCCATGTCAAACTAAAATGAGGAAGGATGAAGTATCAAAATATATGCCTCTAAAAGCTCATTAGGAGTCTCCAATCTTGATTAAGTCACAACATAAGCATGGTCAAACCCAACCAAGAAACATGACAAACTAAGGAAATGAGGAAACTCATAAATTTCAATTGCCAATGATAGTGAGGATAAAATAACAGTTATGTTAAAATTTTAATCAAAGAGGAGATACACCCCCTCAAGTGTGTACTCCACATTTGTAGTATGAGAGTCCACAAACAAGTTATAAATCCTTGTCAAATATTCATTCCACAAAGAAAGATCTCAAAAAATATGATCATCCTATTGAATATAAGCAATGATAGCTAAAGAAGAAAGAGGTGGAAGATTAGGAAGCTCAGAACTATTCTCTAGAATACCAAGGTTTAGATGATCAAAAATTTCCCCACAAATATGATTCACACTTTATGAATGAGTGTGAATAGTAGTCAAAGGAACATTATAATCAATGGAATAAAAATGAGAAAAGGAATACAAACAAGATGAATGATCAACCATCTTGATATAATGATATCTCTAGTCTCCAAGTCCCTTATGTATACTCTATCAAGAGTGAACTCAATTATTTTACCTTGTCCACTATGGGTGATTTGATAAAAAAAAATGAGATTAAATGACAAGGAACACAAAGAAAAACATTAAAATTTCCTTCTCCCATGTCAATAGAACCCTTCCCACATACCTTCATATATGTTTTGTTATCCATCAATATATTAGGTGACTTTCAAGGCTCAAAAGAAGAGAAAATTATCATAGATGATGTTATATGATGAGATACCCCTAAATCAAGAAGCCATATTCTAGATTCAAGACTTGTGGAGGCCAAGAGCACTTGTATTTTCATTTTTTGTAATATAGTTGTAGCTCCTAAATTCCCTAAATAAGATGATGAAGTTGCTACAAATTAAGATGTTGAAGAAGAAGACACTAGTGAGGGAAATAGAATATTATTATTCTTATTATTCTAAAGAAGGTGTGTTAGTTCATCAATTTGCTGATCATAACATCTATGCTCATCATGTCCTAACATTTTTAAATATGAACATTTTAAATTATTTTTAGATGAATTCTCTTTAGAAGAGGGAGAGGACTCGAGAGTGTTTTTTTAAGGTAAATCCTTATCTTGCTCATTATACTCTGGGTCCTTATTTTTCTTCTTACTTTTGTCACCTGAAGTCTTTGGATCTTTTGCAAGAAGAACATGATATTTGGAAGACCTTAATATGATCATGTGTGATGACCTTGTTTTTTCCATTGTGATCTGAGTTGAAAATCCATCAAGAGAAGGAATTTTAGGTGCATTTCCTAGGGCATCCATAGTAGTAGAAAATGTAGAAACAAACACTAAATAATCAAGACCAATCTTAGCAAGAATAGAAAGAACCAATTTTTCATCTTCTTTGGTGACCCCACAATAAGATAATTGTATTCTAAGAGAATTGAGCTTAGAGAAGAAGACTTGGATATTATCAATATATGAAGGATTATGACTCATAATTTCATCCTCCAACTTAAATTTTCTCATTTTATCTAGCTTACTAGAGAGACTCTCTAAGGTATTCCAAACATCATTAGGATTATTACAATATGCAACATGATATATAAGATCTAGACAAATGGAAAAAAATAGAGTACCAAGGGCTTCATCCCTTCTATCAAACCATTTTTTCCCTTTTTGTAGCTCTTGTTGGTTCTAGATTTGTGCCAAATGTATTTTTTTAACTTCAATTTTAACAATAAAACCTTCATTGGTGATTTCCATTCATGATAGTTATATGGATTTAGAAGTAAAAAAATTTGCAAATCCATGATAAAATCATAAATTACAATAGAGGAACAATAAATTACCCCTCACAATACATGAAAATGAAACCTTTGTGCTAAAGAAAATGCCATTTTTTTTTTTTGTAAATTTACAAGTTATGCTAAAGTACCAATTTGGCTTCAAACTAATTTTTTGAAATTCTAGCCAAAAATATATAAAAAATGCATTTATAAAACTTAAGTTCTCCTCAATACCTTCATGATGCTAGAAGAATCAAGAAAAATGGAATCCAAAGAAAAAATTGATGAGCTTGGAGGCTACAAAATCTGACTTCAAGCTAGAAAAATAGGCATCAAATAGAAAAATCTGAAGAAATAACCTCCACCACTAAAAAATTGACAAAGCTAGCTTTCCAACAATATTTCATTTGAAAAAATTTCCTCCTAGATTGAAATTTTTAGAATTTTGAAAAAAATGCCCTATTCAAGGGCATATGGGGACAAAAAATTTGGCCCTTAGGAGTTGATCCCTCTAGTACTAGTAGGACCGTGCATTAAATTATAGGTTAAAAAAAGGCTTTATAGACTATTTCCAATGGCAATGGTGCCATTGGGTGGAGTGGTCAGGGGTGGAGTGCCTCTGGCCATGCCACTCAAGGCTCTCAACCCCTCACACTGATAGACAACTGTGAACAAGGATAAACCTTGGTGGTAATAATACAAACTAACCACTTAATAAACTTTTAAAAAACTATTAATAAAAAACTTGAAAATGTACAAGTCGAGTATCTTGCTAACACATATGGGAATATTCCCATAATATGTCATCAACTTATTCTGTAGACTTGTGACCCATTGTATGATATGGATTTTGTACAATATGGATCCGTATTGTATGAATTTTTTGCAACTGAAAAAACCTTTGATTCCCTTAGACAAAAGTGTCTAATTTTGATGTTTTGATAGTCAATACTTAGGTTTTTAGGCCTTTCAGATGCAATGGTAGGGTTAGATTTGGCCTAAAGTTCCCTAAATATTTAGCTACCTTCTAGATCTGGAAATTGTAACCCTACTTGAAAACCTTGTAGATTAGACATAATATAACAAAAAATGATGAAAGGAAAGGAAAACCTAACTTTCTTTGACATTATGGATTCAACTATGAGATCCTTGAAACCCAAAATGCACCCAGCAAAATATTCAAGCTAAGATGAAACCCTCAGATTTGGGAAGGAATCTACAACACTAGAGCTTTGATACCATGGAGTTAATGGTAATTCCCAATACACTTAGGAATAGTCGCTAGACCAAAATATCTTCCACAAGAAAGAAATTGGCAAGAATAAATTTCTATGATTATGAATACAATATTGACACAAATTTACATGAGAGGTATTGCTTATAAAAGAAAGATGGGAGATAGGATTAGATAAGATTGTGACATGTGTCTTAATCCTATATTATGATACAACTATTAAATGACCTAGGTAACCAATATTAAATAAAAAGTAAAAAATATAATATAGGATAAGATCTTATCTAGATAAATAAGACTTTTAGAATGATACCAAGGACCTAAGTAAACTTAACATGTGAATAAGTCCCCCTTGCTAGGTACAAGACATTTATTCACACCAACACATTTTACCTTACAAAATACAATAAGGGACTTTAGATTAAATTATAAATAAATGGTGGAAACTAAATATAGGAAATATGGGCCTAAAGTAACTAATAATTATGATACAATCTTGGAAAATTAATATAGATTTCTAATATAACTTATAAAATTTAGGCAAATATGATCTAATCATGTATGGAATATTGTGGCAAATTTTTTTTATTTTTTTTTCATAAAATAAATGCTTTGGTGATTTAAATAAGACTAAAATAAAAAATGTAGCAATCCAAGTCGCATTACAAATTGAACTATTAGCTAATTTTTTATTCCCAAATTTCAACTATTAGCTAACTGTTGAATATTAGCCACTAAAAAAAATTGCTAACAAGCAAGTGAAAAAGGAATTAATCCAGGAGAAGGTGCTACACATATAGCACAACAAAATGTTCAAGCTAATATTGAGGGTGGTAATTTCCAATGTAGAAGGCCCTTGTGGCTTGAGAGAGCAGATAATTAGACTTCACTAGCATCCTTGCCCATCCAAATCCATTCTCAAATGAGGTAAGAGTTTCCATAATTAAGTTCTATGGTAATAATGTTATGTCTGGTGAAGATCACCTCAAGGATTTTATGAATTTAATTGATGAATTTGACATTGAACATGAGTATGTAGTTATGAAAGTGTTTATGTGATCTTTGATTGATGAGGCTAGAGACTAGTATAGAAGTTTTTTTTATTCTAGTATTGGTTCCTAGGATAAATTTAAAAGGATTTTTAGAGAGAATTATGGTGACAAAACTAAACCTAGGTTTATAATAAATGAGTTCACTAGCATTAGCAAGTGCCTTAAGGAATCTGCATTATATTATAATTTTATATTTACCAAAGTCATGAACAAAATCCCTTCATATCTAAGACCAAATGAGTCTATGTGTTTTGTACTATATTAAAATTCCTATGATGATAAAATGGGCTAAGAGTTAAGGGACAATGGTCCTTAGACTTTAAGAGATGTGCGCATTTAAGTTGCCATACACATAAAGAGTAACAAAAATATTTTTAAAGGAATTATAAATATAATAAATTAAAATAAAGGAAAGTTTTAATCCAATAGAATATTTTTAAAGGAAAATATTACCATCTAAGATGAAAACCATGAGCACCAAGAGCATGCACACCAAATATCCAAGAAGAGACACAAGATTTTGTAAGGGGAAAAAAAACCCAATATTATGAAGATGACATAAAGCCTAGGAATATTACAATAAAAGAAAGAGAGAGATAAAGCATAGAATGTTTCATGTGAAGAATGAGAGAAGCACCTCAAATAAATGGAGGTGATAAAGGAGTTTCATAAGTAACTCTCATGTCTATGCATTCCATCTTTCATCATATGTGTGTGCAATGCGTCAAAATCCTCATAAGGAGGAGGCTACACCTAAGCCTTAATATTCCTCCAAAAATGAACTTTAAAAATGATTCATTCTCACACATGTGTGAGAATACTCAAATAAGACAAAATACTTGTAAGGATTCCTTTAGAATATTCCTAAAAGTATTAAAATAATATAAATAAATAAATCATCTTCACCTAAGTAAAGATTAATTCTAACACCCCCTCTTAAGCTTTACTTGGGGAGTTTACATCAAACCCTTTAATAGTTTATAATATTATATTTATAATGATTGAGAAATTTATCTTAACAAAGAGGTTTGGTGAGAATATCTACAACTTGATCTTCACCTTTATAATACAAAAGAGAAATTTGTTTGTCTTCAATTTTCTCTCTAATAAAGTGATGAAGAACAATATGTTTGGTCCTTGAATGAAATATAGGATTATTTTGTAAGAAAATGCCACTTTTATTATCATAATATAAGGGAGTATGATCCTTTTGAGGTAGACCCAAGTCTTCAAATAGTATTCTTAACCATAGTTCCTCTTTAGATGCATAGGTATAACCTTTATGTTCAACTTTTGTAGAGAAAAGAGAAGTATATTGTTGCTTCTTACTATTCCATGAGATTGCACCTGATCCAAAAAAACAATAACCACGAGTGGACCTCACATCATTGGGATCACCTCCTAAATATGAATTAGTATAACCTTTTAAAAAAATCACAATTTGCATCATAAAACAAACCAAGATTAAGAGTTCCTTTAACATATCTTAAAATTGATTTTGAAACTTTAAAATGAGCTTGTTGTGTTTTATACATGTATCTAGAAACTAAACCAACATTACAAGAAATATTAGGTCTAGTAAGAGTTACATAATTTAAACTTCCAACTAATTTATTCTATAAAGTAGGATCAACAAATGGAGTTTCCATATCAACCATTAATTTAGTTCCTAATTCACAAGGATTAGAAACACAATTTGCATCATTCATTTCAAACTTATCTAAGAGATCTTTAGCACATGTATGTTGAGAAAGAAAAATACTTTTAAGTGTTTTTCAAATTTGCATACCCAGAAAATAATGTAATAAGCCTAAATCAGTTATTTGAAATTGCTTATTGAGTTGAGACTTAATATCACTAGTCAAATCATCAACATATAAAATAAGGATCACAATATCATTTTCACCACGTTTGATATATAAATTTGGATCATTTTTACTCCTAATGAAACATTGAGATTGAAAGAAAGAATTAATTTTAGAATACTATTCTATAGGAGATTTTTTTAAACCATAAATTGATTTCATTAATTTGTAAACAAGGTTTTCATTACCTTCCTTAATAAAACCCAAAATTTGAGATATAAATTTTTCATGCAAATTACCATTTAATAATGTACTTTTAACATCTATTTGGTGAATATGCCAATACATATGAGAAGTTAAAGCAAGAACTAATTTAATAGTTGGCATCTTAGCTACTAAAGCAAATGTTTCATTATAATTTAGGCCTTCCACTTGGGAGAAGCCTCTACCAACTAATCTAGATTTAAATTTTTTAATCTCATTATTTGCATTAGCATTAGTTATATATAACCATTTGCATGAAACAAGATTCTTTCCATGAAGTAAAGGAACTAGATCCCAAGTTTGATTAGTAATTAATGTATCATTTTCTTATTGTGTAGCCTTTTCCCAATGAGGTTGATTTTTATCTTGTTCATAAGTTTGAGGATCATTTGTATTAATAGCTTTAGACGCTTTAGACATCAAAGAATAATTACAATAGTTTTCCTTTCTAGTCTTAGATTGATTCATTCTAGCTAAAATATCCTCTATTCCTTGCATAATTTTTTTTAACCATTTAGGCTTTCTTTTAGATGTAGGAGTATCATCACTTGAAGAATAATCATGATGAGAAGGTTCAACATGTTCTTATTTACTATCAATTTGAATAAGAGGAGTATTAGAAGGGTTTATAGAAGGGGGATTATCCTCATTAACAAAAAAATTAGTTTCAGAATATTTGTTGTCTTGAACTTTAGAACAATCATGAGCACCATTTTTAGCAATGCATACATCTCTATCAATTTTAACTTTGTTAGTAATAGGATTAATAAACTCTATAAGCTTTAGAATGTTCATCATAACCAACAAAAATATGATAAGAAGATTTAAAATCTATTTTTTCCTTTTTTGTTTAGATTTATATACATAAGCAATTGAGTCAAAAATTATGCTTCCTACCAAACCAAGCCTCTTGAGGAGTTATATCCTTTAAGGATTTTGTAGGAGTCCTATTAATAATATAAGTAGCACAAAACATTGCTTCAACCCAAAATTTATAAGATATATATTTTTCATGTAACATACATCTAACCATTTCAACAATAGTTATATGCTTCCTTTCTACTACACCATTTTGTTTAGGTGTATAGGGAATGGTTAGGTCATGTTTAATACTAAATGAATTTAATTAACTATTGAAATCATTATTCACATATTCTTTACCATTATCATTTCTAATAATTTTTAGTTTAAAACTAGATTTCCTTTCAACAAATTTATGAAATTAAAAAAAAATATCAAGAATTTGATCCTTGCTTTGAAGAAGATATATCCAAGTTCTTCTAGAATAATCATCAACAAAAGTGCATACCTTGTTCCTTGGATTGATTTATTCTCCATGGACCCCAAAATGTCACTATATACTAGGTGCCACTTATGTTGTGCCCTTCATGCTTGACCTTGTGGAAAGGGCTCCCTATGCATCTTACCACTTGAATGCATCTTGTACATACAATTTTAGATGGAACAATACTAGGAATTCTTCTATCATTAAAAAGTTTTTGCATTAAGGCAATATTGTTAGTATTGATATGACCAAGTCCTTCATGCCAAATATTGAAATCAATGGTAGATATTAAAGAACATCTAGATTGAGAAAAATTCATAAAAATTAAACAAATTATCATTGTTTAATTTAGCATTAGCAATGACCTTATGATTTTTTTGGATCAAATACATAGCACATATCTTTATAAAATTTTATCTTGTAATCTTGAAAAATCTTAGCAATTGAAAGCAAACCGATATTTGTAACTTAGAAAAAGGGAACCCTAAGTTTAATGTGCAAAATCTAGGATTCAATTGGGTCCTTTTTCAAAGATACATTAGGATGCAAATCAACAAGGTGTTAAGATTGACTTTCAAGCATGAAGGTGATTCAATTAGACCTAGATTTGATCCTTTTGAGCCTTGGAAATGGACTGGAAATGATTTTCCTTAATTAGTTTAATTGAAATATATTCCCTAATATGAAAATTGCAAGAATCTGAAAACTGATAAACTAAAACAATGAATTGTAGGAAAATCTAGGAAGGGTAAAAGACTGTGTATTTATCATAAAAAGTTGAATCTAACATGCATAGGAGGGCTCATTCACCCAAGGGAATATGGGTCCTTGTAGGCCTTTTTTGAAACTCAAAACTTGATCCTATAGCTCTTTGTCTACTCTCTGATACGTACCCTACAAACCTTCATCTTCAAATTTGGACTTGCAATAAATCTACAAAAGAGATGGCACTGGGGGTGGCTATATAGGATTTTTCCTTAGTCAAACCCTTGTTTTGATATTTCTACCTCCATAAATAGCCAAAAATATGATAGAAAACAATGTGTGTTCCCTAACCTTAAGTGTTTCTAAGGTTGTTATGAGCTGAGAATGCATAAAACCCTACTCAAGTATGTTAGAGAAGGATTCCTTAAGAACATGACAAGGTCTACCTAAGATGAATTCAAACACCCTTAGTAAATATAAAATACAATGATACCTTCCTTTAGGCTGAAAGTAGGATGAAACTTGAAGATGATAACACTTAGGAAACAAGTCATTAGGTTAAACGAAATGGCCAAATGTATCTCCCAAACCTAGAATCCATTATACTTTTCTATTGGCATCAACCTTCAATCATGGAATATGGCTTGATCAAATCTGCAAATAAGCTTGAAGACCTACAAATTCAAATGTGTATGATGGAATGTAATAATATCTTTCTTCTTCCTTTTCTCCAAAATTCTCCTTAGACTACAAATGGTGAAAATACTAGGTATTTAGAGGCATTTCTCCAATTTCTTGAAAATTAGATCCTAATAGCTAACATTTACAAATTGAATTTTGAATGTTAAAATGTTAAGATCGACATATTCAATTTTGGGTCTCAAAAAAGTAGGACTCATTCACCCAAAGGAAAATGGGTTCTAGCCCTATTTTCCAAGAAATAAGGTATCGAGGAAAACAATTAGTTGGATGCATTTGTTCAATGCTTGCAATTTGTTGAAAAATGATAAAATAAGCCTCAAAATGCATAACTTAGGAGATTAGGGCCTAGTTAGGAGGTGTTAAAAATGCATAAATGCAAGTTAAAGTAATGAAAGTAAATAATGTCATCAAAAAAGGATATTGATAAGGATATTATGAATCATTCACAAATGGGAGAATTTTGACCCTAGTGTAGTCATTTGCAAAACCACAATGTTAGGAATTGCATTCTATAAAAATAATTTGTTAAGTATTCAAAATCATCTTGTAGCAAAAAAACATGTCAACTTCTAAGGAGAACCAAATTCGAGGTAGATGTATTCCCCCTAATTCCTCTTTCTTTATAGAGGTGAAATCATGGCAACAATCTAACCACATCGAATTGTTAAGCTTGGTGATGGAAATGCTTACAATAGGGTTATGAGATCATAACGCCAAATATCGGCATACACTAGATATGATCGAGGATGAAACTACAAATTCAACACAACATATGGCATCGTAATTGAAGTTCACTAGCCCCCATTATTGTGAATTGAATGAGATATGCTACTGCTAGGTTTAACTATATGTTATGGAAAAATCACCTTATAGACCATCATTTTCACTTTTTTTTTATTTGAAGATTTAGAGCGAGTTACCATTACATTGAGGAGCAAATATGTCAAGCCAACAACTGTATGATCCCTCGAGACTCAAGGTCTTTCAATTAGAGGTTGCATGATACGTAGTGACACTAATGTTGAGTTTTTTGTACCTTTTTCCTATAATTTGTTTTTGTATTTTATGTTGTTTTGATTTTTTTTTCAAAATACATGGTGTCCCTATCCAAGCTAGGTGACTATGTCCATTTTGGGCGACCCTATCCCAAAATGGTGCCCCTATCCCCAAACGGTGCCTCTGTCCCGGAATGGTGCCTATGCCTTGATTTTTATTATTGGAAGAATGAAGAAGAATGTCTAACTATAAATCTTTTGTGTTTTCATTGATGTCACCATGTTATATGTGTTACAACTGCAAGACTAAGTCATTTTTTGATCTAGTATTCTAGACCGGTATCTGAATTGGTATGTATTTTACATCCTTCAAAATTTTGGTCTGCAATCCTCCACGGTTGATTGTTGCTACTTGTGGTTTTTGGAAATGGTTTATGGATGTTGGAAGCATGTATGCTCAGAATCCCTCATGCATAGGTGCTCATATGGTGTATTAGCATTATTCTATTGATTTCATTTTTCTATTAAGTCTATCTCTAGCCAACCTCATGGATAATTGGTATTATGGTGAATTAATTTTTTTATGCGGATATATGTGTGACCTATCTTAGGTCTATGCTGACATGATGTAATGTGTTACACATTTTGATTTATTGTTTGGAAATATTTTATAAATGGTTGAAGCTGATAGTTATTCTTTTTGGTTGCATCTAATTAGGCCGACCTAATTGATGCTTATGAATGGATTAGATATATATATATGCCAGACAATTTTGAAGATTAAAAAGTGTGTGGTGTGTTGTGAAGTTACGAATGTGAAGAAGTGTGAAGATGATGAAGTGCGTTAAGTTAGTTTATTGAGCATCAGAAAAATTGAATCAACACTTGTTAGGTGCACTAGTACCAATTCATTTAGGTTGTAAAGCCACTTTTCTTTTCTAATCCTTTTATAGGTAGTGAGCCTCCTTGTGTAAGTAGTGAGATTTCGTATTAAAAAAATGGGTCCTATTCTGGGCAGTGAGCCTCTTGTATTTAGTTTTGCAATTACTTTATATTGTGAGTTACTCCTCACAATGGTTTTTCCCTTAATGGGTTTTCCACATAAATCTGGTGTTCATTATGTTAATATTGCTTTTTGTTATCTAAATTTCAATTTCAAAGTTAATAACAGAATTGAGTGGTTGTGAAGTTGATAAGTGTTTGAACTTTTGAATTTGAATTTGGAGACAAATGATTCACCCCCCTCTTAGTTGTCTTGTGCCTTTTAACAAATGGATGACAAAGAACTTCAGGCTGCTCTTGAAGATCTTGACAAGGTTGAAAGTGAAAACAGAGATTTGAGAGAAAATCTTGATGAAGTAAATGAATGTGTCTAGAAATTGAAAGAGAAATTGAAGAAATTCAAAGAAAGATATAGAGAAGTAAGTGAGCAATTGAAGCAAGCTAATGAAGAGTTTACCGAACTAAAGGTGCAAGTGGAGGAGAAGAAAATAATTGAAGAATGTCTAAATACTATGGTACAAAGAAAGACTGATGTATGCACAAAGCTTGAACAAGAAGTGGTGAACCTAAAGGCAGATTTGGAGAAAGCAAAACTCTATGAAGATAATTTCAAGATAAGATACACCAAACTTGAAGAGTTGATTGCAAGACAAAAACCTTCTAAAGACAAAGGTGGTTTGGGAATTGATGCCAGCAAAAGCTCTAAGGATAAGTAGACTCCAAACTTAGTAGATAATTAGAAGACTCAAGATAAAGGAAAGCATAATATAAATCCAAGGAACTTTGCTAGAAGACTACCTGTCAGACAGCCAAATGTGCAGAGGTATCCATATTTCAATGGTGTTTACTTTACATGTAATAAATTTGGTCATAAATCAATTAAGTGTAGAAGCATGGAAAATCAAAAATTTAGAGGTTTTCTTAGACACTGTTTTTCATGCAATAAATTTGGACATAGAGCTACAAAATGCAGATCTTGAGTGAGGATGATTAGTTGGGTGATGATGAATAGGTTTAATGGAGGAAGAAGGAATCAATATTTTAATGGCTATTGCTATACATGTAAAAGGTTTGGTCACAAAGCTAATCAATGCAGATCAAGGGTTAATGGAGGAAAAACTAATCACAAAAATGTTGATTGTTACAAAACTGGGACATATCTCAAGAGTTTTCAAAAGTAAGGGAAAGCAATCTAAACCGATGAAGTAGAATGAACTAGTGAAGGAAGTTGACAAGGAGGAGTTTAAGCAAGAGATGAACAAGATTTGTAGGAAGAAAAAGAGCCTGAGATGACAGATGTGTCTATTCCCTCATCCAGTGCAGATAATTCCTCTAGGAATTAGACCTAGCATGGTCTTAGGGGAGCATTAACAAATAAATGTACAAACCCTTTAGATATATGGTGTTTCAGACTATGGCATGAGGATATGATGTAAAAAATGAGTAAATAGAGGTTATACAAAAGAAACCAGAAGAAAAGTTGCAGAAATGTTCTCTTGCAGATTGATTTAGGGTTTATAGTGAAAAGAAATAGGGTTTTTATCAGCTTTTTGAAGACTTTCGCATTTAATGCGAATTAGGGAAAACTGATGAAGTATAAAGAAAAATTCATTAGTATTTTTTATCACATGTGTAATTGAAGAGTTTGAAAGATGACTTGGAGCAACCTTGAAGTGATCTCAAAGTGATTTGGAGCAATTTTGAGATAATCTAAACGAGTCATTGTGAATAATTAGGAATAAGAGTTGGAAGTTTTCAAAACCTTTTCTCAGTTTATGAAAGGGAAGAAGGGAAAAGGAAGAAGTTTTGATTGAGAAATAAATAATTCAAGAAATATAAGCATGATGATGGACAAAGATCGAGTGGTGATATCTCGCTGAAGCTGAAGGGTGTTGAATTGGAAGAATTTGATCATCAGAATATGAAGGAAATGGAACTAGGGTTAAAGAAAAATGAATTGCAGAACGTAAAAACCCTAGGTATGGATTTATGGGGAGAATTTCCCTGGTTTGTAGACAAATAATCTATCCTATTCTTGTTAAGTTGATTCAAGGATGGTTGAATTATTCTAGACAAACCATATCTGATCATGAAGGAAGCAATCAAAGCTATTTCTGGTTTGTGTAATATTGGTGACCTCCCTATGAAGAAAATTGTTAAATATAGAGATGTGGAGGAACTTACTAGTATCAAAAAAGACCCCCAAGATCTACTAATAAATACCATTATCAATCCTGCTGTAAGGTATGTTGCATATGACATCTCTTATAAAATATATTTCATAAATTGTGAAGGTTCTACTTCGGCTATTGTTGTATATCTTGCACACATGATGGTGAAAGAAAACAAGCAATTTGATTTGTGTAGCCTTATTATAGAAAACCTAACTGAGAATGTCTGAATAGTCGAGGGTTATCCTTTTTGGTTTGGGTCTCTACTTGTATGTTTGGAATTTTACTTTTCGAGTTCGCTATCGGGAAGAGAGAATGTTAAGTCAGAATCTAGTATCCCTTTCGGAAAAAAAGTTTACAGGTATTTGGAATCGATGGAGGGTATTGCAAGTGCTTGCAAAACCTATTTCACATCTTTGAAGATGAATCTATGCTCTGGTATGTTAGTATCTAGTTAGTTTGAAGAGGGTTCCTCTTTTGGAAAGAAAGAATTAGAAGTTGTTAATGGCAAGTCCCCTCTGGAATCTAAAAGGACGAAAACTATCATAAAAGATGCTTCAAAAGAAAAGAAGAATGAAGAAGAATTTCTATCTAGATCTGACTCCTTTGATCCAAATGATATTTGAACAATGTTAGATAAAGGTGATATGAAGAAGGTTGGTAAAATGTGGATTGCATGCTTTCCGGTCAAGAGACTTAGAATTGATGATTTATTGATTGATTATTTTCTTGAAAAGGGTATTTCATTTTCAGATGTGTCTGACTCATTATCGGTTGATCTAGTAGAAGTTATTGAATAAATAACATTGTTGGAAGGACTTGAAGGTCATAAGTTCAAGGCTATGATTGAGAGAATATGTTCCAAATCCAAACAAATGATATCTAAACATATTAATGAGACAAAAGAATGCATCAAGTAAATATCTGAAATCTATAGGTATTGTCTTCGGTGGCCTATAGTTGTTGACAATTTTAGAAGAAAAAATGAAGCCATTGAATCTAAGATAAATAGTATTGGAAAGAGTTTTGATTTCTTCAAAGACAAAAATGGAAAATAGAGAATAAGAGGTGGTGAATTGCAAGTGGATTTTTTGATTGCTCAGAGACAAAGACAAGACTTGGTTAAAACCTTTTGGTTGGTTAAAGAGATTTTGGAAGTCCGTCTGGATCATCTCTCTGGAATACTTTCTAATGTAGAAGATTGTGAATGACAATTTTTGTCTTTGGAACAAACATCCTCATTTACACTATTATATTTACTGGATAGTATGTGTTCCAAGATGAATTCAGTTGTGCTTTCTTGGAAGAGGATTCTTCCAACCATAAGAGAAAGGTACAAGAAAAAATTTCATGTAAAAGGTGTTATTTTCACTTGAATTTTTGAAATGGGGAGTTGGAATTCCTTTGTATATACAATGTTACCATGTACATATGTTTACATCCTACTTTTTGGTTTCCCTTTTCCATTGATGTCAAAGGGGAAGAGAGTCATGGAAAGAATTATGGTGATAGGGGGAGAGAATTTTGTGTTCTATAAATTTTTAGCACATGTTGCCATCACTGAAAAAGGGGGAGATTGTTGGAAGAATGAAGAAGAATTTCTAACTATACAGATTTTTTGTTATCATTGATTTCACCATGTTATATGTGTTGAAACTGCAAGACTAAGTCATTGTTTGATCCGGTATTCCAAACCAGTATCTGAAATGGTATGCAGTTTACATCCTCTGATATTTTGGTCTGCAATCCTCTATGGTTGATTGTTGTTGCTTGTGGTTTTGAGAAATGGTTTATGGATGTTGGAAGCATGTATGTTCATAATCCCTCGTGCACATGTGCTCGTATGGTGTATCGACATTATTCTGTTGATTAAATTTTTCTATTAAGTCTATCTCTGGCCAACCTCATGGATAATTGGTATTATGGTGAATTAATTTTGTTATGTAGATATATGTGTGACCTATCTTAGGTCTATGTCGACATGATGTAAAGTGTTACACATTTTGATTTATTGTTTGGAAAGATTTTGTAAATGCTTGAAGCCAACAATTAGTATTTTTGGTTGCATCTAATTAGGTTGACCTAATTGATGCTTTTGAATGGATCAGATATATATGTCAAATAGTTTTGAAGATTAAAAAGTGTGCGGTGTGCTACAAAGTTGTGAATGTGAAGAACTGTGGAGATGATGAAGTGTGTTAAGTTAGTTTATTGAGCATCATCGAAACTGAATCAACACTTGTTAGGTGCACTCTTACCAGTTCATTCAAGTTGTAAAACCACTTTTGTTTTGTAATACTTTTGTAGGTAGTGAGCCTCCTTGTGTAAGAAGTGAGCTTTTGTATTTGGACAGTGGGTCCTATTATGGGCAGTGAGCCCTTGTAGTGAGCCTCTTGTATTTTTTTTTGCAATTACTTTATATTGTGTGTTAATCCTCACTATGGTTTTTCCCTTATTGGGTTTTCCACGTAAATCTGGTGTTCATTGTGTTAATATTTTTTTTTTTATCTGCATTTCATGTTCATACTTAATAATAGAATTGAGTGGTTGTGAAGTTGATAAGTGTTTGAAGTTTTGTATGTGAATTTGGAGACAACTAATTCACCCCCCCTCTTAGTTTTCATGTTCCTTTTAACATTGTTCTATTGTACTTTTTTATTGATGTTTGACTGTAATGTCCCATTTTCTAAAAATAGCCCCTTTTCTAAAAATAGTAGTTACTATTTTTAGTAAACTTGGTTTTCAAAGTTTCCAATTAGGAGCTGCGGATAAATTGGGTAATTTAGAGTTTCATGAAAATTTTATTAAACAAATCTTGGGGGATAAATTAATATTTATTTTTAATTTATCTTGGAGCATGTTTTGGATTAAAAAAAAGAAAAATAATTGCTTTTGACAATAGATATCATAAAAGCAAATGTTTTTGGGAAATGGATAATTTATTGAAGGACAATTTGGAAAAGGAGTTACAAAATCATGAGAGGAAATATTCCTTCCATTTTGGAATGTATTTTGGCATCCAAGAATCTTCATCAAGAAGGAAACACATATAAAATACAATTTATTTCTTTTTTGGATGGATTCTATGCAATTTTTCCTTCATAGGTTTCTATATTCTTCGGAGTCTAGAAAACAAAATAAGATTGGATCTCCAAGGCTGATAAAACAAGGGGATTAAGACTCAAGGTCAGTGATTTCTATGGGTCTCTAAGGTAAATTTCATATAGAAGTTGCAACAGTGTTGAATCTCACAGTTTGATGTTCCTTTTGTCAAGCAGATTATGGGAGTTTGAGTAGTTTGGTGTGCACAGTGTGGAATCATGATTTATAATTTGTTTTTTGATGTTACCAGAATGTATTTACTATAATAATATTATTTTAGGTGTGATATTTCTGGGCTAAGTATTATTTTGGATTTTTGTGAAGTTATTGAAAGTTTCTTGCAATTTCAGGTGTGTAAAAACTTGATTTTTGGAGTTGTTTTGAATAGAATTTGGAGCAGATCTTTGTGGCTATTACCAGATGTTATTAGAAGAAAATATATTGTAAAAATAATGTTCCAAATAGTTAATAATATTATACTTGGTTTGCAACAAGTTTCAGAGCTATTTCTTATGTTTTGATGAGCATTTTGACATACCCGATCTCACTATTTCTTCATAACTGTTGAACTTTGAATTCGATTGTGAAGCTTGTATTTGAAAAATATGATTTCAAAAATAAGATAATTGTGGAAAGGCTAATTATAGGAAATCATTTATTTATTTTAATCTGAAATATTATTTCCAGCAAGGGACATTACAGTGGTATTAGAGTTGTAAATCTTGTCAGCCTAAGGGTTTCGAAGATGCAACCCACTAAATCTAATTCCTTTCCTGGAGATGGATTCTTTACACTCACTCACTCTTCCAACCCAATGGAATAATTTGTTATGGATTTATCTACTATGAGAGCTACATTTAGAAGTATGGATGATGGTTTCAAGAATTTAGTCCCCTATAATGACTTCTTAATTCACATGCAAGATATGATGACATTGAAAGGTTATAAATTACACCCAAGTTCAAGTGATAAAAATAAAGAGGAGGATATATTGTATCATAAAATAAAGAAAATATCTCTATAAAAAGATGAAGAATCTAAGTCAAAGGTTGAATATAATGTAATGCATGAGGAACTGAGACAGTGATAGAAAAACTTGAGACACAAATTCAAGATATGGAAGAGATGGCGATGATGCAACATAAAGAAAAAATAGAATTTCAAGAAGAAAAAATGGAAGCCGTGAATCCTAATTTTGATTCATTTGTCAAAGATTCTAATACTAATATCTATCTTGATGTCTTTTTTGGAGTTGAAATTGATGATGGGTTCTCTGAGGTTATTTTAGAAGATGAACATGAAAGAGGAAAAGATTTTAGTCCTAGGAAGGTGGAGAATGACACTTCCAAAGTGGATACTATTGTCATTTCATGCCGCCCTTTTGATGAACCATAATTAATAACCAACTTGAGAGATCCCCCATGGGCCATCTTGCATGTTTTCTCCTTGAAGTTTCCTAAATTTTGTTGTCCTAGAATTTCAAGTTTTAAGGTTGTCTCTTACTCACTTCCTTCATTCCTTCTCCATCGCTCCTTCTCCTTTCCCATATTTCCTCTAATTGTTTTGGGTGTCGGCCTTTGGCCTTACCCTTTACCCATTTACCAATCTCTAAAGGTAAGCCTTTGGCCATACCTTCGACACTGAAGCTTGATTAAGTTTCAAGACATGTCTAAGTCTTGGTTTGTCAAATTTTTGGGGTTGGCCTTCCTTCTTTCCTATTCCATCCTTGTGCCCTTCTTCTATCGGCCTTTGGACTTCGGCCCTTCACCCCTCACTCTTGCATCTTACCTCTTACCTTTGAGGTAAGAGGTAAGTATTCCCTTTGATTCCCAAAAGGTTAGATTTTTTGGATTTAGGTCATCAATTTCTTTGGAATGTCGAAGGGACCATTATTTTGGTCTCTTTGATATTCGTTCTCGCCTCGATGAGCTTCTTCAAAATGTTGAAGGGACTATTCCTTTGGTCCCGCCAATATTCAATTGTCTCTTCGATGGTTTTCTCTGAATTTGACTAAGTGTTGAATGCTTTGATTTTCAGGGGTAATTCTTTTCCCTTACCTTTGATTTTCAAAGGTAAGATTTCCCTCTTACCCCTAATGTTTCCTTTCTTCTTCGTTGTTCCTTGCTCCTCCTTTCTTCTAAGTTTGCGGTAAGTAGTAAGCTCGATGCTCAACCCTCGATGATGTGAAATTTTCAGCGCTCTAGACCATTTAATTCATAAGCTTGTAAAGGCCTCCTTTTGAGCTCGACACCTTGACCTTCCTATAGATTTGGCATGTTTTTGGGTGACGACATTAGTGTGCAACAATTTTTGAGTGCCTAGACCTAATTCTTGAGCTTCAAGGACAACATTAATTACATCCTCTGACTCCTACAGGTGGATTTCATGGGCACCCATGCTCATTCATTGTCTCTTGTTGACTTTACTGACATATCTATGCCCAAATCAATATTTTCATGGATGGCTCCATTATTGCACGCACAATATTTTTTTGCTAACCTTGGTTAGGGTTAGGGTTCAACTTGTGCAAGTTATGTTTGATCTATAAAGGTAAGAAATGCATTCATTTTTTGGGTTCTTCTTTTGGGCTCCTCTCATAGTTTTCTTTTGTAAACATTGTATCTTACATTCTTAGATTGTAAAGTCTATCTTTTATGCCTCATATCAATAAAATATCATTATTATCATAGATGTTTCTTGCATGTTTGAGTAAGAATTTTTGACCTTCATGTCTAAATGCTTTTTCTAGTTGATTTGTTGATATTTTTTGTAATTTGAAGCAAAGAAGAAATGTTTTTCTATCTTGGTGCATCACCTTTCTTCCCTTTCATGTTTTGCTTCTCCCCTTTTCCTTGTGAGCTATTAGTGGTAGGATTCCATGTGCTAGGTTGGACCAACTCATTGCACTAGGATTGAAAAAGGAAGTCAACCTTCTCTGAAGATTTGACCTTATACATGCAAAGGTCCCACACCTTGACGTCATTTCTATTGTGTAATTGGAATGTTGAGCTTCATGCTTAGCAGGGTGAAATTTCATATGACAACAGTTTTTGGCATGCCCAGTGGGACTACTTCTCTCCATTGAAGAATCTGGTGTTTTCTTCAATGCATCTTACCTTTTGAGGCATATCTTCAAACACCATGGTGACTTTGTTCAAAATCATTTGGTTCAAGTAGCCTAGTTTCACTTCATCCTATTGAGTAATTGGTGCGCTCTTCAACATTTCAGCCTTTGGAGGCAGTTGTACAAGCACCTGGAGACTCTGCAAGATACATCTTTGGGTGACTCTTTAGTATGTACCCAAAATCTTTGGTTGGGCAGTCCTTTCCTCTTATTTTGCAATTTTTGAGGTGTTTCATATGCATTAAAATGTCATATTTTAATGGAAACCACATGTACACTCCACCATTTCATGATAGTATCATCTTTGCACCTCCCAATTAGCCATATCAGGTTGGTTATGCCTCCCATTTAATTCCAAAGAACCCTACTATTGTGGGTTCTCAACCTTCTCAAAATGCATACCACCCACCCCACCCTACTCAGTCTTCTTAGATTCCTACAAATTCTTATCAACAACCCCAAGAGACTCATCATTTTCAAAATTAACCTTGTTTCTCTCCTGCTCAGCCTCAAAATTTTGATAATTTAATTGCAAGTGAAATCATAAGCATTTTGCTTTATTTCAATAGAAAAATTGATGAGCTTTGGAGACAACAAGAGTTTGACCTACAGTAGGATGAGTGGGATAATCAAGCCTATCAGGGGAAGCAAGGTTGTTTCCTATAGTAGGATGATTTTTTCCATCAAGCTCATTATTCATAACAACAAAATATTGAAGCTCAGTGGAGGTATGAGTAGTAGATGGAGGCACAAAGAAAGAAACAAGAGGAGTATATAGTAAATGATGTTGCTACTAGGAAAGAGAAAATCATACTTTCCCTTGCTCTAGCATAAGAACCCAAGACTCAGGAATCCCCTTGTGTGCCTATTTTCAAACAAGAACCTCCACCATTTCTAGAATAGCCTACTAAGGAGGAGGTAAGAAAGCATAAATTTTTAAGTTTGCAGGAACCTTAACAAGCCTCTTGTAACTTCTATTAGCCCTCCTTTTGTTTTAGAACAACCTATTATGCAAGAGGTTTGCAAGAACAAAATTTTTAGTTTCAAGAATCTTAATGAACCCCTTGAAACTCCCATTCAACCTCTTGTGACATCAAGCAAATCTTCTATGTTGGAGATCCTAAGTTTTGCAAGCCTCCATTCCTCACAAGAACCTATCCTTGAGGAGGTTGTTGTTGTGGAGCCTTCATGCGCTCTTGAGAATGAGTGTCTTGGTTTTTTGTAAGAAAATGATGAAGATGAAACAATTTTGCAGCAACAAGGCATTAAAAAGGTAGAAAAAATTGATACAATAGAGGAATCAGTCCTCTCATTTGATTGCCTTCCTTGTTTTGTTTAAGATGGGGAGGAAATATCACACATACCTACATCAAAGGAAGCCTCTAGATAGCTTGGTTTGGGCTTGATGGTTGAATACAAATCCATGGGTTTGGAGCAGCAATGACAAACATGTTTATCCCCTATTATTGTGGATGAAGATACACAATCTATTGAGGTTTGTAGTTTTAAGGTGGAGGACCTCTTTTGGGATGTTATAGAAACCTTTTGTTCAGGTTTAAATGTCAAATCATCACCCCCAAAAGAGGAGCTTTGTGGGCAGTAGCATAAGAGTAAGGAAGTAGTTGAGGATGTGGAAACCATTACACGCCAAGAGTCTAATTTTGTTGCAGCAAGTTTCCAAGAAAGAATTAAAACTAAAAGGAAATTTGAAGAATTTAGTTTTTCAGTTGAAGTGTCTTAAAAATCTGAGTTTTGTGTTGATAAAGTGTGCATCAATGCAAATGATTTTGTATTTAGTGAGCAACCACACATTTTTTTGGAGAGTGATGTTCCCATTGCTCAATTTATTTGTATTCCCAAGTTTCAAAGTTTCTCTTTTGAGGTGCATGATGGTCTTTCTTGTGCAAATCAAAAATTAAGTTTGGCATATTATACATCACCATGTGAGCTGGAAACTTTCTCTTTCTTTTTAGTTCATACATTGAGGAGGTCAGCAATGTTGACATTGGTCTATCCTTTTCTTAGGTGAGTTCTCTTCCCTCTATAGAAGGTTTTCTCTTGGGTGTTGACCTATCTTCAAAAAAGTTCACTCCTATTGTTGTATGTTCAAGTAAGACACTAGTGTTAGATGAATCTAACACTTGCATCATATGGTTCCCTTATAATGGAAAAATTTACAATGAAGAAATCCTTCACCTTGCAAGTGTTTTGTGCAATTACTTGCATGTTGGCAGCAGCTTTCAATGGTTGTAGTTGGGTGAGGTGTACAACTATGGTTTGAGGGAGATCATCTTCTTCAAAAGGTTCATCTTTGACAGAAGCAAATTTCCATATTTTTCTTTCTATTAGGTTGTGTATATATTGTAAATATCTTGCTTTCCATGAAGTGTATTTGCACACCCTGCATTCTTCTTCAGAGAATGTATGCTCTTACCTTTCATGCTTTTCTCCAAGTGTAGTTGCACATGTTTTGTTTTTCTTTGAGGAGGCCTAGCTGTTAATTTTTCACCTTCATGACTTCATGCCCAATGGAATGATAAGGCCTTTGGATCCCATGATTAGCAAGAAATCATCCTGTAGAAGTTTCCATTAATGTTGTCATTCTATGCCCCCTTTTATGAACCATCATTAATAACTGACCTGAGAGATCCTTCATGGGCCATCTTGCATGTTTTCTCCTTGAAGTTTCCTAAATTTTGCTAAGTCCTAGAATTTTAGGTTTTTAGGATGTCTCTTACTTGCTTCCTTCATGCATTCTCCATCACCCCTCCTTTCCCATCTTTCCTCTAAGTGTTTTAGGTGTCAGAATTTTACCTTACCCTTTACCCCTTTACTGATCTCTAAAGGTAATCCTTTGCCTTACCTCTAACATTGAAGCTCGATTAAGTTTCAAGACTTGTCTAAGTCTTGGTTTGTCGGACTTCAGGGGTCAAACTTCCCTCTTTCCTCTTCCATCCTTGCACCCTTCTATCATCCTTCATCCTTCGCCCCTCTCTCTTGCATCTTACCTATTACCTTAAGGGTAAGAGGTAAGTCTTCCCTCTAATTCCCAAAAGGTTGGATTTTCTAGCTTTCAGTCACCGATTCCTTCAAAATGTCACAGGGACCATTATTTTGGTCTCTCTGATATTTTTCTCTCCTCAATGAGCTTCTTGGAAATTTCAAAGGGACCATTCCTTTGGTCTTGCCGATATTAGATTGTTTCTTCAATGGTTTTCTCTAAATTTGACTAAGTGTCAAATGCTTTGAGCTTCAAGGCTAATGCTTCTCCCTTACCTCTAATTTTTGGAGGTAAGATTTCCTTCTTACCCCTGATGTTTCCTTTCTTCTTCATGGTTTCTTGCTCCTTTCTCCTAAGCATGTGGTAAGTTCTAAGCTTGAAACTCATCCATTTAATTCATTGGCTTGTAAAGGCCTCCTTTCAAACCCAACACCCCGACCTTCCTATGGATTTGGCATGTTTCTAGGTGATGACATTAATTTGCAACCACTTTTGAGCACCCAAATCAGATTCTTGAACTTTAAGGACAAAATTAATTGCATCCTCTAACTCGTGCAGGTGGATTTAATGGGCACCCATGCTCATTCATTGTCTCTTGTTGACTTTACTGATGGATCTATGCCCAAATTGATAATTTTACGGATGGCTCCATTATTGCATGAAAAGTATTTTTTTTGCTAACCTTGGTTAGGGTTAGGGTTTGACTTGTGCTTCTAAGTTATGCCTGATCTATAAAGGCAAGAAATGTATTCATTTTTTGGGTTCTTCTTTTGGGCTGCTCTCAAATTTTTCTTTTGCAGACACTATAACTTAAATTCTTCCATTGTAAATTCTAGCTTTTATGCATCATATCAATAAAATCTCACTATTATCATAGATATTTCTTGTTTTTTTTAGTAAGAATCTTTTACCTTCATGTTTGAATGCTTGTTCTAGTTGATTTGTTGATATTTTGTGCAATCTGAAGCAAAGAAGAAACACATTTCTATCTTGGTGCATCACCTTTCTTCCCTTTCATGTTCTCCTTCTCCCTTTTTCCTTGTGAGTTATTAGTGGTAGGATTTCATGTGCTAGGTTGGACTAGCACATTGCACTGGGATTGAAAAAGGAATTCATCCTTCTCTAGAGATTCAATCTCATACGCACAAAGGTCCACACCTTGAGGTAATTTCCATTGTGTCATTGGAATGCTAAGCTTCATGCTCATTAGGGTACAATTTCATGTGACAATAGCTACCACTCATGAGGAGCACAATGACTACTTATATTTTGATCAAAGCAATCAACCCTCTTTCACATGGGATCCAAGTGTGACAACATATAATTGTGATGAGGATCTATCTTGGGATGAATTTCCCTTTCATTCCAATGTTGTATTTAATCCATCATACAAGGAGGATGACATTAAGGGAGCTAATGCTGCTAGGTTTGTTAATGATATTGATCCCAAATCCGATTTATTATTGCTTGATGCTTATTTTGAGAAAAGACATAGGAGATTTGATTATGAAAAAAGATATAGTAGCTTTGATTTTGAGAAAATACATAGAATCTATGATAATGATCATAGACACAATAGCCTTGGGGATCCTCAACTTGATGCTACATATTTTCATCAAGTTGGTTAAAGGGATTTTTATGAGGATTGGGACAGCCATGGTGTAGTTGGTGACAGGTATGAGGAAGTTTTTAATTTTTGCATGCATTGTAATTTACAAAAACTTGAAATGAATGAGGAAATTTTTAGGAAAAAACTTTTGGTGTCCACTAAAAATAAAGTGCAATTCTTATCTAGATTGGATAGTGCACATATACATGTAGAGAGTATCATTCAAAATGCATCAAGAGGTCAAAATGAGCTTAATGTTTCCTATTATGATTTTAAAATAATGAACACCATGGGAGAACTCAAAATAGATTACTTCCATATGATACATGTTAAAGATATGGCTAACAAGTTTGAAAATAAGACCTTATTCATGTCTAATAAATTACGGGAAGAAGTTGGGGAGCTCACTAGTAAGCTTAAATATACAAAGCTTACTTTGGAAAGTGTCCAAGAGGCACTTTTAAAGGAGAAGGGTCAATTCTATGAGGCTTAATAGTTCAAGGAAAGGGCCAAGGAGGACAAATTGGTAACAAATGAGTTAGATTGCATCCAAGAGGAGCATAATCTGGCACATTTAGATAGTAGAAGTTTGGAACAACAAGAGGATGAAGATAATTTTCAGATTTTTGATAATCCTATATTTATGATGGAATATGATTTTACCCATGATAATCATTTATTTGAGTTGGAACTAACAGATTGCAATGATGAGATTTGAGTTGATTGCAGGACTTGGGACCCAAATGTAGCTTCTTGCTATGAGATGTCTTAAGATGGGAGAAAAGGATCAAATTTTAGTGTTAGTACTACTACCCACATTCCAATCAATTTTTATATTTCTCTAGATACCAATTTTTAGATGAGTTGGATTGACTTTTCAGACTTGTAGTAGAACATTTATTGGGTAATGTTGGTTGGTAGAGATATTTTGACTATAGGGGATGATCCTATTGTTACTACCATATACGAATCTCCTATCTTTTCACTTGGATTTTAGTTTAGTGATTGCTTCCCTCACATCATTTGAATTTTTGTGGATATATTATTTCATGAGAATATTTTTGTTGAGCATTAGCATAATTGTAGATAGTTGGTTGTAAGTATTTTCCTAGACCCAATTCATTCTTTCATTGGTTCCACCTTGGTGAGAGATGGTCACTACAGTTACTTTGTGGAGGTTACATGCATGATTACATATGATAGTTTAATGTTTTCTTTGGCTTGGTTGTTTGTGTGTGCTTGGGTCCTTCCTTTGGACAATTGAAGTTTAAGAGGTGATGCCATGATTTAGGATGGTCACAAAAAAATCATTTCTTGGTTGATGAATTTTAGAGACAAGGATATGTTTAATGGCATTGATTTTAGTCCTCTTAATAATTCTAGTTGTGAGTTTGATAATGTATTCCTTTTGGTTTTCCAACAGAGAATAGTTCATTTTGAGTATGGTGGATCATTAGTGGCACATTATCATCATGATGCTCAAAAGCAATGTTGGTGACTAGGGGAGTGTTGTCATCATATTTCCTTTGGTATGTCTCCATTTTTGGTTCTCTATAGTTATGGTTCTATCTTTTTGGGTGAGTTATTAATTTCAAATAGTAGAACCCCTATAGGAAGTGACCTTTTCCTACAAATTCAAGATGACTTGGGATCATTTAGAGACAATGCACATCTTATGTAGTTAGTATGTGTTATCTGCAGGTTTTTGATGAAGTTGTGTGAGGTTTTGTGGGTCTTGTGTATTGGGAAATTTTTTGCTTGGGTAGAAAATTTTCAATCTGTTGTAAGTCATTTCATATTATTAATCTCCCAATTCAAATTAGCTCCTGAAGTTGTGATTTTATTTTTCCAATTTGGAGCAAAACAATGTTGGCTAGATTGTGTGATTTGGGGATTTTGTGAGTATTTTATGGAATTTATATGTATTGGTAATTCCAACATGTTGTTTGCTTAGATGTATCTAAAAATTTATGGTATTCCTTGGAAAAATATTTAGATTAATGAGTCACAGAAGTGGAGTGATAAGTTTATGCTTATAGATAGTTTTAGGAGGAACAACTTCAATATAGATGGGTTAATTCTTGTAAATTCAAACTTGGGAGGATTTTGCTATGTATGTTGCTATTGTATGAAGTTGTTCTCCACTCTTCTATGGTACTTTTTCTATCTTAAATTAGTCAACCACAGGGGTGGCTGAAACCAATCTCTGTAGGCTTGTTTCATGTTTGGGTCTGCAGGACCCTAATCATATACCCACGGTTGGGCCACCAAATATCTGAAGTTGTCCACTGCCTCAGAGGCAGGAATGTATCACCCCCACGAACCCTGTGATACAGTGTGGGAAAATTAGGACACATAGTAATCATTTGGCCAGTCTTGTGACACACCAAATTGATGTTGGACATGCCCTTGTAGGTATCTCTCCAACATTGTATGCTCCCACCCCTACATAAAGTGGTCCTGACGGGCAAAGAAAATCTATTGGGCATTGTCGGCCCATCCAGGGCGACCAAGGTATGGGTGCCATGCAAAAACTTGCATCTCATCCAAGACCCTCCTCTAGTGAGGATTCTCGTGCTCACCCGTGTGTGTAAAGGACATACCACCTCTGTAATGCCACACTAGGGGATCATTAGGCCCCATCAGCACTATAATGACTCGTGACAGAAGAACGATGATGTGCTCCCATGCCCACACATGGAGAAGTGTAACACTTGCTCTGAGTGCTCTATCGTCGAGGTAGACATACTCGTGTAAGTCCTTGTAGAGTGAAGCTAGAAGAATAGGCCCCCAAGCAAAATGAACTGGACTGTCACACATCACCATCCGCTCCCAGCAGAGACCCTAGCCGGGACTGAAATATCAACCTCGTCGATCTGGGGCAACAAGACTTGAAATAATCATCGTAACCATCAAGCAGAAGGGAGAGGTTAGGGCCCTATGACACTCTAACTCTATCTGACCCTCACAGTAAATAACATCCTCTGTAGCAAGGACTGTATGACAAGTGTCCCGTTTGACATCCATGTCATGAATAACGTGTCATCCATGTATCGCAACCTAAGGATCTGCCACATGTCCTCTAGGGTGACGGTAGCCTCACTAGTAGGAAGGTGGAAGGACGAGGTCTCACTGTGCCATCTCTCAAAAAGCGTTGACATCATCCCAAGGTGGGTACGCACAAGTGTTGCATATGCAATGTACTACAATCCCATGTCTCGCAGTCGATCCTACTCCCTATCGCTAAGGTCTTGTAGGTAACCAAAAATCTGTCGTGATCTGTGCTCCTAAGAATAGAGCTCCCTCACCGTGTCCTACATCAAGAAAGGTCACCGTGTTAAATTTTTTGAGAAATTTCATTCAAAACGTCCAAAAAGCCACCCCAATGTCGCTACCTATGAAGGCGTCACAGTTTGATTTTCAAACTATGATGTTGAAGTGCTAAACTCTAAAAATGCACTGTCATGGTGCACTTTTCTAAAAAGCAGCACAGTTTGCAAAAACCTTAGTCTAAAATTCCACCGCCGCAATGGACTTTGAAGTACCCCCGCTAGAGGTAATGTAGGCATCGGAGTTTGGAGTTTGTTTCCAAACTCCAAACTCCACCACGACAGTGCATTCCATAATGGTGGGCCAGTTTGGACCACCGAGTGGTGCACTTTGAAATTTGAGTGGTGCTATATAGCACCGCTGCAAAGGAACTAAGTTTAAAAGCATTAAATGAATGCGAAAAATGAAAAAAAAGCTCAATTAAGGATCACTTACCGATGCCCCAATGTCGGGAGGTCGCTGGTATGTCCGGACTTGATCAGAAATGTGCATCAGGGGCTATCATTGTGCCATCTTGTCAAAATGTTAGAGCTCAAATCGCAGAATTGCTAAAGGGTTGTGAGTGAAAATGAATTGAAAGTGACCCCTCAAAGCCTTTTTAAGCCTAAAAATTAGGGTTTTTCGACCCTGTTTGACTATCCTACTAGGGTTTTGAACTCTTGAACCTATTTTTGTCTGGTTGAGGCCTATTTTACATCCTTTTATTGCGTTTAGACACATTTTTGGCCTCCTGGAGCCTTTCTGGACCTGTCGGGCACCTTGTCATCTTTTTTCGCGAGATCACCCAAAAATCAAAATTTTCATCCAATCTCTTGAGGGGGCAGCATATTAGCATGGTTTCTCTCACCAGGCAGCAATGGGGCAAATTTTTGAAAATAATTTTTTTTTTACTTTGATTGAGCCCATTTATTCTTTGAACCAATGCAACGAGTGCATTACTTCAAAGAGGGGCAAAATGTAGACACGTAAAATATACTAATTGACATTGCACATCTAATCATGACCACTAACACCATTTCATCCTGAATCATCCCTTGGTCTAACCATTTAATCGAATAACCTCTATTTGATTAAATTCATCACATTTCATCTCTTAATAGAATAAATCAATTTTATCTTGTTAAGTCATTATCTTTTGTTAATTAAATAAACCATTTTATTTAATTAACTCCTAAATCTCTGTTTTAATTAAATAATTCATGTTATTTAATTTAATCTCTATAGTTCCTCTATTAAATTAAATAAATCAAACATTTATCTAATTTAATCAAACATCACCCCCTTTGGTTAAATAAATCAAAATATTTATTTAACTAGGTCTTAATCATTTTCACCTCCTTTTGATTTATTTCAACCCACAAATCTAAATCAATTAGTCAAATAACCTAATCCCTTCATTAAATTAATTAACCTTGATTAATTTAATCTCTTCTCATGTCCCATCCTCCATCTTTTGCCACTTGCACATGAAAATAGAGTTATTTGATATTAAATCTCTATTTTTTTCAACAAGGCATCTTTCAAGGAATACTCCTCAAGTTTGAATTCAAAATCCAAGTAGACTTTGTCCTTCCAACAAGGCATTTACTCCACCTACAAAGTCATTTTTCCTTGAGCCAAGTGGCATTCAATACACCTTCTTTCCCTCTTACATGTCATTTCAACAATTTCAAAATTTAAATATATGCATTTATTGACACATTCTTCAAAACTTTCACATTCCTCAACCATTCCCATGATGACATGTGGCTTCTTTTCATTGGTTGATTCTTAGTCCCACATTGCCTCATTTTGGACATCTCTTCAACTTGAAATTCTATAAATAAGAGGCTTCATTCCTCATTCTATCCATCCATAGTTTGAGTAAACTTACTATGCTCAAATATTTAGCAATCTTCATCCATATTTTTGAATTTTTAGCTAGGTTATGTAGGTTTTTATCTTGGAAGCATTCATCACATCTTCATCAAAATGGATCAACTCTTATCATCAGTTCACCATTGTATCATTGGAGTTGGGAAAGCGACAATTTTCACATCAAATTGGTACCAATTCCCTCAAGAGATTGAGAATTTACTTTGCTTTAGAATAGGATTTGACATGTTTTTAAATTTGGTTGTGTTATCCATTTCATTTCCTTTCTCTCTTGCAATTTAAATAAATTTCTTAAGGAATCTATGTTCTAGCTTGCACTTGATCTAATTTGTTGTTTGTTTCTTGTGTCATTGCAGGTTTGGGATCTAGGTTCGCACATTTGTCGCTAAAAAAATCAAAAAATATGAAAAAAAAAAATCAGAAAAAGGATAGAAAACAGTAAAGAAAAAAAAATCGTCCTCTAGTGAAAACCACTTTGGTGGCACTTGGACAAGTACCTTGGTGAAAACTTGGAAAATAGGCGCCTTGTGTAAATAAGCACTTTCCATCCACCAAGATCTTTACAGCTTGTTCTGCATCATCCATCCATTACGTTTCCATCATCCATCACATTCAGATCCCCATCCATCACTCATCCACCCGCATCTACACCATAGCTTGGTCCTGTCGTATCATGATCCCTCTTAGTACTACTCGGAGTAGTCCTATTGCATCATGTTGGGGGCATGTTCTCATCAGATCATATTTGTGTATTTTCTTGAAGTCCTAAAATCTCAAAAAATCCAAAAACATCAAAAATTCCAAAAATTCCAAAAACATCGAAAAAATCACCAAAAATACAAAAACATTCAAAACATATCAAAATCCAAAAATAGGTTAAAAATTCAAAAAAAAATCTTCTTGTCGAACTACGGGTCTCTGAGCCTTGAATGTGGGCAAGGTTGATCTTTGATCATCCCTCAAGACACTTAGGTCAGTCCTTTAGAAGTTTGTCATAATAAACTGACATTTCATCATGTATATCTTCATCTGTAAATCAGTCAAGTCATCAGTTGAACTATGTGGTCTCTGCGTGTATAACGTAGGCAAGACTAATCTGTTGATCAACCCTCGAGGCCCCTAGGATAGATCCTTAGGTTAGTCTCTTGGTCAAAATCTTAGAAAACCCCCAAAACATTAGAAAATCGAAAATCAAAACATTTGAAATTTTCAAAAAATAGCAAAAATAGCCTCAAAACATTGCAAAACCCCAAAAACATCCAAATATTTGAAAAATCCCATCTGTCTCATCTCGCTTTCACCCACAATAACATCACTCATTTAATAAACAATCATCATCCTCAACCTTTGGTGAAACAGCTGGAAACAAGTCTAGTAGGTGAAGAGCGAAAACTCAAAACGTCAATTCTTAGGTTTAAGTCAGTACATAAACATGTTGGTCAACTCTTTGTGGTGATAGCCCATCATCCCATCAGTCCCATATCAATCATCTGATAGCATCATGACCTAGGATGTATCCTTCCTACAATGGGCATTATTTATTAGAAAGAACACTTTGGATAAATGAAATGATGTGCCACCTTCCACTAACATGTCCTAGGATGTATCCTTCCTACAATTGGCATTATCTTTTGGCAATAGTTTTGATTCTTATCTTTGAAAACACATTCCCTTTTGGTTAGCGGTATTGAAGAACATCAACTTGTCTTTGTCTTTTGACTTATCTTATTGTTCTCATTCCAAGAACCTCTCTATGATATCCAAACAGAGGATTTAGAGAAATAGGAATGGGGCAATGATCACTATCTTTTGTTTGATGTGCTTGTTGGATATTCTTGTAAAATAACCTTGGCGAATACTTGCTCTGTTAGGTATGTATGGAGGGTGTTTTGGAAAACTTGTTGACTATTGCATTGATAGGTTATACCTTTCCATGTTTTGCTCTGAGATGTTTGAAACTTCTAAAGTGCATCCTAGCAAGCTTTCCATATGTCAGGTGTGAATAAGAATACTCCTATCTATGTTGTTAAGTCAAATTTCATCACACCAAGTACAACATCATCCTGGTTCTCTATACCTTGATGCATCGTACCACAGGTGTTATCAAACATAAGGAAATTGGCCCTTTGAAAATCCTAACTCCTCAGTAAGTAGCCATCATCATTTGCATATTCATCATCTTATGTCTTGTTGAAATGTCCTCTCTTCTTTCATCCCTTCTTACTCTTCATGCTAACAAGGTACTATGACAGTTAATCATCATCATCATCATCAATCTTGCATCCACAAATCATTAGCATAGTTGCATAACATATCATATAGGAAACATAGGCATTGCATCTTCATCATCATATAAATGTGTTATTATAAGCATTTCTCATAAATAAGCACATCCATTTCTCATCACATTACATCCATTTTTCCATCACATAAACCATCGCATAACATTCATTTGCATAAAACATTTCATAATCATTTCATACTACCATATACTGCATAATCAAACATAATAGGTACATGAGCATTATAGATAATCCATTGCATTATAAGCATAAATATTCACATCACATAAAAATCATAAAGTCATCTCTCACATTACATTCATTTTGCATAACATAAAGCATCATCATACCACTTTGCATTAACATATCATTTCACATATTACATCGTATCACAATAAATTCTTCACATACATCCCACAATTATTTAACATGTTTAGGATAATATGTATTTGTTATTCTCAGTATCTTAAAATCATCTCATTTACATCATCAATACATATCATATAAAGCACGACCATTGCATTCACATTACATCATACATAATCATAAAAACATAAAGAACATCTCATAAATAACCACATCACACTCATTTTTGCATTTCATTTTATAAATCATTCCATACCATTATAAACATTCAAAGCATAATAGGAACATAAAAATCCATTACATTAAAAGCATTCATCCATTCATAATCATTTTATAAAAGCATTCTATAATCATGATTCACATATCATTTCACATAAATAATCTCCATATCATTTTACATCATCTATCTCATATCACATATCATATCATTTGGATCAACATACATAAATCACATTACATCATACATCATCATCAAAACATAAATCATCATCCATCCATATCACATATCACATAAATCCATTTGCATATGTCATTTATTAAAAGGCATAACATAGATCTATTAGTGCATACCACATCATAAGAAATGCATCCATATATACATATCATAACACTGTAACATTATTGCACAGCATATAAAAATAGAACCATCCATAAAAGTATAAATAAATGACACATGTCACATCATATCAACATCATCATCTCATATATATCATCATCGGGTAATTGTCATAGTACAAAATAATCAGATCACTATACATGTGTGTCAAATAAGTACAAAAAGGCCCAATGGGCTATCAAAAATGAGCCCATATGGCACGAAAAATGATGTATCGATCAAAATGAAGCCTAACCCTCCTATTTGTTGCCCTCACCTTTGTCACCATGACCCTCTGTTGATCTGTGGCTATTCTACTATGAGAAATCTAGGGCCCACTCTGCTCTGAGTACGACCTGGTGATAATGCAGGCGATAATAGTCGACCTCCTAGATGGCCTCTCTATAAGAATGAAGAGGCACTGTGCTTTAAGAGGAGGAGGCCACCATGCTCTCCAACTATTGTCTCTAGCCCATCTCTGTGGCTGCCAGTAGCTCTATAGCCTACCTCTGCAAAATAGCCTGGTCTCTCTCGGCCCTAGCCTGATCCCTCTTAGTCATCAAGGTCTAAACCTGAGCTTGCAGCTATGCAATCAATGCATCTCGGGGATCTGGTTGTCCTGCTAGTTGTGCTCATGTAGGCTACACGTGAGGCTGACCCTCACCCTCAGCTCATGGTGGTGCATCCGCCTACTCCTATTGCCTGGCTGGCACCTGCTCCTAGTCCTACATCTGAACATCAGCCTGGACCGGCTGAACTAGAACCCTGACCGGCTAATCCTACCACTCACTGTCTCTCTATCCTCGTCCTCCCCCTCTACCCCTCGATCTCCACCGAGCGGAGGGTGCTCCTAGAACTGTCAACCGTAAGGGTGGCCGAAACCAATCTCTATAGATCTATGTCATGCCTGGATTTGCTGGCCCCTAGTCATATACCCACGGTTGGGCCACCAACTTTCTAAAGTTTTCCACTGCCTCATAGGAAGGAATGTATCACCCCCATGAACCTTGTGATACAGTGCAAGAAAATATGGCCACATAGTCATCATATGGCTGGTCCTGTGACTCACCAAACTGATGATGGATGTGCCCTGGTAGGTATCTCTCCACCATCGTATGCTCCCGCCCCTACATAAAGCGGTCCTAAAGGGAAAATAAAATCTTTTGGGCATCATCAGCCCATCTAGGGCGACCAAGGTATCAGCGCCATGTAAAAACCCGCATCTCATCTAGGACCATCCTCTAGTGAGGAATCCCATGCTCACTTGTGTGTGTAAAGGACACACCACCTTTGTAACGCCACACTAGGGGATCATCAGGCCCCATTGGTACTGCAATGACTCACGGCTGAAGAACGACGATGTGCTCCTATGCCTACACATGGAGAAGTGTAACACCTGCTCTGAGTGCTCTGTCATTGAGGTAGACGTACTTGTTTAAGTCCCTGTAGAGCGAGGCTAGAATAATAGGCTCCCAAGCAAAATGAATTGGCCTGTCATGCATCACCATTCGCTCCTAGAAAAGACCCCAACCGAGACTGAAATATCGACCTCATCGATCTGGGGCAACAAGACTTGAAATAATTTTTGCAACCACCAAGAAGAAGGGAGAGGCCAGGGCCCTGTGACGCTCTAACTCTATTTGACCCTCACAGTAGATAACATCCTCCATATCAAGGACTGTATCACATGCATCCCATCTTACATCCATGTCATGAATAATGCGCTGCCCATGTATCAACAACCTAAGGATGTGCCACATGTCCTCTAGGGTGATGGTAGCCTCACCAGTAGGAAGGTGGAAGGATGAGGTCTCACTGTGCCATCTCTTAGAAAGCGCTGACATCATCCCAAGGTGGGTACGCACGAGCATTGCATATGTAATGTACCACAATCCCATGTCCCGCAGTCGATCCTGCTCCCTGCCGCTAAGGTCTCGTAGGTAACCAAAAATATTCTGCAATCTATGCTCCTAAGAATAGAGCTCCCTCGCCGCATCCTTCATTAGGTAAGGTCACCATGTTAAATTTTTTGAGAAATTTCATTCAGAACGTCCAAAAATCCACCCCAGTGTCGTTACCTGTGAAGGCGTCGTAGTTTGAATTTCAAACTACGACGCTGAAGTGCTAAACTCTAAAAATTCACCACCGCGATGCACTTTTCTAAAAAGTGGCACAGTTTGCAAAAACCCTAGTCTAAAAGTCCACTGTCACATTGGACTTTGAAGTACCCCCGCTGGAGGTAACGTAGGCATTGAAGTTTGGAGTTTGTTCCAAACTTCACCATGGCGGTCCATTCCACAATGGCAGGCTAGTTTGGACCACCGAGTGGTGCACTTTGAAATTTGAGTGGCGCTATATAGCACCGCTGCAAAGGAACTAAGTTTAAAAGCATTAAATGAATGCGAAAAATGAAAAACAAAGCTCAAGTAAGGATCACTTACTGGTGCCCTAATGTCGGGAGGTCACTGGTATGTTTGGACTCAATCAAAAATGTGCATCAGGATTTGTCGTTGCGCCATCTCATTAGAATGTCAAAGCTCAAATCTTAGAATTGCTAAAGGGTTGTGAGTGAAAATGAATTGAAAGTGACCCCTCGAAGCCTTTTTAAGCCTGAAAATTAGGGTTTTTTTACCCTGTTTGACTATCTTGCTAGGGTTTTGAACTCTTGAACCTATTTTTGTCCGGTTGAGGCCTATTTTACATCATTTTATTGCATTTAGACATGTTTTTGGATTCCTAGAGCCTTTCTAGATCTGTCGGGCACCTTGTTGTCTTTTTTTTCGAGATCACCCAAAAATCAAATTTTTTGTCCAATCTCTTGAGGGGGCAGCATATTAGCATGGTTTCTCTCACCAGGCAACAATGGAGCAAGTTTTTGAAAATGGAAATGGGCGGGTACATGAAGTTGGGTACCAATTTTCTGGCCACTTATGATTTTTTTTTTAAAATGTGCTCGCGTTATAATGTGCACGTGTTATTTCACATTAAAAACAAAGAAAAAAGTGAAATTATTTGCCTTGGAATACCAACCCAAAGGCTTGGAGGGCATTCCCAACAAGGCTAGAGACATGTTTTTGTAAATTCTACAATTTTTCACATAATCAGGTTTGTGCTCACCACCAAGATTGCATCTAGTTCAATATTGACAAAGTCGAAAACATGGGTAATGTTAGGTTCTCTCTTAGCTATCCAACGATGTATTTTTTTTCACTTTTCGACAATGTTAAGCCTTTCATCCATAATTTCTTTTGTTTGTATGTCTTTTTTTTGCCAAAAAGCAGTGTTCAGTGTTTTTTATCAAAATTTCAAATAAATTACATTTTTAGAAACTAGACTCCATTCTACAATTTTATTTTTTTTAAAGAAAAAAAAAATCAATTATTTTCAAAAATTTGTAGGGGGAGCACGGCCAAAATTTTGCTTTTCAGGAAGTGCCCACTTAGAAAATTAGTAAAAAATCAAATATTCATTAAAAATTATCAGAAAAATTGTGCACCAACTAGATGCTATTAGCTAACTTCTGACCATAGTGATTTTAAAAATACTACAAAAAGTTCACCGTGCTCAGGTCGTACAAGAGTTGCTATGTTATGTTTTTCTGACAAAAACAACACCAATTTCTGTACATCCCTCTTTTGAACCCCTTAATCTCAACCATTTTCAAAATAAATTAGTAGTTTAGAAAGTAGACTCAGAGCACTTCGATCCTTGTTTTTGTTCCATCTCAAAATTTTGAGTGTAACTATCCTCAATTTCATGTCCAAGGTCAGCATTTCCTGATTTCAGAAAAAAAGTGGCCACTTAAGCCCCCTTTTTGGGAACCATCTTGGTGCACTTACCCAAATTTTTTGACTTTGATTGAGACGGTTTATTCTTTGAACCAATGCAACGAGTGCATTACTTCAAAGAGGGGAAAATGTAGACATGTAAAATATACTGATTGACATTGCGCATCTGATCCTGACCACTAACACCATTTCATCCTAAATCATCCCTCAATCTAACCATTTAATCAATAACCTTTATTTGATTAAATTCATCACATTTCATCTCTTAATAGAATAAATCAATTTTATCTTGTTAAGTCATTATCTCTCGTTAATTAAATAAACCATTTTATTTAATTAACTCCTAAATCTTTCTTTTAATTAAATAATTCATGTTATTTAATTTAATCTCTATAGTTCCTCTATTAAATTAAATAAATCAAACATTTATCTAATTTAATCAAACATCACCCCCTTTGGTTAAATAAATCAAAATATTTATTTAACTAGGTCTTAATCATTTTCACCTCTTTTTGATTTATTTCAACCCACAAATCTAAATCAATTAGTCAAATAACCTAATCCCTTCATTAAATTAATTAACCTTGATTAATTTAATCTCTTCTCATGTCCCATCCTCCATCTTTTGCCACTTGCACATGAAAATAGAGTTATTATATTTATTAAATCTCTATTTTCTTCAACAAGGCATCTTTCAAGGAATATTCCTCAAGTTTGAATTCAAAATCCAAGTGGACTTTGTCCTTCCAACAAGGAATTTACTCCACCTACAAAGTCCTTTTTCCTTGAGCCAAGTGGCATTCAATACACCTTCTTTCCCTCTTACATGTCATTTCAACAATTTCAAAATTTAAATATATGCATTTATTAACACATTCTTCGAAACTTGCACATTCCTCAACCATTCACATGATGACATGTGGCTTCTTGTCATTGGTTGATTCTTAGTCCCACATTGCCTCATTTTGGAAATCTCTTCAACTTGACATTTTATAAATAAGAGGCTTCATTCCTCATTCTATCCATCCACAATTTGAGTAAACTTACTATGCTCAAATATTTAGCAATCTTCATCCATATTTTTGAATTTGTAGCTAGGTAATGTAGGTTTTTATCTTGGAAGCATTCATCACATCTTCATCAAACTGGATCAACTCTCATCGTCAATTCACCATTGTATCATTGGAGTTGGGAAAGGGCCAATTTTCACATCAAATTGGTACCAATTCCCTCAAGAGATTGAGAATTTATTTTGCTTTAGAATAGGATTTGACATGTTTTTAAGTTTGGTTGTGTTATCCATTTCATTTCCTTTCTCTCTTGCAATTTAAATAAATTTCTTAAGGAATCTATGTTCTAGCTTGCACTTGATCTAATTTGTTGTTTGTTTCTTGTGTCATTGCAAGTTTTGGATCTAGGTTCACACAAATCTAAAATATTATTTCCAGCAAGGGACATTACACTGACTTTGTTGTGTAACTGATGATTCCCTTCATTCTTTATATGTCTAGCCACGTTCTCGACACCGTCTTGAAGGATGATTTTTTTTGTTACTTCAAGAGTAGTTTATCTAAATTTCACAGAAGGAGGATCATATTTTACATACCATTGGACTATATTGGGTGTATCTCATCCCACCTATGAGATAGCATGATTCTATGCTTACAACACTTGTTGAGAAGTGGAACGTAGAAACTTCCACCTTTCATCTCCCAACAAGCGAGATGATAGTTACACTTGAGGATATACATCAAATCTTCAGGTTTCTCGTGCGAGGTGAGATTGTAGATCTTGATGAGGTCCAAACCCCTTGATAGATGATGAGTGATATACACTATTGCATTGGCCACAACATAGCTCCTTCGGACTCTAAAACCTACATTGAGCTTAAGTGGCTCCTACATGCGAATGTACCACTGGTTTGGTAGATCATGTGTGTTACCATCACCTTAGCCCTATCACCTAATGGACAAGGCACACACCTTGATGGATCAGATAGTTTATTCCTAGGGACTGAGCATATTGGTACATTTATATTATAATCTTGGTCACTTCATCTATCAAGAGGGTCACAACATTATGCTTTACAATCTACTTTAGGTGTGGGCCTTTGAGCACATCACATGTACTAGGTCAAATGGCTTTCCCATAATAGTACATTATGGTTATCCTCGAGTCTTTTGCTACACACTTAGGTGATCCTGGTATTGTGGACATATGATGTACTAGAGATTCACATTAGATCATCTAGAGGATAATGTCATTATATGGAGACCATATAGGACTCTAGAGCAATTGTCAGGTCTGACACAAGAACTATTCAGTATGCAACAAGACATGTTATTATTTGGGAAACATTATTACATCATCATGCCATTTTACTATGATTGCATGATGAGATAGTTTGGTCAATTACAAACAACACCGAGGTCACTGTCTACATTCCTGAGTTTGAATGCAATGGTGCTAGGCTACAAGACATTTGTTGTCTCCTACACTCATAGACATCACCTATAGTGAATCTAAGGATGATACGTGAGATGCATGTCTAGAATCTAATGAGGATAATTTTGGCACAACAACTACATATAATAGGTGGTGGAGGATAGCATGACCTTGACGCATCTTCCTTATTGGTTATCCCACAAACGATCTTGGGCCTTGGCCTCATTAAGAAGGGGATGACATGGAGAGAGAGGTTAGGGATGCAGATAGAGATACTACATATGATGATGATGATGATGATGATGATGCATAGGATTTAGAGGAGTATTAGAAGCCAACAGGAGAGGATCCCAAGGATCCAACAAAGGCTGGAGATGCCCTAAGGAGAGACCTACATCTCATCCTCACATCACTCGGGCACATCCTACTACTGTGAAGGGAATACAGTCCCATGAGAATGGAGGGAGAATCCATGCAACTCCTTCCACACCACTAGCCCATCGAGGGAGTCTCGATATGGCACCTATAGTGTCCTGTCAAGATCTCGATTGGTAGATTGATGATCCAGGTGATGTGATATGTTATTATTTTTTGTATATGTTATTAACTTACCTATGTTTTTGTATCTTATATCTCATTTTGATTTATGTCATATTTTCTTTGTTACATTTGGGACATGCTATTGGCTTGAACTATTCAATCAAGTCACAACATCTATGGTTCCATCGATTCCCCCACACCAGCTGGTACAAACTGAGCATAGGCCACCGGTGAGCGTGGGTTGCCATGTTGACTTGTTCAAGCCCCTATCTCAATGTAGGAAATCCCATGAGAATGTGATGAGGACTATTAATTTAGTTAGAGCTAAAAATGAGGAGATCCGAGCTATAGAGAAGTGTAGGCAAGAGTTGCATGAGAGGAGCTTAGAGCTAGAGAGGAGCAAGTGAGAGCTACATACAAGGAGCTCAAATCTAGAGAGGAATAGAAAAGATTAGCATACAAGGAGCTCAGAGTTACTCATGAGGATCTTCGAGCTACCTAAGTTCCTAGTGAGAGTGAGACACAAGCCTCCCTACAAGTGAAACTTATTAGGGTGCAAGCAGATAGGGAACAGATCGAGCAGGAGTGCATCATAGCACTCATATGTGAGGCCATAATAGTACGAGAGGTATGGGGCTTATGAGAGTAGACCGTCTCTATGAGTTATTCCTGATTCACTATCTCTCGATGGGCACCACCATCACCAATCCTCAAGGATTCCAGTAGCTATAGACCTACTTAGATGTATTTTGATGCTACACACCAATTTTTGGTGACTATGATGTATCTAAACTTTATCATCTATATATGAGCATGCTTCTATTTCTATGAGTTATGTGTTCTTGTTTCAATTAGATGCCAGTGTGATCTATTAATAATTAGTTATGGGATTATTTAATAAATATCTTTAGGATCTAATTGCTATGTGATGAATGTGGTCTAATTAAACACTTATTGTCTACTTAGATACTATTTTTTTAATTAGTGTAATCATGTTAAACTAGATGTTCTTATGATCTAATTTTAAAATTAAATACACATAATTATCTAATTTAACACAACACACACATGATTGAATAGTATGTATAAAGAAGTAATAATCCAAATAAATAAACAATTACTCATAATAATTCAAGACACACAAACATGTTTATCAAGAACAAAGAAATGTGAAACAAAATAGAAACTATCTACCTAATCTACCAACATGATTTATCACGCATACTATTTAAAAGATTGTTAAGTGTAATACCTACACAAATACACAACATTTATAGGTTCTTTGAGATATGTACCATCCATTTCCTTAAGTTTATATGCTCCAAACCCATAGTCTTCATAAATGACATAGGGTCCTAACCAATTCAAGCTAAACTTTCCTTTTTCATCTAGAGTAGCATTGACATTACGTTGATTTTCATACAACACCAAATCCCCCTTGTTGATTTTTTAGAGCATTTATGTATTACTCATCGACAATTTCAAGCTATTGCAATCGTTGTTCTCTATAAGTGTTATCATCATTAAGGCCACTAAGAGAGATTCTTAAAGAGGGAATTTATAGCTCTAAGGGAATTATTATGTTTGCACCATAAAAAAGGTTGTATGGTGTATTTACTATGGATGTACAAACACTTGTGAAATAATCCCATAACACATAAGAGAGTTGAGTGTGACAATCCTTGTTATGTTTGCTAACTATCTTACGTAAGACTTGTTCAATTATTTTATTCATTTCTTCTTCTTGACCATTATATTATGGGTAATAAGGTGTAGAAAAGTTGTGTTGAGTGTGAAATTTTTCCAAAAAATTCTTCACTTCCTTATTCTTAAATAGTGTCCCATTATCTAAAACTAAGGGTAAAGGAAGGCCAAATCATGTGATGATATGCTCTAGGATAAAACAATAGATTGCCTCAAAAGTTGTGGAACAAAGAGGAATTGCTTATACCCATTTTGTGAAGTAATATGTAACATTAATTATAAATGTATGTCCTAAAGAAGGAGGAGAAAATTTTCCAATAAGGTCCAAACCCCATACTGAAAATGGCCAAATAGCCACTTGAGCATGAAGTTCAAAAGTAGGAGCATGAATCAAATTGTTATTTTATTGACATTTAAGAAATTTATTAACATGATCAAAATAATCTTGTTCCATATTTCACCAATATTATCCTCTATAGATTAATTTTTGAACTTACGATCTACCTTTGAAATTCCCCACAAGCACCTGCATGAGCTTCCTCAAGAGCTACAAGGATCTCAGATTGTTTAAGACACCTAAAGAGAAGGTCGTTGAATGACCACCTATGCAACACATCCAATAAGATTATATATCAAGCTGCAAGTTTTTTTATATGAGCTCTAGGGTTCTTAAAGGTTGGATCAGGAAAGGTACCTTCTTGTAGATATTTAAATATTGGTGTATGTCATTCATTAGAGGTTTCAATATTGGCAACCAATGTTTCTGTTAGAATTGACTATGGATGCCAAGATCTTGAGACCAAATGGAACGCACAAAAGAGAGAATATAACAAGAATAAATTGTATTCAATGTCAATGATATGATATGATTTGAGATTGATTACAAATGAGAGAAACCCCTTGGTTATATAGCCAAGGTGAGATGCAAGATGTCATAGGATTATGACAAATGTCTTAATCATATGATATGTGACAACTAATCACACTTACCTAGGTTCACATGTAGTAGTTGTCAAAGGATAAGATAACAACTAATGACAACTAACATCTTCTAGAAATATTTCTTCCTATGACCTAAGTAAACTTAACATGTGTAAATAAGTCCCCTAGTAATGAATGAACTAGGTACAAGACTTTATTTACACCAACAGTTTCTTTCATCTTTTCCTCTATTGATGGTGTTGTAAGAGTGTCAATGATAAATGTGTATTTTTTGGAAGAATCTTCAAGAGAAATAAGGGAAGTTATGCTTACCATTGTATTTGCATGTTGTGTAGAAGTTGAAAAACTAACTTCACAGTCCCCAAGAATCACCTGCAAGCAATCACCTATCACATGCAACAGATATTCAGAACAAAATCTGTAAACCCTTAGAGCAAGTTTGTGCAAGCAAAAATCAACATAATTGATTATTGAATGCAATTGTTTTACAAATAATATAAAAGCCTTCGAAAAGGCAATGATGCAATAAAGCAAGAAAAGACAACCCTAATCTTATCTTGAGCAAAAGGACAACTCAATAAGATAAGATAAGAATTAAATAATAATTAACCTAGGAAATGAAATTTGTCTAAGTAAACTTGTGCTAAAGTGTAATTAAATAATTAATTACACCAACACCCCCCATAAGTGCAACTTAGGGAGAAGCAAATTATTATGCAAGAGATAAGTCCCGACAACAAGGCCTGATTAGGTACTCATTTACAAATGCAATGATGAGGTAAAGAAAGAAAACCCAGTGGGAAAAACCCCCCCTACAATGAGATAACTGTTGCAAAGAAGCGCTGGAAGAACAATGTGGAGTAACACTGGAACCGCAATCCAACAAGCAAGGAAAGATACTTCTGTCTACAAGAAACTAAAAAAAGAATCATAATGTGACAGTAGACCCAATGCCACAGAACACTAGAAAACTCACAAACTAGAACAACCCTAGAATCTGTGAAGCAACAGTAGATGAAAAAGATCCCCCCCATGAGGGAATGATAGGATGATAAAATCTGGAAGTTGTGTGTCTCTCGATGTCGATGCCAAACTGTAACTAAAATTGCTCCATGAGAATGAGTACCATCAAAATTCTAGAACATTAACCATAAAAACATGGCCCTCAAACTGAGAAGGATCTGAACCAATGCGGATCAATAACCATAAACTCACAATCTGAAATGTGAACCGATGAATCTGATGTGTCAAGCAATGAGCAAAAAAGTGGCCAAAAGAAACTAGGAAACCATAAAACCCATGTGAGCTACCATCAAATCAAAATGAAGATGGGGATCAAAATGCATGCACACTCTAATCATATTATTATGCAACAAACCCCCATGATGGAACTTTATCTTAGTTCATTTATTACAATACCCAATGATTGTAAAAGGAGAAAATGCATAAACTAAAGAGAAAATGCAAACCAAGTGCATGAAAACAAAAACGAGTGCATGCACAAACCAATGTTCACATCTTCCTCCATGATTAAAAAGGACCTCACATCTATGTAGAGGCCGGAACCAGCTTGTCGATGATATCTTGTTTGCGAAAATCCGACACCATGGCCAAAAGTTATGAATTTTTTTAAAAACTAAATTTAGTCTACAGAAAATGAATTTTCTAGCAAAAAACATTTACTTCTGATTTAATTTCTGCAAAATCTGTTCACAATGAGTGGACAAAAAAAGAAACCCAGAAATCATTTTTTGATCCAACAAGCAGAAGATGAAAAACTAATTTTTTTAAACCTTTAGCCAAAAGAAAAATGACGCGTGCCAAATTTTGTACAGTGATTTTCTCCATATCCATACAAAATATCAAAAATATAAAAGATACCCAGTTCAGATTTTGATCCTAGCTTCAAAACCCAGAAATCATTTTTCCTACAATTGAGTGGAAACTAGATTTCTGAAGCAAAAATGAAAAACGGCTTCAATCCCTTACACAAAAAAAATGCTATGAGAAAATATCTTCAAAACATGAACATACAGTAACAGGTTTGGAGCTCTGATACCATGTAGAAGTTGAAAAACCAACTTCACAGTCCCCAAGAATCACCTGCAAGCAATCACCTATCACATGCAACATATATTCAAAACAAAATCTGTAAACCCTCATAGCAAGTTTGTGCAAGAAAAAATCAGCATAATTGATTATTGAATATAATTGTTTTACAAATAATACAAAGCCTTCGAAAAGGCAATGATGCAATAAAGCAGGAAAAGACAACCCTAATCTTATCTTGAGCAAAAGGACGGCTCAATAAGATAAGATAAGAATTCAATAATAATTAACCTAGGAAATAAAATTTTCCTAAATAAACTTATGCTAAAGTGTAATTAAATAATTAATTACACCAACATGTTTATTATCCTTCTATGATATAAAACTCTCCAATAATTTTAATATGATGTCTTTCTATTGAGATAACTTATCATGTTTTTCTTGATAGGACCTGCTAATTTTTTTAATGATCAATTGAGAATCACCAAATATATGAATGTGTTAAACACCTAAAGATAAGGTTGCACATAATCCAGTGATAATGTCCTCATACTCTACAGTGTCATTTGTATATAGGAAATTTAGATGATAGGACAAAGGAATTGTCTTTCCCGAAGGTGGTATTAGTATAACCCCTACTCCAGAGCTAGTTTGACACTTAGAACCATCAAAATACAACTCCCATGTTTCATTATCATTTATCTTCAACATATTTTCATCAAGAAATGAGTTGGGATTTGGTAATGCTTATGGTGAAGGAGTCTTAGCTAAATGGTTAGTCAATTCTTGGACCTTTATTGTTTTTTGAAGAACAAACCTAATGTCAAACTTAGTTAACATAACCCACTTAGCTAGGCATCTTGATAAATTTGTTTTAGTGAAAAGGTATTTTAAAGGATCAAATTTTGTGATGACTTGAACTTTCGTGTTTAACAAATAGTGTCTCAACTTGTTAGTAGCAAACACAAGATCCAAACATTACTTCTCTATAGTTATATAATTTGTTTCATAATCAATCAATGTCTAAATAATGTAATAAATAGGATGCTCCTTGCCATTCTCATCTTGTTGCATTGGTAATGCAACAAGATCATGTGTTGAAGCTAAAATATAGAGAATAAAAGGTTTTCCTAATATAGTTGGTTGTAAGATGAGAGGATTAGGTAAGTACTATTTCAAATCCTCAAAGACCTTTTGAGAATCCTCATTCCATCAAAATTATGATTCTTTCTTAAGGAGCTGGGTAAAGGGAAGAGTATGATCCACCAATGATGCAACAAAATGGTGAATATCCTGAATCTTTCCTTGTAAGCTACACAACTATGAAATGTTCTTAGGAGATGGCATATTTATTATAGCATCAATCTTATTTGTTTCCACCTCAATGCCTCTATGTGACACTATAAATTTTAACAATTTTCCACTATCTACACCAAATAAACACTTCTTTGGGCTCAACCTCATGTCATCCTTATGAATTCTTTCAAAGATTTGACAAAGGATTTTGATGTGATCTTGACGTGTTATAGACTTAGCCAAAAATATCATCAACATAATCTTCCAAAATTTTATGTATATAATCATTAAATTAGTTTCATGGCTCTTTGATATGTTGCTTCGATGTTTTTCAATCCAAAGACATAATAACCCAATAGAACATTCACCAAGGTGTAGTGAAAAATGTTTTATATTGATCTTGAGGGTTGATAAAAATTTGATTATACCCCAAAAAACCATCCATAAATAATAATAATAAGGAATGTCTCCTAGTTGAATCCACTATCATGTCAATATTAGGAAGGGGAAAATCATCCTTTAGAGACGCTTTATTAAGATCACAAAAATTTGTACACATCCTAATATGATTATTAGATTTTTCCATTGCAACAATATTAGATATCAAGGTGAATAATCAATAGGGTAGATGAAACCAACTTGTAAGAGATAAAGCTACTTCAAGATTCATCTTACATATATGTTATCTCACGGGTTTAGCATCCTTTTCAGGAACAATATTATGCATGACTATCTTCGGGTCAATACTCAACATATCCAAATAAGTCCTTGAGCTATATTTTAGGAAAGTCATGTAACAATTTTGCATGATCTCCTTGTTCTTCATCATCAAGACTTTTTCCTATCAAAATCACCTTCTCTTCATTAGATGGATCCATTGGTATGTTTATGGTATCTCCTACAAGTAATGCACTTTGATTTGGAACATCGGGAATTGTTTGAAATTCATTTTATTCATTGTCACATGATTCAGTTTCTTCTCCAAAGTATCACTTAACATTTAAACAATAGGTAAATCTATGATTATGATGATGTCTAGGAAAAGTGTTATACATACCTAAAACTTATGCTATGGATTCATCATTTTGAAAGGTATCCAACGACATATCAATTCTTGTGGTATTTGTCATTTTAGGATGCACCAAGTTTAGAGTTTTCATAGGGGAATCTTGTGTGATGGCATTGACATTTAATGAAGGTATTTTTGATGATTTATTTATTTTTGAAGGAGAATAACCAATAAATTTTGTTATTTATTGTGTGTTAAGCTCAATGGTACATGAATTCCTTGTTTTTTTTCACCACATCCTTTTCCATTATAACCAAATTGTTTCAAGAGTTGTTTTATGGTGTAAAATTATACCATGTAGAAGAGGGGGATTCACTAATCATGATTTCTCTTCATTCAGAGAGCCTCATAGGGCGAATTTCCCTAAACTACCTTAGGAACAACATGAAAGTTTTAGAATTAGAAAGAGCAGGTCATGAAGATTTTTTGGACAAACTGACAAGGTCTCAGCCAAAGGACAGAAGTGTAGAACACAGATGATAGTGTGGCATGTTGGCATCCTAGAGGCACACTAGCATCTCATACAGAACAGAGAGTGAGTTTATCAATAAAAATGCCTAAATAACTACTTCTACTTTGATTGCTGACAAATTACAAAATGTGATAAAGCCACAAAATGCAATAGAACTATAATAAAATGAAGTATAAATAATAAAGATAAGAAGAAGAAAGGAAATGCTTACTGTAGACATGCAAAATTAGCATCATGCATTTAATTAGGTCCATTCATCAAGTAAACTTAGTTCACCTTCATCCATTCATCAGGTAAATTAAACTCATTAAATTCATTCCTAAGGTTGTTCATTTAAATTAAATAAATCAAACATCAACCTTTTAATTAAATAAACCAAACTTTATTTAATTGAAATCTCAAAATGCATATTCCATCTCTTTTTTATTTAAATAAATCCAAATATTCAAGTCAAAGGGGTCAAAATCAACTAATCATTACCTAAGTTAATCTAATCCTGATTAACCTAACCTAACCACCCATCACATCCTCTAGCTTTTCTCCCTTGCACCAATAAATAATTTTAGTTCATTTATAAAATCATCATTTTCCCTCAACAAAACACTTTTTTGGAATATTCCCTCAAGTTTGAAAATGAAGACAAGTTGACTTGTCCCTTCCAACATTGCAATAACTTCTCTATTTCATGTCCCCCACTCAACATTTATTTCACAAATTCAAATTTAAATCTCCCTCTCTTGGGCACATTGGCCAAAACTTGCACATCCCTCAACCTATGACAAGTTGACAAGTGGCCTCATCTCATTGGCCAAATCATTATCCCACATTGCTCAATTTTGAGCTCTCTTCCAATTTGAAAATCTATAAATGAAAGGCCTCATTCTTCATCATCTCATCTACACTCTCATGCAAAGTTACTCTCTTAAATTGAGAACTAATTTTTCTCATCACCATTGCATTTCATCTTGTGAGTTTTAGCAAGGATTGGGAAAGGGTCATTTGCACATTTGACACCAATCCAATATGGAATAGGTACATGTTATGCTCTTAGATGTCTTTTAATCCTTCTATTGGTTACATTTTGTTAAGCATTTACATGTTATTTCATAGGGGTACTTGATAAGTTTGCATGTAACTAACCCATGTTTGAGGTTTAAGTCATTTCCATATTTTAGGTGCTTCATTATGGTGCTAGAAGGATCTCAGGAGCTTCTCTTACTTTTTCTAGAAGTGCGTCCCTTCTGTGATGGGTAAAATATCTTACAAACTGCATTTAAGGATTCCAACGAAATCTTCATAATGATTTCTATAGCACACTAATGGATATGTCAAATTGTTCAAACACAGTCTAGGGGTATGTGACAGTGATTTGTGGCATTCTTTTTAATAGACAGATTATGCTTCACAGATTGATGGATACACATTCTCTTATTCTTTGAGATTTCCCAAGCGACTGTACATATTGAAATAGTTTGAATTTTGAAAGCCAGAAAGCTCCTCCAAACTCTCGCTTTCTCACATCAAAGGATAAGAATATGTGGGATTTACTATAGCTGATCATCATCATTAGTTTCTTTCTTGTTGAATGTTTCGAGTAGTATTAATGGAAAATATGGATGTTTTACTCCATGGTCAAAATTAGGGGATTGAGCAGTATTAATTGTAACAGGGATATTTAAAAATGTTGATTTTATGACAATCCTTTATTGGAAAGAATCTAGCAAATCTCCTTCTTGAAGTAAAGGTATCCAATGTACTTGGTGTCGGGCAGGGAAATGTACTTTATTACACTGTAAAGTGCTTTGTATGTGTTGTTCTCATTAATATCCCTACTTTTTCTCATCAATATCATTGAAATCATATTGTTATTTCCATCATTAAAGGCTAGTTGTGTGGAGTGGGCAAGTCTTTCTTTCATTAATATTTATGTTTCTAACTCATTTATGGCTTTTTTCGCAAGATAAGTCAATGAGAACTAAGATGACATCATGACAAAGGAACCAAAACTTTGATGGGCTGCATTTAATCACTGCATAGCTTTAATGTTGTGAAGAGATTATGGAAAACAAAGATACTTATGGATTAGTCATTTAATAGTTAAAAAATCATTAATATTTTGCAATTGAGATCAATTTATTGTTTGAAATCAATAATTATAATTAATCTTCATATGATTTTCTTTTTTCTTATAGGAAAACGAGGAAGGTGAAAACAAAGGAAAATAAAAAGGAAAACAAAGGAGAACAAAGAAGGCGAAAGGTGAAAAAATGAAGGAAAACGAAGGAAAGTGAAAGGAAAACGAAACAAGGAGAAGCATGAGGATGATACTTTGAAAGATCAACGTGTTTTTTTAACACTTTAGTGTTTGTTTAAACACTTGTTCATGAAATTGTTATCTCTTCATTCTTAGGACACTAATTTTTGTTTGGGTTTAAAAAGAATCTTTCCAACTTTTTTTTTTGCAAAGGCTAAAATGAACATTAGGAATGCAACTCATTAGATTTTGTTTCTTGGATTAACAATTGAACAAAGTATCTCTCACTCATCTTCTGGTGCTTAAAAAGAACTCACATTTTTCTTTGTGGATGTAAAAAGAACAAGTGCAACTTTGTTTTTCGTGAAGGCTTACTTAAACTAAAGGCATTGAAAAAGGATGTATGCGCTTCTCTAGCGCTTTATAGCGATCTTGAGAATCAAAAGGCCTTTTTCATGACTTTAGGGTGAGATAAAGCAATCACCTCCACACTTCGATTTGGGTTTAAAATTGAACAAGATTTTGTATGAGTGTGAGTGGGGGCATTATCACGTATATTCTCTTTCTTTGTGTCATCAAAGATTGATCGAGTTACAAATTTTGTCTTTGCTTGCTTTTGTTTATCTTAGAGGGTCTGCCTTGGGGAAAAAGTACTCACCCAAGGGAACGACTCAACCGGTAACACTCTAAAGCCAAGAGTATTTCTAACTAGGATATAAATGTGGGTATTGGAGTAAACGCCAATATCACGTGGTTGATTCCGACAAGATGGATCTGAAAGGGGACTCTTGTCATATGGGTCAATCTCCACGAACATAAAGTCCTTATTAAAACCCATGTGCTAGAATTTTCCAAAATCCTTTAATCCATTTGTTGGTGCAATAACGGTCGTTTTGAAGCCACCCCACACTTTTACGGTCTTTTAGTAGAAATGGAAAACATGCCATGGGAGTTTCAGGGGTGTTGATGCTTGGCTGCCCCGTATAAGTGAGTGTCTTGGAGGGGAGCTAGTGGGGTCAAGCATCTAATCATTCACTAAAGATAAGCGTAGCTGGACTTGTCCAAGTGGGAATCCAACAAATATTTTCTTACACATCCATAGGGTTGTACTTATTCTTGGGTTACAAAATGCATTGCTTGATCAAAAACATCTTGAAAACAAACACTTAACATCATCATCCAAATTTCAAACCCTTTTGGAGACAAATACAATTGACTTGATCCATATGTTATTGCTTGCCCTTGGGATTTACATCCTTATAGGTTTCTAAACATTGGATTACATCTTGATTTGTCTACTTAAGTAAAAATAGGTAAACCCTTGCCTTGAGTTCATCAAATTTCCACATAACATACTTTGTGGGGTTTGAAGAAATTAAGACATTGGACATCTTAGTTTGAAAACTTAATCAAAGAAAGTGTTTTTGGTAAAATGAAGCTATTAAGAAAAGCTAAGAAAAATGAACTTTTATGTGTGTTGAAGCCTCATGATTCTTGAAAAAGTCCAAAGCAAAGGTCATTGGTTGGAAATCTGAAAGTGTATGTCCAAATTGAATCACTCTTTGGTTATAAAGGTCTCTAGGAAGCATTTGCATGTTCTTCAATACCTAGGTCTAGGAAAACAAAGTTTCTTTTTTAGGTTCATCTTAGGATCAAAAGAAAATCAAAATATTTTTCATCCATCCTTCAAACATCAAAACAAACATCATCCCACAATCACCTTTTGGAAAATCTTGAAATCATCCTTAATGCTAGGCTTTTTGGAAAAATCAAAATCATCAAAATCCTTGAGACTAAATCCTTGAAAACATTATCAAAACTACCTTTGGCTAGGTATGTGTAAATGTATCCTTTTGCATATTCTTAGTCAAAAGTTATCAAAATCATCTTGTTTAGCTTAGTATATGTAGATGAATCCTTCTTCATATGCTTAGTGAAACTATCATCTTGTTTGGATAGGTGTGGGTAGATGCATCCTTCTCCCCACACATATTCAAATTATCATCCTTTGATCAAATCTATCCCTTAGATAATCATCCAAACATCTTAGGGTCTATTTGTTCAAAATCAAAATCAATTAAGGACAAATCCCAAGGGAAAATCAAAATAAAAAATTGAAACATATCTGAAAGTCCCAAAAGCCTAGTATCTCCTTCAAGATTTACCAAAAGATCATAACATCCACATCATCCATCTCTTACATCATCATATCACCTTTCGATCCTCAAGATATCCTAAAATTTTCTACTTTGGGCATAAAGTAAAGATCAATTCAAAGAATCAAGAGATTCATCTCCCATTCTTAAAAATTGATCCTTGTTTTATTGTTCAAACTAGATCTCAATACAAGAAGAGCATGGAAGCCAACAAAGAAACACCTGCTTCAAGTGATCTTAGTCAAACCACTCCTGAAATGAATCCCATTGGGTCTGGAAATCTCACAGTTAACCTTCCGACATCATCACAAAATCCGTAAGAGGAAAACCAAGGAGAGGATATTACCTTTGGAATGTCACAAAGAAATAACTGAAATGCTCCAAAATCCAGAGAACCATAAAATCATCAACATCATGATGAGACTTAACCCTTCATTATACATGCTTGAGCTAGCAAAACAAGGGGCCAAGTTACCTTCGGATTTCAATGTGAGTACCATAGTGGAGACATCATTTCCTCCAATATCATCCACCATTCCCATCTCATCTGCACCCCCATCCCAAAACATCACGCAAAACATTCCATAGATTACGACATCGTTTGCTCCAACCCAACCCAAAGTTAATAAGGGAAATGCATTTCTCAATGCTATTCAAACACACCCCCTTGTTAATAATCAAAACTTGGATGCAAATACCATCTTGGAACAAAACATACTCGAAAATACATTACATAAGAATGTTCCTCTCACATTCCATCATGATCCATCATCATCATTTTTCCACGCAACACCTCAAACTTCTCTCCTCACAAATTCACAAGAGGAAGGAGACATGTTCAGACCAGGGGGCATTTTTGACACAACATTTTCGCAAGGACTCGTACCCCTTACATTTCCACCACTTCTGCTTTTTCCATCATCATCCACACCACTCCTTGGCTTAGGGCTTCCCCCTTTACCAAGTATCGATCAAAACAACATCCCAAATATCAACCAAAGCATTATGTCAAATGCACAAGCAACTGCAACATCATCAAACACCCCCATAACAATGCAAAGCATGGTCTCTCAAGGACCAATCACATCAATATCACCACTTATCACTCAAACCACCACATCAACAATACCATCTCAAATCATTAACACGACATCACCATTCACCATCACCACAAACACCATTTTGAATCCACCACCACCCCCACCACCACCAACTTCCACCACATCAAGTCAATACAACATGACATTGCAAGCTGCTTTTTAAAGGGGATTCCAACAAGTGCAGAAACAAAAAGCCGTACAACTAGCTGCTCAACAAGCTGCTCAAGTTGTGCAAGTTTCCCAAGCAGCCCTAGCTTTATTGCAACAACAACAACAAGCCCCCCAAGCCACTCAAGCATTGAAAGCATTGCAAACACACAAGATTGATCAAGCACAAGCTCTATTACAACAACAATCAGCACAAGCACAAGTCCAATATCAAGCACAACATGCACAAGCACAAGCATAACTTCTTGCACAAAGACAAGTAGCACAATTACAAGCATATCAACAAGAAATTAAGCAATATCAAGAGCAACAAGAAGCATCCAAATTGGCAGCCCAACAACAAGCGTTGTTGGAACAACAACAAGCACAAATATTAGCGCAGCAACAACAAGATCAACAACAGGTGTTTTTCATACAAAAGTAGGTGGAAGCCTACCTAGCTCGGCAGAACATAAAAATACCATCGAACAAAACACCGACCGACCCACCCATCCAACCCATGATCGAAACACCCCAAAACACCTTCATCCCACCCCCTGATCTGCAAAATGATGTAACGACACAAATTAGGTTTCTCTCGCAACAAGTGCTTGATCTTTAATCAGGGCAAACAACTAAAACACCAAGAAACTTGTGTCCCTATCCATTTGATAGGAACCTAGTGATGAAACCATTTCCCAATGGATTCAAGATCCCCAAGTTTGACAAATATCGAGGGACAAGAAAACTTGAGGATCACATTAGGGAATTCCAGGTTCATTGCATGGAAGTCGCATATGATGATACTTATTTGATGCGGTCCCTAGGAGTTTGGCAGGCCATGCTATGGAATGGTTCTCGCGCTTACCTTCAAGCATTAGGACATTCCAAGAAATTATAGACACATTCATAAAAAACTATGCATGCAACATTGCAATGGATATTAGTCTAGAAGAACTCTCAGCTCTGAAACAATGAAAGGGTGAATCATTCACTTCATTCCTACAATGATGGCGATCCAAGGCCAATCAGAGCAAGTGGACCATGCCAAAAGAACAACAAGTTTGCAACATCATTTCCAACCTTGAAGACCTCTTGGAATTTTATCTCAAGGTTCAGGGCATCACCACATATGATCAGTTAATCCCCAAGGCGCTCAGCATCGAAAGAGCCCTTATGACTCAACCCGCAATATCAACTTCATACCCTGAACAACAAAACAACCGCCCACCATCCAACTACAATGATAAACCTCACATGTGGGAAAGGAACAAAAACATTACTAATGATGGTGTCGTCAATGCCAAGGTGGTCATTAGTGCCCCTCGTCAACATACACCTGCACCACAAATCCAAATCCAACACCAAAACAATCACCACATGACACACCAACCAAAAAACAATCCAACAATCAATAATCTCAATGATCAAAGAGGACCACCCCAACGCAAGAGTTATCCCAAGCGAAAGTACACCACTTTGGGGGAACCACTTGAAGACATAATGAAAAAGCTAATAGACAAAAAATTCATCAAGGCTCCTATCTTTGAAAATTACCAAGAACCAGATGTGAAACCTCCGTGGTATAATGAGAATCAACTTTGTGAATTCCATAAAATCAAAGGCCATACCACAAATAGTTGCATGAGATTGAAAAATATCGTTCAAGATCTCATCGATAAAAGAATCATAAACGTGGAACAACCTATAGGAAATCAGGATCTTAAGATATACATGAATCTGATGCCAAATCATGGAAATAAAGGGAATAACAATGATAAAGGGAAAGGAACCCACTCAAACGTAAACCATGTAAATGAAATAGTCATTGCCTCCCTAGATGAATACTGCATAGTCATCACCAGCAAAGGCACCCATGCTGATTGTGGAGTCACCACAAGAGGCAGAAAAGTCACCATCACAAGATCATCCTAGCAAAATAGAGTCCCTACATCTAGATCTGCCCCTAATGGCTAAAATGTCCTAGATCAACTTAAGAGAATGCCAGCGCAAATCTCCATCATGGAGTTGCTAAAAATCTCATTTGCCCATAGGAAAATCCTTGAAGAAGCGTTGGCCTCATCCACTATCCTCGCAGATCTTGGTGTGGAGCAATTCCAAGTTATGGTCAAAAATATCATTACGCCTAATCTCCTCACATTCTTTGACCAGGATTTCCCTGCTCAGCCATCTCACAACCGTGCACTTCACTTAGAAGTCATAGTACATAAGAGAAAAGTCAAAAGGGTCTTGGTGGATGGAGGTGCGGGTTTGAATATTTGTTCTCTCAACCTCATCAAGCAATTGAAAATCCTAGAGGATTCTATTGACAAAAGAAAGGTTATCACAATAAGAGCATATGATGATCAAGAAAGAGTGTCCCAAGGCACAATCAAAATCCCTATTCAAGTAGGACCAGCTCTCATGGAAACCACTTGTCAGGTCCAAGACCTTGACTTACCATATAACATTTTTTTAGGACGTCCATGGATTCATATAGTGAAGGCGGTAGCATCAACTTTCCATCAATGTGTGAAATTCACACATGAGGGACAAGTCACCATCCACAGAGATCCTGAACCCTTCTCCCAATGCAAAAATCTTGAAGAAAAGTATTACAAAATCCCCCAAGTACCTAAAAATGATGAGGGCCCATCCACACCGTATATTGATCCTGCCACTCTCGCATCCACTTTTGCGACAGAGACACCCGCCACTCCCACCATTCCCACTATATCGGACATCAAGCTCATCATCCAAGATAATGGCTATGGAAACTATAAGCTCCCTAATAATGCCTTTGTGGTAGGAGAGTTACCACAAACTCCTAGATCATGGGGATGCCCCCAAACAAATGAAGCTTCCACATCCCAAATGTCTCCTACAGACTATCCCAAATTTACAAGTTGGGGAGATCTTGGCCAGGAGGTTATTGAAGCAGATCCATCTCACATGCTATATCAAGATGAAAGACCAGTACCAGATTTACCAATGGATGATAGAAGCAAGGGTCTACAAATGATGCTCGCAATGGGCTATGACAAAAATCAAATACTTGGACAAAACGATAATGGGCTTATAACACCTATCATTCCAGAGACGCGACCAATAACAAACCTCGGCCTTGGATGTATCCCTTCGAGTATAACCATACATGGCTAAAGTCCTCCAGTTAGAACAATTAATATTCCTCCTCAGCCAATCGCAACAGAAGTATGCTTACCAATATCCACAGGCAGAGTCATAGATAACTTTATAACTAACATTTGTAGTAGTAGTGATGATGAGGACCCCACATCCAATCTACCTAGGATTTTTGAGGATACCACTCTTTACATGATTAGCACCCTATCTTTTGAATCAGACCATCAAGATCATGAAATCCACCTAGTATATCCCCAACTGATCGACTATCACCAACGAGGACCACCAATTCTTGATACATTTGAAAATGATGAGGCACTATCAGGATTCATGGGATTGCAGGACGACATTCCAGATGGGGATCACAAAGCAGGGTTTATAATAGATTTGAACAAACATGCCTATTATGGGGAAACAATTGAATCCTTCAGTCGCAAAAGTGAGAAATTAAGAATAATATCCAAGTCCTTGAGTGAAAACCACACTGTGGCACTCTCTGACAAGAAAAAATTAAAAAGAAAAGACACATCCAACAGTGAAAACCTCTCTGAGGCACTTGAGGATGGGGGATTCAATCTTCCTTTAAGAGCTATTCATCAGGAAAGTTCAACAGTCTTGGCAGAAAAATGCAATCCTGTCAACCTAGGAATAGAGGAGACCCCACATATCACATTTTATGTGGAGTCACTATTATCAGAAGAACAGGAGCTCCTAGCAGCCTTCCTAAAGGAAAGATAGATAAAATTTGCATGGAGTTATGCTGACATGCTAGGCCTTGATCCAAAGACCATGATTCACCACTTAGCAGTGTATCTAGAAGCAAAACATGTCAGACAAAAGCTTCAAAAAATGCACCCTCAAATCGCCCTGCTAGTCAAAATGGAGTTAAAAAAGCTATTACATGTAGGATTTATCCGACCAATAGATTATCCAGAATGGGTGTCAAATTTGGTACCTATTTCAAAACCAGACAAAAATATTAGAATCTGCACAGACTTCAAAGATTTGAACAAGGCATGTACAAAAGATGACTTCCCGCTTCCCAACATCGACATGATAGTAGACATGACAGCTAGACATGAGATGTTGTCACTAATGGATGGATTCTTAGGATACAATCAGATCATGATAGCTAAGGAGGACCAACATAAGACGACTTTCACTTGTCCATGGGGGACATACTGCTGGAACATGATGCCATTCCGCTTAAAAAATGCAGGAGCAACATATCAAAGGGCCATGACATTGATATTCCATGACATGATTCATAAAACAGTCGAAGACTATGTTGACGACATTCTAGCTAAGTCAAGAAAAAGAAAAGATCACATAGCAACCCTAAGTGCCATCTTTGACAGACTGGAGGAATGAAAGGTCAGACTAAACCCAAAGAAGTGCGTCTTCAGCGTACAATAGAGAAAATTGCTAGGATATATAGTGTCAATGAGAGGCATCGAGGTGGATCTAGCAAAAGTAAAAGCAATCCTTGAGATGGAGGCACCAAAAACATTAAAACAATTGAGAGGTCTCCAAGGCAGACTCCAGTCCATCTGACGATTCATAGCACAATTGGCAGACAAATAGAACCCATACTCTCACCTACTCCACAAGGGAGTAGCGTACAAATGGGATACCAAGTGTGAAGAGGCATTCAACAAAATCAAAGAATATCTACTAACACCACCAGTCTTAATGCCACCCATCCTAAAGAAATCATTGATCTTATACGTGTCAGCAACAACAGCAGCCCTTGGAGCTCTTCTAGGTCAGCATGATGAAAATGGAACAGAAAGGGCCATTTATTACATCAGTAAGACAATGGTTGGGCATGAGCTAAACTATTCATTCATTGAGAAAGCATGCCTCGCAGTAGTGTTTGCATCACAAAAATTTAGACATTACATGTTGACACATAAAATAAAACTCGTCGCCAAAATTGATCCTCTCAAGTATCTACTATCAAAGGCAATGCTCATAGGAAGAATGGAAAAATGGGTGATAATACTGTCAGAATACAACATCGAATATGTGGAGAGGAAAGGAATCAAGGGACAAGTCATTGCAAACCAACTGGTAGAAGCACCAATCTATTCCAAGAATCCTCTTGTCTTAGAGTTTCCAGATGAATCCATTTTCAATCTCAACATAGTTGACCACTAGAAACTATACTTTAATGGATCATACACACAACATGGTCAGGAGCCAGTGTTTTCTTCATCACCCCACAAGGGGATTGCATACCAAGGTCCTACAAATTGGAATTTCCTTGCACTAATAATATCACAAAATACGAGGCTTTGACTATAGGTCTCAGAATAATAGTGCAATGGAACATCATAGCTCTCAAAGTATACGGAGACTCCTAATTGATCATAAATCAAGTGAACGATGAATACCAAACCAAGGATGAAAAGCTCACTCCATACAAGAAATTGGTGGAGACTCTCAAATAATCCTTCATCGAAATTACATTTGAGCAGATACCCAGAGCCAACAATAGAGTAGCAGACGCCATGACAACAATTGGGTCCCTACTGGACATCCCCAACAATGTTCCAAAATATGAATTCCTGATAGAGTAGCTTGTACCAGAATCAGAATTCGTGTGTGAAATCATTGGTCCTAATGATCCTTGGTCCCATGACATTTATACATACCTTCGAATAGGAGTCGTACCCATTGACTTACCATCAAACCTAAAATGAACCTTTGTCAAAAAGGCATCCAGATTTGTCATCCTAGGAGATACCCTATATCGTAGGAGCATAGAAGGAACCCTACTACGCTGCCTAAATGCTGAGGAGGTATTAACTGCTCTAACTAAAGTACCCAATGGTATCTATGGTTCACACTCGAGTGGAATGACCATAGCTAAGAAACTACTGAGGATGGGGTATTATTGGCCCACAATGGAAAAAGAGGCACATGACTATGTGAAAAGGTGTCTACAATGTCAGCAGCATGGGGACCTCATCCATGCTCCAGCTCAAGAGCTTCATCCTATCATCACACCATGGCCCTTTTCGTAGTGGGGACTTGATCTCATTGGAAAAATCATGCCCACTTCATCCAACGGCCACAAATTCATCATAACTACAATGGAGTACTTTACTAAGTGGGTGGAAGCCATACCCATGACTTACATAACTGGGAAGCAAATTTCAAAATTCATCCTGAACTATCTCATTTGCCGATATGGTGTTCCACAAGCCATTATCTTAGATAATGGGACACCATTCAAGAATCAGGAGGTTCGTGACTTATGCAAGAAATTCAAAATCCAACATCGCTTCTCCGCCCCATACGATCCCCAAGGAAATGGCCAAGCAGAAGCTATAAACAAAACCATTCTGAAAATCCTCAAGAAAATAGTCAATGACGCAGGTCGTGACTGGCATCTGCAGCTTAATCCCACCCTCTAGGCCTATCAAACCAGTATCCACACACCTGTTGATGCCACCCCTTTCTCCCTAGTCTACGGATCAGAAGCAATACTCCCCATTGAGATTGAGCTCCCATCACTTAGGATATCACTGCAAAACCTCATCACAGATGAAGAGTACCAAGTATCAAGATTGAATGAGCTGGAGCTATTGGATGAGAGATGTATAGATGCTTTAAATCATTTGCAAGTCTATTAGAATAGACTCAAATGGAGCTACAATAAGAAAATCAGAAGCATGACTTTCCAAGTTGGAGAACTGGTCTTAAAAGAAAATCAGAAGAATGTCCCAAACCCAAGCAGCAAAGGAAAATTTGAACCTAATTGGCTGGGACCATTTTTCATCACAACAAGTTGCAAATTAGGGGCATATCAGTTATCAACACCCAAAGGGGAACCTCTACAAGAGCCAGCAGATAGCTCTCATCTCAAAGTTTATGCCTAAATCTTTCAAGGTATAGAACCAAAAAATCCAAAAAATAAGAAAATATCCTGAAAAAATGGTCACTTTGGCAAAAACCTGACAAACATGTGTCTTGGTGACAACAAAAAAATCAAAAAAGCAAAAAATCCAAAAAAAAATCAGAAAAAGGATCAAAAAATAGTAAAGAGAAAAAATTGTCCTCTAGTGAAAACCACTTCAATGGCACTTTGGACAAATACCTTGGTGAAAACCTGGGAAATAGATGCCCTGCATAAATAAGCACTTTCCATCCACCAGGATCTTTACGGCTTGTTTTGCATTATCCATCCATTTCTCTTCCATCATCCATCGCATTTAGGTCTCCACCCATCACTCATCCACTCGCATCTACACCATAGCTTGGTCCTGTGTTCGTATCATGATCCCTCCTAGTACTAGTCGGCCCATCCTCACGGTCAATTTGTCCTGCCTTTATCAGAGTAGTCTATTGCATCACGTTGGGGGCATGTTCTTATCGGATCAGATTCGTGTATATTCTTAAAGTCCTAAAAATCAAAAAATCCAAAAACATTTAAAACATCAAAAAATCCAAAAACATCAAAACATCAAAAAATCCAAAAACATCAAAACATGTCAAAAAATCCAAAAACAGGTCAAAAAGTCATTCAAAAAAGTCAAAAATAGAGTCATCTTGTCGAACTACGTGGTCTTTGCATGTATAACGTAGGCAAGGCTAATCTGTTGATCAGCCCCTGAGACCCTTAGGATAGGTCCTTAGGTTAGTCCCTTGGTCAAAATCTCAGAAAACCCCAAAGAAAAAAAAATTGGAAATTTTGAAAACCAAAACATTTGAAATTCTTGAAAAATACCAAAAATAGCCTCAAAACATTGTAAAACTCCAAAAACATCCAAATATTTGAAAAAATCCATCCATCTCATCTCACTTGCACTCGCAATAAACACCACTCATAATAAACTGATCGTCATCCTCAACCTTTGGTGAAACAATTAGAAACAAGTCTGGCAGGTTAAAAGTAAAAATCAAAAATGTCAAGTCTCAAGTCTAAGTCAGTACATAAACAAGTTGGTCAATTCTTTGTGTCGATAGTCCATCATCCAAATAGTCCCATATCAATTTTCTGATAACATCATGTCCTAGGATGTATCCTTCCTACAAGGGGCATTATTTATCAGAAAGAGCACTTTGGATAAACGAAATGATGTGCCACCATCCACCAACATGTCCTAGGATGTATCCTTCCTACAATGGGCATTATCTTTTGGCAATAGTTTTAGTTCTTATCCTTAAAAACACATTCCCTTTTGGTTAGCGGTATTGAAGAACATCAACTTGTTTGTGTGCTTTATCTTTGTCTTTTGACTTATCTTATTGTGCTCAGTCCAAGGATCTCTCAATGATATCTGGACGAAGGATTTAGAGAGATAGGAATGGGGAAACGATCATTATCCTTTTGTCTACTATGCTTGTTGGACGTTCTTGTAAAATAACCTTGGTGAATACTTTCTTTGTTAGATGTGTATAGAGGATGTTTTGGATAGCTTGTTGACTATTGCATTGACTGGTTATACCTTTCTGTGTTTTGGTCTGAGATGTTTGAAACTTCTAAAGTGCATCCTAGCAAGGTTTCTATATGTTAGGTGTGAACAAGAATACTCCTATCTATTTGTCGAGTCAAAGTCCATCACACTAAGTACAATGCCATCCTGGTCCTTTATACCTTGATGCCTCATGCTTATGTGTGTTATCAAACACAAGGTAAGTGACCTTTTTAAAATCCCAATCCTTGATAAACAAATCATCCATCTATCATCATCATTTCTCATCATCATCTCTCATAAAGTTAGCTTTTTGGATCCTCTTGTCATCATTTAATGTCTTCTTTTCCGAACTAACATCACGTCATGAATGGTTAATCATCACCACCAGTGCATCCATCTTGCATCCACAAACCATCTGTATTATGCATATCATCTCACATACATAATCATCATCATAATATAGATATGTTAGTCTGAGCATCTCATAAAATCATACATTTGCATAATCATGGCATACCACATCATCAATCTCATCCATCTCACATCATATCATCATTTAAGTTGTTTAAGATAATATATATTTGTTATTCTAAGCATCTTAAAGTCATCTCATTTGCATCATAATCCATAACTATCCATTTTTTGAACCTCTTTATCACAAGATCGATCCTCAAATCGAATCTTTTTGATTGATCTCTCGAGGGGGCAATGTACTAGTGTACTTCTTTCCGTTGGGGCAACCGAAGAAAAAATCAGAAAATTTTTGAATTTTGATTGTGGAAAGTTTATTCTTTGAACCAATGCAGAAAGTACATTGCTTCAAAGAGGGGCAAAATGTAGACATGCAAAATTAGCATCATGCATTTAATTAGGTCCATTCATCAAGTAAACTTAGTTCAACTTCATCCATTCATCAGGTAAATTAAACTCATTAAATTCATTCCTAAGGTTGTTCATTTAAATTAAATAAATCAAACATCAACCTTTTAATTAAATAAACCAAACTTTATTTAATTGAAATCTCAAAATGCATATTCCATCTCTTTTTTATTTAAATAAATCCAAATATTCAAATCAAAGGGGTCAAAATCAACTAATCATTACCTAAGCTAATCTAATCCTAATTATCCTAACCTAACCACCCATCACATCCTCTAGCTTTTCCCACTTGCACCAATAAATCATTTTAATTCATTTATAAAATCATCATTTTCCCTCAACAAAGCACCTTTTTGGAATATTCCCTCAAGTTTTAAAATGAAGACAAATTGACTTGTCCCTTCCAACATTGCAATAACTTCTCTATTTCATGTCCCCCACTCAACATTTATTTCACAAATTCAAATTTGAATCTCCCTCTCTTGGGCACATTGGCCAAAACTTGCACATCCCTCAACCTATGACAAATTGACAAGTGGCCTCATCTCATTAGCCAAATCATTATCCCACATTGCTCTATTTTGAGCTCTCTTCCAATTTGAAAATCTATAAATGAAAGGCCTCATTCTTCATCATCTCATCTACACTCTCATGCAACGTTACTGTCTTAAATTGAGAACTGATTTTGCTCATCACCATTGCATTTCATCTTGTGAGTTTTAGCAAGGATTGGGAAAGGGTCATTTGCACATTTGACACCAATCCATATGGAATAGGTACATGTTTTTCTCTTAGATGTCTTTTAATCCTTCTATTGGTTACATTTTGTTAAGCATTTACATGTTATTTCATAGAGGTACTTGATAAGTTTGCATGTAACTAACCCATGTTTGAGGTTTAAGTCATTTGCAGATTTTAGGTGATTCACTTACAACCACACGAGGGATGAATCCTCCAACAAGTGAACATCTTCAAAACTTGTGTCTATAAGATATCTAGAGATAGTGTTGGGGAAGTATAAGGATTCACTCAGTTGAACCCCCGTTTTGGTGTTCCCAGCTCCATAGACAACCAAGAAGATAGAGAGAAAGAGTGTAACCAAAAAGGACAAAGTGTGTGGTGAAAACAAAACCCACTTAGGAGTAGAACCCACACCACCAAGTATGAGTGATAAAAGCAATCCCTACTCAAGGAGGAGAACCCATATCACAAAGAAGGTGATAAAAGAAATCTATTCTCAAGGAGGAAGACCTATATCACAAATTAAATATCCAATGGGTAAGGGATATGGAATCCCAAGATGCTTGCAAGCATGAAGTAAAGGGGATGAAGTTGCAAAAGGAGTTTTGAAGGATTTGGAGAATGTTTTTGTAGCAAGCAACGGAGCTATGCAAGCAAGAGCAAGATGGTGGAAGAAGTGAAGCTAGAAGTTGGAAGAATGGAGCTAGAAGAATTTAGAAGATGCAAATGGAGAGAAAAGACTACTTTTAAGGAGAGAAAAGAAGCTTCTTCAGCCATTACAAGATGTCTCAGGCCGTTACCACTGAAAAAAGGTGAGGACAAGTGGTAAGCATGCTCAAAGATAGCTATTTGAGCATTGAAACATCATAGGACACTAGTGCGATGCACAGATGTCCGCATAGCATGCTAGTGTCCAGACACGTCATGCTACAAAAAAACACAAACGGGAAAAGTGCAAGGTTTGATACGAAGCTAACGTGAGGGTGGCTGCTGAAAAGGGGTATTGGAACATCTTGACAAGGGAAAAAGGTTGATGCAACGGCTAAAATGAGCCTACACAAGATTCTAAGGGAGTGGTCACTAAAGTGGATACAAGCATGTATGTGAAATTGCAAGGGGTGCAATTTTACGACTATACATTTTCCCCCACTTTAGTGGGAATATGAATCTACATTAATATGCAGCTAAACAAAATCTACTAGACATAAATAACATCATATGCCAAAAGGATATTGTAGAGGAAACAAATAACCCTTAAAACCATGGAAGCATTCCCCCAGGGTAAAGACCTGCAAAACAAGTGCATTAGACAAGAAAAACCTATACCAGACAACAATGTTAGAACATAAAAATCCACTAAAGGATTTGAGTCAGCAAAGTAAAGAGACCTTGATGTAGAAGGTTGTCTCAATACTATGTTTCATCCCCAAATTAAAAGCACTAACACATAGAACAATTCTAAGATGAGGAGAGAAAGAGTATATACTCAAGATGAAGAAGATGCAGATCTTTGATCCAATATATACAATTGAAAAGAAGAGAATTTAAGAATGTAAGTTCCTCACAAGCCCATAGACCTGCAAGGAAGGTGTCCTCCAAGATCTCTCACATGAAGTAAACTGAGAAAAGCACCTTACAGGCCCATGGACCTATAAGGAGGCAACCCCCAAGATCTCTCACATGAAGGAAGCTCCAAGAAGTAAGCCACTCACAGCCCACAAACCTGCAAGGACGGTGTCCTCCAAGAACTCTCACATGGAGGAAACCCAGAAAAGCACCTTACAGGCCCATGGACCTACAAGGAGGAAACCCCCAAGATCTCTCACATGAAGTAATCCCCAAGAAGTAAGCGCCTCAGAGGCTCACAGACCTAAAAGGAAGGTGTCCCCCAAGAACTCTCACATTGAGGATACTGAGGAAGTGTCCCCCGAGATCTCTCGCATGGAGGAAGCTCAAAGGAAGTTCCCTACAGGCTCTCAAACTTGCAAAGAGGTATCCCCCAAAATCTCTCATGTGGAGGAAACCTAGGAAAGTGAACTCTATAGAATCAAAAAGTGGCCACATGAGAAAGTAAGCAGATAGTCATGCAAACCATCGATAGATTGAAAAGCTTTCAAAGGGGGTCCCTTAGGAACCCTTCTAGAGAAAAATGGATCCACTCAAGGGACACGATGTTTGAAAAGTGAGGTCTAGTCAAGTTTCCCCTAGGATAGATGCCAAATAATGCATTTGAGATAAAATCTTTCAAAGGGGGTCCCTCAAGAAACCTTCAAGAGGAAAAGGGGTCCACTCAAGGGATGCTTCATTTGAAAGACATAGAGAAGAGAGGGGGTCCTTAAGAAGGACACACATCTCCAAAACAAGTTATCACTACCCCCAACATATAGGGGAGGAGAACCATGTAAGATATTTGGAACATGCAGGATAGAGGTAAACCTTAATATCATTTGTCATGTGAAGAAAAGGAAAGTGCATCAATCAAACATGAGTTGTATCGCACCTAAATCAAGAAGTTGTATTTTATCCTTCAAGGCCTTTCATTCACTAGTGGAATGGCCAAACACTCAATTGTATGCACAGAAAGAATGTTTATCATGTTCATGAGATTTCTTGCATGTAGGAGAAGGAAGAGTGATCAAGCAGGCTTTTAGAAGCCACAACAAGATGCACTCTTGCTCAGATAAAAAATGCGGAGCAAGAATCAACCCTTTCTCTTGTAGAGAAAAGTTTGGCTTCTCATAGGAAGAAGAAGAAGGCACGGAGATAGAAGACAATGGAGAAAGAATATTTTCAACAGAATGAGGTTGAGAAGAATTCATGTCACTCAACCATGGCTTTCATTTAGATTGTTCCTTTGAGCAACCAAGTCCCAAATTATGCCTATGGGGTTTGAATTCTATAGGGACCTAAAGTCCTTGTTTGTTACACCCACAACCTTTATGCTCATAGCCATATTTAGAGACAAGATTAAAGTCGGGGCCATAACATGTTTGCAAGTCTTGAAAATAAGGAGGATCCTCATAAAGAGCATTGTCCCAACAACAAGTATCACACTCCTCTATGGGATCTCCTTCATCCTCTTTAACAAGACTGTCAACATTATCCTCTTTAGCAGAAGCATAATCATCTTTCTCAAAAGAAGGGTCAACACTAAGAACATTACAATTATTACTCATACCACCCTGCGATACAGAAGAATAATCCTCTATGATGGTAGGTGTGGATGATTTCATTGAAAGGTTTAAGTGGATCAAGTCAACTTTATATTCTTGAATGAAGGAATTTGTTAAGTCTAAAGAACCCCAATCATCACCAAGACATGTGTTCTCTTGTGAAGAGATAGGAGAAGACTTGAGATTTCTTTCTTTAGAAGGATCTTCCTTAGGGACATTTATCTCTAGAGTATCCTTTGTAGAAGGTACTTCTAGAGTAAACATCAACACAATGGGAGACATTGAAGGAATAAGAGTAGGTAGAACCAAAGCTTGACTGGCAACTGCCATATCACATAGGTGCATAGCATCAGGATCAGCCTTGACTATGACTACTCTATTATTGCAAATGAACTTAATAGATTTATGCAAGGTAGATGGGATTGCACCCATAGCGTGAATCCATGGTCTCCCAAGAAGAAGGTTATATGGTAATTTTTCTAGCATAACATCAATTAGAGTGGGTATAGTAATGGATCCAAGCTTCAAAGGTAATACTATTGTACCTAGAGCTTGTCACCCAACATTATTGAACCCACAAATAACAACAGAAGAAGCATTAAGAGAAGATGAATCAATATTAATGTTAGGCAATATATCGATGCCACATATGTTGAGTGTTCAACTAGCATCAACGAGAGTATGTCTAATGCCAATTTTACTAATGTTAACTATGATCATTAAAGGGTCCACTTGCTTTTTTACTTCCAGAGATGGGAGCTCATGCAGATAGAATGTAATATTCAATGAATCTGCATGAATATAAGCTATCAACGCATTAGCATCCATTGGAATAGTGGAAGAAGGCAAGAGGATATTTTGCAAGGATTCTTGAAGCATACCTTGATAAACTGGAGCATATTGAAGCAAGTCCCATAGTGAGATCTTAGCTGGAGTAACTTGGAGTTGCTCGATAAGATCACACTCATCAAGTTCTTTAGTCAAAAGTTTAGGTTCATGAGGAAGGATTGATTGTTTTATTCATTTTATTCTCATAAGTATGGGCTACCACTCTATAAGAGAGAGCCATAGAAGGGTCAGGAGAGTCTCTATCAAATGGAACACCATTAATAGAACAAACCCTTTTAGGAGAAGGAATAGCTGGAGTTAGATAAATGACTGGTCACTTAGGCCTTTGAGGGGTAGTAGATACATAGATTACATATACAAAATCATCACAACTAGTAGAATAATTATTTGAAGACATATTCTCAACATTGATCCAAATAGGATCTAATGAGGGAGTAGATTCATCATTCGCTAATGCATCATCTCTAAAAGAGAGTGCATTGGAATAGATAAGAAATTCCCCATTAAAAAATGTAACATCTATAGAAGAGAGTGCATTAGAACAAAGATGAGATTCATCATTCACAAATGCAAGATCTCTAGAAGAGAGTGCATTGGTTAGAATAAGAGATTCATCATTCATAGATGCATAATCTCTAGAAGAAAGTGCATTGGAATGAAGGGAAGATAGAGTAACATTGAGAAAGTTATCAATGATTTCATCTTTTTGCAAAAAAATATCCTTTGAATCCAGAGGACTTTCATGAGAAGGATCAAAGATACCAAGTGACATGGGTAGAGCCAAGTCACCATTGCATGCATGAAATGGAATATCATTAATATTTTGGATAAAATTAGATACTAAACTAATAAAAGAGGACATTAAATTCATTACTATTTTTTTGGTATTTTCTATGTTCTACTAACTCGCATTTTCGGAGGTCTTCTAAACAAAATTTGAGGTCAGAACTTGCATCAAAACTAGTATTTTAGGGACTAAACTAGTTCTCTATGAGACCTTTCCAACGGTGTGAACGGTTCTAAATTCTGAGCACTGAGAAAAAATTTATGACCCCACCAAGTAGGGGTAAATAAATTCCTACTTTTTTGGAAGATTTTCTCTTCTTGTTAGGTTCACCAAAATGTAGCAGAGGGGGATTTGCTACTCATGATTTCTCTTCATTCAGAGAGCCTCATGGGATGAACTTCCCTAAACTACCTTAGGAACAGCGTGAAAGTTTTAGAATTGGAAAGAGCAATTCATGAAGATTTTCTAGACAAACTGACAAGCTCTTGGCCAAAGGAAAAAAGTGTAGAACATAGATGACAGCATGGTGCGCTGGCATCCCAGAGGTGCACTAGCGTCTCGTACAAACCAAAGAGTGATTTTATCACATAAAATTCTTAAATAACTACTTCAACTTTGATTGCTGATAGCTTACAAAATGTGATAAAGCCATAGAATGCAATATAACTATAATAAAACAAAGTAGAACTAATAAAGATAAGAAGAAGAAAGGAAATGCTTACAAACCACAAAAGTGATGAATTCTCCAACAAGTGAACATCTTCAAAACCTATGTATGTAAGATATCTGGAGAAAGTGTTGGGGCTATATAGGGATTTGCCTCAGCCGAACCCTCATTTTGGTGTTCCCACCTCCACAGACATCCAAAAAGATAGAGAAAGAGTGTAACTGAAATGGAAAAAGCATGTGGTGAAAACAAACCCACTCAAGAGTAGAACCTTCACCACCACGTATGAGTGATAAAAGCAATCCTCACTCGAGGAGGAGAACCTGTATCACAAAGGAGGTGATAAAAGCAATCCCTTCTTAAGGAGGAAGACCCGTATCACAAATTAAATATGCAATGGGTAAGGGATATGTAATCCCAGGATGCTTGCAAGCATGAAGTAAAGGAGATGGAGTTGTAAAAGGAATTGTGAAAGCTTTGGAGAATGTTGTTGTAGCAAGCAATGGAGCTATGCAAGCAAAAGCAAGATGGTGGAAGAAGTGAAGCTAGAAGTTGGAAGAATGGAGCTAGAAGAACTTAGAAGATGCAAATGGAGAGAAAATATTTCTTTTAAGGAGAGAAAAGAAGCTTCTTCAACTGTTACAAGGCATCTTGGGCCGTTACCACCGACAAAAGGTGAGGACAAGTGGCAAGCATGCTCAGAGACAATTGTTTGAGCATTGAAATGTCGCAAGATGTAGCGCGGTGCACAGACATCCACACAACATGCTATTGTCCAAACATGTCATGCTACAAAACATCATGAATGAGAAAAGTGCAAGGTCTGATGCAAAGCTAACATGTGAGGGTGGCTACTAAAAAGGGGTGTTGGAGCATCCTAAGAAGGGAAAAAGGTTGATGCAGGGGCTAAAATGAGCCTATACAAGATGCTAAGGGAGTGGTCACTAAAGTGGATACAAGAATGTATGTGAAATTGTGAGGGGTGCAATTTTACAACTATACATACCCTTATATAATTTCCCATAACATCACCGTTACTCTAGCCTTATAAGTCGATAATGCAAAAACCCACCATCCTAAGCCTTTACTTTGGCCATTGGGATGTTACATTGTTGCTTTCCTATGAAGTGTAACACCTTTGTAGTCACAAGTACACTCGAGAATGACTCTTTTCCATGTAATTTGACCATTCATTTCCCTCTTTTTTCTCATGAAAAACTTTGTTCTTCTCATTTTTTCTCAATGGAAATTCATTCTTGCTCATTCTCACTTCTTATCACTTCTATTCTCCTTGTTATTCTACACCATTTATCTTCTAGGTTTCAAGCTTTCTACATCACTCTTGCACATTTTTTTCATGTCCTTGAAGCTCTCACTCTTCCTCTTAGCCTCACCAATCTTGTAGAAGGAGGTTAATCTTTATTTCATTACATTGTTTCTTAATGCTAGCATATTGTTATCTTTGTATTCTTTATTTCTCATCTTATCACTTTCTTTATCTATATTTCTATATCATGTGGTCTATCTGGCCATTCGTGGAGGTAGAAACACCAAACCATGGGTTTGACTAAGGAAATCCCCAAAAAGAAGTCCCAATATTTTCTCATTTTTGTGTGTGTAGGTGTTTTCCTATGAGGAGCTTACAAGAGGCTAGACCTATCTTGAGTTGAATATATCTCCCTCTTGCTCATAATTTTGATTAATAGTTAGTTTATTTCTCTTTAAAGTATTCTTCTTGTTGTACCTCTTTACGTTTTATGCATTTCTTGCATTCTATTTATTTCTTTTAAAACTGTCAAACTTTAGCATTTAGGTTGTCAACAAGTTTTGAGTGATTCAGGTTACATGCTTTTCTTTTTATTCGTATGAGACACCATATCACCACAGAGATGCCAGTGCACCATGCTATTGTCCTTGGTCTATGCTCTCATACTCTAGTTGAGAGCCTATTAGTTTGTTTCCCAAGACCTCTAAGGTCTGTTCACTTGACTTCTAAAGTCTTCCATTTAGAAAACCCAAAAAAATAGTTTAGTCTTCCCTTCATTTGTCACCCTATCACTTGAGCTTTCAACATTGAAGTAACCTAGAGAAATCCATCCCCTAAAGAATTTTCCCTATCCTACAGACTTAGGAGTCATGGATCATCTTTGTTACATTTTGGTGAACCTGACGTGAACCTTCATTTTCTCCTTGTCTTTGTTTTGAAAATTTTTCTTCTCTCATGTTTAGGAGGTGTTGAAAATAGCATCTTGTGAGGCTTTCATGAGCTTTACGACCCAATCTTTGACCTATGGACTCATAGTAAGGAGTTACTAAACCACAGATATGGGATCTAGAAGGTAAATAGTCCTCCTCAAATTGATTAGAATTTCAAAGATTTCTCTACAGGACTCTCTACCAGATACACCCCCGCCAATGAAGTTGTAACTCATGTTCCACCTCTCCTGTGTCACCCTCAAACTCTGCCTCTTCCATGGAGGATGAAGTTTCTCTCAAAGTCCTTGTAGAGAAAATTTACTCTTTGGAAATGAGACTACAAGAGCTTGAGGGGTTCTTCGCAAGAGTTGATTATTTTTTCCAAGTGGCTCCTATTATTGAAAACCTAAGGAACTTGTTGGCTGAAGATCGAAGAGGTTTAGAGATTCTTCAAGGAATAGCAAATATTTTAGAGGCTCATGTCCCATCCTACACCTCTACCTTAGGTACTACTCAAGATGTCATATTAGATATCGTTGGGCAACAACTAGAAATCTCAATGCTTGGGGTGTATGTGTGCATGGTTGGCATGGGTCCCTCTACTAACACCAACGTTATTCTTGAGTAGAGTCATATGATTAAAGTAAATAGGGTTCCTCTAGGTTTTAGTTACTCCACACCTGAAGTTCAAAGTGCCTCTCTTTCTAGTGTTGGTTTCGGTGCCTCTATTGGTGTTGGCGTTGGGGGCTTTGTCAGTGTAGGTGCTAGTGGTTCTTTTGGTGGTTCTACTATTGCTTCTTTTGGTCATACTTTTTATGTTGATCCTATCCTTAATTCTATTTTATAGAACATGGGACATATGTAGAATCAACTGGCGAACTTGGCCATCTCATCCTCCCATCCTATGTTCCAGCATTTTTGTCATCATAGTCCTTTGTCTATCAATATTCTAAACACTCCTATCCCTCAAGGGGTGGATATTCCAAAATTTAGAAAGTACAGTAGTCATGGGGATCTACAAACACACATCTCATCCTTCAATGTCATGTGTAAGGAATTATTCCACCATGATGCACTCTTGGAAAAAATATTCTCATGTTCCCTTAAGGACACCTCTTTGGAATGGTACTACTCTCTACCTAACAATTCCATTTTCTCTTTTGATCAGCTTGTAAACCAATTCCTCCATCAACTTCAGGCCAACATCAAGAAAAATATTGTATTTTCTTATTTTGTCTGATGTAAGAAGGGATCTCATGAGAAGGTAACTAATTTCATAGCTTGGTATCAAGCCCTATTTTCTCAAGTTTATTATCCTTTACCTGATTCTAGTTTAAAAAAATTATTCATTGGAAACTTGATATGATTATTGCAAGAAAAGTTTCTCTTAATGAAATACCCATCCTTTTTGCATCTATGTGCCACCTTGGAAGAGTACCAACAAACAGTCGCTTAGTATGGGGATTCGTCCTTGCACTTTCGTCAGGATGGTCAATCAATTATGTTAGTTTTTGGAAAATCTAGAAAGAACAAGGTTGTGGCAAACATGGTCTCAGTTCTAACATATAAAAATTCTACAAGACAAAATAAAGTATTAAGTTATCAAAATCTTATGCAAAAACTTTTGAAAGATAAAATAATAACTTTACCATAAATTAGACAACTGTTTGAGTCGTATCCTCAATGGTATGACACCCATAAGTTCTTCCAATACCACTAAGTCTCCGAACATGACACCGAGAGATGTATTTTTCTAAATCATTTGATTGAGGATCGCATCAATGATGGGACCATCCAGCTCAATGGTAGAAAATAAAACTCAAAAACATCTATAGCGAATCTGAATAGCCAATTATAGATCCACACATATCCATTCTTGTTGCACTCTTCTAATTTGGTTGCTATGTCTTCTTCATCTTTTTATTGCACCCCATATGAGTATTTGAATGTAGTTTCATTCACTTGTATTACTCCTTTAGAGCATGTGATTGCTATCCCTCACATTACATTCACTTCACATGATCTACCTCTAAATAAGGATCTCTCTCTATTATACATTCCTGATGTATTAATGGTAATATCATAATAGGCATTATGGTGGATCCTTTGATTTGTGTGAACTTCATTATGGAGGATACCCTTTTTATCAACATCTTGCATAAGGATAAATATGATGAATCTGAGGCTACTCTTCGCATGCATGATAGGTTTTCTATTGTTCCTATTCACATTATTTCTTTTTTAGTCCTAGTAGGACCTAAGGCTTTGGAAGTTTCATTTGTTTTGATTCCTAAGTCTAACTTGTTTAGAGTGAGGCTAGGTATTCCATGGCTGGCCTCCGTGAATTTTGTCACTTCGGTAGTCTAAAAATTTCTAAAGTTTCTCCATGAGGGTACCATGCATACTATCCAAGATACTAGATATAAACTAGTGGTATAACTTGGGGGCTTTTCCCTTGACCACTTTTGTCCTGCTCTAATTGGACCACTCCCTCTTAGGGGGGATCTTTTATATAGAGCATATTTTATATATAATACTGGGGGCTTAGCATCGAAGGGTGGTTTTCCCCTGTCTCCTCATGTTGTTCCTCTGAAGGATTTCCTGTGTGCACAACAACAAGCTTTTCCTTCCACCCCTCCAAAGGGGAAGGAGAAGCTAACTCTTGTCCTAGAGCCTCCCCCCTCTTCCACTTCTTCTTCCACACACCCAACTTCTTCTTCCCATCCTTTGGAGGCATCTTCTATTCCTACTACTATGCCTAGAATAAGAAAAGGAAAAGTTCCCATGCTAACAAAATTGAAGCACCAAGTTTTTTAGCTTCCTGTCTTTCCTAAGATGTCCTAACCCACCCTTTGTGGAAAGGGTAAGTGTTCTCATGGGGTGGTTCTTACATCTCATCCTTTGTGGCCTTCACCTATTCCTCCACTTTCCTCCAAGACAAGGAAAGGAAAGAGGCTCATTATTGAGGCACCTATCTCTATATTTTCTCCTATGCTTCCTCCTCATGCTCCTTCTTAGGAGACCACCCTTCCACCAGTGGCGGTTACGAAGGATGCTCCTGTGGTATATTAGGATCCCCTAGCCTCTTCTTGGGTTGTGTCATCTAGTTCCCACAACTAACGTAACCAAATTACACGCAAGCATAAGCATCGATGAAAGGCTCTAGCCAAGGAGTATGCTACTTCACAAAAGACTAAGGAGGATCCCATCATTCTTCTTCTACTTCCACTTTTCCTTCTGCTCCTATCTTTTCTTCTACCTCAACTCCCATCACCTTAATTCATCTTTTGGCTTCATCGATAGTTCCTAATGACCCTCACCCCAAAAGGGTGTAGGTGTTCATCACTCCATCAGTAGAGCCCCTTCTTACTTATCTTCCTGATATTCCCCATTTCTTGCAACCCATGGACATGCCTCACATAAAGGTGGTGTCCTTTGTGTCTCCCTCTCCTTCTTCTTCTTTTGCTTCATCTATGAGGATTCCACATCCTCCATTGAAGTGCAATATACAATATGACATTTCCTCAAGCAATGATTGTAAGAAATTTTTGTCTTCTCTTGAGTCTTGTTTCTACTCTAGCCTACACTTTCCTTGCAACAAAGAAAACACTGACTTCCTTGGAGTTAGTCACCACCACTCTTCCTAAGGTCGAAAGTGAATCTCAATTGTCTCACCCTCCTCCTACTCAGTTGACACATTCTACTCCTAAAAAGTGCATGTTCAATTCATTAGAGAACATTCCAATTTTTTCCTCGATCTTTGCAGGATCAATGACCTTTGTCTCACAAGAGCCCGATGACAAAGACCTTGAGGATCCTTCTTCCTTAGCCCTTATTGCAAGTGAATCAGTTGGTACCACCCTTTCTATCCCTCCCCTATATTATTTTCCTCCCTCCCCTTACAATGATCTAGATTGGGAGCAAGACGATTTGTTGGTGGATTCATATTAGGGTGGCACCTTCTTCTACATCTTTCGATTAGTTTTGTGTAATTTTTTGTGCTCTCCTATGTTTTTTTACATGTATTTATGCTTTTTCTTGGAGGAACCTTGCCACCCTTGTAGGTACTTGGATACAATAGAGAAATTTTTTCATAAACTTCTTCTATTTGTCTCATCATTATTCTATATGTTGTAATCTTGGATTTCCATGTAGGGGACAATGCAAAGCATTGGGGGCATTTAGGCCTTCTTCCATGTTGACCCGATTTTTAGTTTTATTTTGTCTTCATGTGCTCTTCTTCACATTATGATACATTTGGGGGTGATGACAAATCATATATATTATTGTATACTTATGTATCTATATCTATGAGTAGTTCTAACCCTAAATAATCAAATCCCCATGTGCTCTTGATTTCTTGATTTCTATTTTTTGCTTCATGATGTTGTGGTTTTTATGTGTTGCCCCTCACATAATAAAATTTCATGAATACATCTCACCATGCATCTCATTCTATGATGTTTCTTCTCTTTCTCTTCACCTTAGAATGACATGTGCTCCTTGTGTAGCACACATCATTCTAATAAGAGGCTACCATGTATGCTTAATTTTTAAAATTTTAAAAAGTTTCAAAAGGATTCCTTGATGTCTTATGTCTCGTTGTCTAGCTTGCACAAAACCTTACTAGACTTGTCCTTTTTGTGATTGTCCTGCAATGCAATTTTTAGCAACCACAAGCCTATATGCTTGCCATATGGTCTCTAGCCATACCTATTAGTGTTGTCTCTATCTAATCAAATTGTCTTGTCTTGTCTTGTCTATGATTTTTTTATCATGTCTATTATTTTTCACTTTTTTACATAGCATGTTTGTATATAGCTAACATGATTATGGTGAGATTGTAGCAAGCTTTGCAGGATCAAAGACTCATGTCCTCTTTCCATTCTAGTGAAGCTCCTTTCATCTCACATGTACCATATTGAAGGACTGCTTCCTCTCCTTTTTTGGTATATTCTCTTCAATCTCTTTCTACTTTAGCTCACACATGCTTAGATACATATCCTCACTAAAGTAAGGGAAAAATGTTATGGCATAAAATTGCACACTTATAAAATTTCTCATAACACCACCTTTACTTTATCCTTATAATTCGATAATCCAAAATCTTGTCATCATAAGCCTTCATTTCCCTCCATTCCTTCATTTTTTTGTCAGTGGATGATATTTATCTAGGAAAATTTTGCACCATCTAGACATCTATGCACCATGCAGACATACTGACAAGATTCCTAATCATGTAGCCATTGGGATGTTACAATATCACCTGCATGAAAAGTGTAATGCCTCTGTTGTCATAGGCATGCCTAGGAGTGATCTTTGGAATGCAATTTGAACATTCCTTTCCCTCTTTTTTCTTATTCAACTTCATTCTTCTCAATTATTCTGAATGGAAATTCATTCATACTCATTCTCACTTCTTAACACTTACATTCTCCTTCTTGCTATTCTACACCATTTCTCTTGTAGTTTTCAATATTTCTACATCACTCTTGCATGTTTGTTTCACGTCCTTGAAGCTCTCACTCTTCCTCTTGGATTCACCAATCTTGTAGAAGGGGGGTAACCTTTATTTCATTGAATTGTCTTTCTTATTGTTAGTATATTATTATCTTTATATTCTTTGTCTCATCTTGTCACTTTATTTATCTATTATGGACAATGATTTTGGATTGCCAAACTGCTTTAGCTCCTTCTAAGGTTTTTCACCTAAAAGGAGAAAGGGATGGGGTCTAAAATGCAAATGTATACACTCAATATTAATGTATATGAGATTTATTATGTCTAATTATGATGTATAATTGCAATAAACTAAAAAAGAAAGATAATTATTAAGACTAAACCTAAGAAATGTGAAGTGCTGGAAAACACATTGTGATATGCAAAAAGATAAAACAAATGCAATAAATGACAAAATAAAGATGCAAGAAAAAAAATATGCACCTAGAAATTGATGAAGATCTGATTGGGGATTGCAGAGACCTCTGAAATTCTAGAAATTTTGATTTTTAAGCCAACTGAGACACTTACACCAGGATGGGTGACTTGGTCCCAGATTAGGGAAATTGGCCAAAAAGTCATTTCTGCCAAATGGGTATGTAAATCTACAAAAAAAATTGAAAAACTAGTTCAGTGGGACTAAGTTGCCACTATTGGTGACTTAGTCCACCTCTGAATTTTTTAAAATTCGAAAGTGGAAACGGAAGCCCTTGGTTTGCACTTCGGTTCCCTATAGGTGTCTACTTTTGAAACTCTGATTTTTACGCCTGAAAGTGACTTTTTGTTGATATTTTGACCTTGCAAGGAATAAGATGACTCCAATAAGTCTACAACCTTATCTTCAATGATCTTCAAACCATCAAAGTGACTGAATCTGCAAACACACAATGAAAGAGAAAGAAATGGTGAATGTTAGGGCATGGGGGTTTTCCTTGGTCAAAACCCTTTTTAGGTAATTAAACCAAATGAAGAAAGAATGTAATGAACCATGCAACAATGGATTTAATACCTTTCCATGATGTTTGATCTTGAATTTCTATAGAAAACCATGGAGAATCTACCCTTGAATGTCTTTGGAAGCTATCTTGATGACTTGCAATGATAAAACCCTAGCTTGCTTAACTTGAGAACATGATGGATGATGGATGAAAGATGATAAGTTATGAATTAGGGTGAGTTAGGTAAAATGAGAGGGAAAACTCTATATTTATACACAATTATGCCCTAATTCCCAAAAATACCTCATCACAGGCCGACCTTAGGTCTTAAGGAATAAAAACCCAAAAGAAATTTAAATTTATTTTCATTTTTGAGCCAAATGGGACTAAGTCACCACCAATGGAGACTTATTCCACTTGGGAATTTTTAAGTGGATGTCGGGAATTGTGATAATTTAAATAATGTTTATTGTGTTCTTCTTCAACAAGACACTTAAGTAAGGCATGTAAGTTTATAAAGGGGCCATTTAAAGCATAAGAAAGATGTAAATATTGATAACAAGCCTAGGAAAGTGTGAAAGTTTGTTACAAGACTTTACAACACTTTGAAATAGGTATTTTTAAGGTTATTTAGGTGAATTATGATATTATGGTCTTAGAAAAGTGTGAAGATGTGTTACAACACCTTTGCAAGACATCAATAAATGCATTTTATTCAATTTGCAAGGGCCCAAGACCTAATGTGGATGTGTAAAACACCTCACAACACAAAATCAAGGCCTCATTAAGTCCAATTTGTCATCAATTGTTCCCATATCAAGCACAGTATACACTTTTTGGTGACACATTAAGCTCGCACTTTAGTGAGAGGATGAACTTGCTTCAAACTCATGCTAAAGTAGCCATTCAAGAGGAGTCCAATCGTACCAATGTGGATGAAAAATAATGACAAAGATTGAAAGAGGTTGCGTAAGCCCCCAGGATCCAAGATCCTAAGTCAAGCCAACATAAGCACAAGAGGAAACACACAAAGTAAATGATATGTAGCAAAACAAGATACATGATCATCCAATGGTAAGAACTAGGAGGAAATGAAAATAGGGTGGATCAAGCTTTGATCGTTTATCCAACACGTTATGGATTAGATCTAGGCTTGTTTGTTTGGAAGAAGAAATGTATACTCAATCTAGAGTGATGGAACTCTTGGCTGTCCACCAGGTGAGAAGTCCACAACATACTCACTCTGGGGCCACATAACTTTTGGTTGTCTACGGGGTGAGAAATCCCAAAAGGTGAGACACATACGATCGATATGTTCTCACAAACTCACAGGTGGCTATGGGGAAAATTCATGCCTTAGAATGGGCTTCCCGGTCAACCATACCAAAGTTATACCTCCTGATAACTTTAATAAGGCACCACAAAAATGATTTTTGTGCTCTATGGGGTAAGCAAAACTTCATATGCTTGACACTCATAGACATTGTCAATGCAAGATAGTGTGACGAATGTTCAAATGATTTTTTTCTTAGTTCATACAAGGTCTCATCTTAGGGAACATTGTGCTTAATATCTCCAAGAGAGAATAAGTGCAGATGGTCTCATCTTGTTTCCAAGAGAGGACAACTGCAATGTCTCATCTTGGGAAACATTGTATCTAATGCTTCCAAGAGAGGAAATCGCAAGAAAAATAAAATCACACAATGAAATGTGAGTGTCAATGTATACCCCCACTTTAAAGTGGTTGCTAACACCATTACTATGAGCAATTGCTTTAAAGTAGAAGGAAGACATTAGAACTTACTCAGAAAGCCCTATGCCAAGTCATATGTTTCTAATAAGCTACGTCATGAAAAAGGTATTATGTCACATGCAAGCCAACTTAAGGCATGCCGTCCATATCCCAATCTTGCTTATATATGGTCATGAAAGGTTAACGATGAGTCAAAAGCAGAAATGACAAGTGACATATAAGGACAAGGCTAATAAATCCCTTGCCCCCACTTAGTGCAGGACAAGGATGAGCCAAAATGATTATTGGAATGTATACTAGAGTGAAAATCAGTATGAATTAGAAGGATTAGGTGCCCCCACATAAGGAAGAACACCAAACTCGTTGAAATGTTGTATTTTCCTACTCAAAGCCTTACATTATTAATGGAATGACCATGAACTCTATGATATGCACAAAATGAAGTATTGTAATAGCATTTCTTTCGATTTCTTGGAGGAAGGGATATCAAGTGATCTTGGAGGAGTCTTGACAAGATACCCTCTTGATTGATGGTAGAAGGTGGTCCTATAGTTTGTGACAAAAATGTTTCTTTCTTAGTACAAGATGTCATACGTACGCAAGACTTTTTAGATTGCAATATTTTGTTCTCTCTTTTATAGGAGGGTGTAAAATCTAATGAATTCAATGCATTAGTGTTTTGTGTGATGACATTAACATTAAGTAAACATTTAGTTTTTTTTTCATGTTTTGTAAAGGAGGACTATCAAGACCACTATTGTCGAGGATTCCAGGATGCTTGACAATTAATGTTGAATTAGAAAAATGTTGTATGAGAGTGTTGACGTTGGGTGAAGGCTTGGAAATTTTTATCAAAGGACAATAACCAAGACCATAAGTTGTTTATTGTGTGATAGGATCTATAGGGTTGTGGATACCTTGTTCATTAGCACCACATCCTTTTCCACTGTATCCAAGTTGTTTTATAAGTTCGTAACCTTGTCCATAAATATTTTTCATTGCATTTGAATCAGGTGGTTGTTTGTTGTTGTGTTCATCAAAGGTTGTCATATAATTCATTTTTTTTTGGTCTAAAGTGATTGAGGTGGATGCTTTCAAAGGATCATCCAAATTTTGCATTGACATGACTGTTATTTCGTGTCCCTTAGTTGAATCTTTGTTTATGATCTGGTACTCATCCATGAGTGTTGGTGTGAAGTCTAAGGAACCCCAATAATTTCCTAATAGCTTTGAGTGTTGTTCTTTTTTTTTGGTTGTACAGGTTCCATGTGTGTAGTGGATATTGATGTGTTTAAATGATGCATGTTGTTTTTCTCAATGTTTAAATGACTATTGGGATCAGGATCAGCTTCAATAATGTGCACTTTGTTGTTCTAAATGTATTTCAGTTTATGATGAAGAGTGGAAGGCACACCATTCATTGCATGAATCCACAGTCTACCTAAGATAAGATTACATGAAATTTAATGAGGCATAACATGGATTGTTGTATTCAATGTGGCCAATCCAGCTGTAAGAGGTATAATGATCACCCCAAGTGGTTTCATTTTGACATTGTCAAATCCCTTAATAGATAAAGAATCAGGTTGAATGTTCAAGTGATCAATTCCAAGCCTATCTAGAAGGCTCACACTACATACATTAACCCCTGAGCCAGTTTCAACAAGGTTTTGCTTGATCCCTTTTATTTTTTATTGAGATATAAACATGAAATCATCATTTTGATTTTCACTTCCAAAGGGGGGAGTTCACTTTGGTGGAAAACAATGTCAGCCTTTAATCCTTGAAACATGCTACTATGTTATTTGGTTGCATATTAGAAGGGATAGGAACTTGTTGCAAGGCCGTTTGAAGCATAGTGTAATAGGTAGGTGAATTTTGAAGAAGGTCCCAAAGGGATATCTTTGCAGTAGTGTTCTTAAGTTGTTCAATGAGATTGTACTCCCTTAATCGACGAGCAGGAGGAAAATTAGGCAAAGGTAGGGAAATTGGGGTTGGTTGTTGTGGGGATAGATTGTTTATAGTGTTGTATGTATAAGAAACAATATTATGATGCAGTTGTCATGACACATTATTCTGAGGTGGGTAAAGGGTGAATTCAGGTTTAGGTGGATGTTTATGTGATGGTGGGTAAAGGATGAGCTTAGGTTGGCATGGATCTTGTTGTTTGTGTGAAGGTGAGTAGAGAATTAGAGGTTTCTTAGGATGGCCCATGGGGTATGTATGAGGTCCATTGATCGAGGTGGATCTAATAAACACTTGCGCATTCATAACCTCAATGGTCTTGGTTTGATGTATCTCTAATAAGGGGCAATCTAGAATCACCTATTTATCTGAGGAAGACACATTACTATGGTTGTCATTTGCTAGAACCATGATATTCTCCCTAGGAGGAGAATTTTTAGGAGAACTACTAATCGAATTTTCTTGATATTCATGAATTGGTTCTTCTAAAATGACTTCATCACATGTAGGGGAATGATTAATGGTTGAATTTTCGTTTTGATCAAGAATGGGAAGATGGGGGTAAGATTCTATGTGATTATCATTTTTTTGTATGGTTGCATTCTCTTATTCCATATTATCTACCCTAATAGGAGAGCTTGAAATATGGTCATCTAAGGTTGAAGTTTGTAAAGTAACTTCATCACAAGTGGGGTAGGCATCAAGAGAAGGACCACTATGATTTTCAAATAGATTGTCCCAAACAGTTGGAGCATTATGGAATGAAGGGTCAAGATTCTCAGGACTCTTAATAGGTATATCTTCTAACACTAGCCTATCCTCTTTGCATCAAGGAGGGATATTAGAAGAAGGGAAATTTTGATTGTTATAGTTAGGGAGACTATTTAGGAATGTTTCTATGATCTCATGTTCTTGTTGTGCAACATCTTTCAAAGGGGAATGAGGAGATGGACAATCAAAACCCTCAATATCTTCATCACTAATAGGAGAGGTGTTGGGAGAAGAAAAAGTATGATTTTCATGATAAATGATAAGTTCATTCCTTGGTTCCCTAATTTCTTCCAAAAGAGGAGAGGAAGGGGAAGGATCATAAACATGTTTATCATAGATCATGCAAGTTTTCTTATCTAACACCAACATATCCTCATCACTATCACAGGAGAATAAGACACTAGAAGATGAACATAGGTAGGTTTCAATGATGTCTTGTTGTGATGTGTGATTTCCATGATTACTTATCATTATGCCCTCTTGTTTAGTAATGTTTTGTTGAATAGGAGAGGTGAGAGGAGAGAAACAACTCAGATTTTCAAAACTCCCATCAATTGGTTCTTCTAACACTATAATATCTTCTTCACAAGTAGGAGAAATAATAGGAGAAGAACAAATGTGATTGTTATGATTACCCAAGGTTTCTTTCACTAGACTAACCTCATCCACATAATGGAAACTAGGAGAGGGATCTATAACGAACAAAAAGAGAGGGGAAAGGACCTCATATTCATATGCCCTTAACAAAACTTTCTTACAACATGCAATAAGATCCAAAAATAGAACATGAAGGATGATAACTATAGATTTTTGTAATGAAAACATGATGTAATGATTATTATACAAATTTTAAATGTAACCATTTGAAAGCAAATATGCAAAAGAGGAATGTAATTTTGCAGATTTTAAGGATGACAATTGACTGATTATATGATGTAACAATATGAAAATGAAAACTTGAAATTTAAACCATGTATGAAATGAGCTAATTTAAGCAAGATCTAATGAAATGCATGTTATAGAAACTCATCCAACTAATACAGGTAGTTGATGGAAGCAAACAAAAGCTTAAAAATAGGGTTTTCAGCTCTATAAAAGGTTGTTTGAGGGGTTAACAAGGACTAAGTCGCCCAAGGTTGCGGATTAGTCCCAGTAGGGATTTTTTTGATATTTTTTATGGATGTTGATGGTCTATGTACTGTATAATGTAGATCTAAGATGTAAATACAAAATTTAAGAGATTTTCAATGATTTAAGATGCAAAAATGCTCATAATTGAAATAATTTCAAAAATGACTATCCATAAATAATGATTTTGACCTAAAGGCATAGAAAAAATGTTCCTAAGACTTTCTAGACTTATAGTATATGATACTAGGAGGCTTAGGAAGCACAAAAATTATCTTTCTGACATTGTATCAGACAATGAAAAATCTAGACTGGGACTAAGTTGCTCAGAATGGAGGATTAGTCCTAGTTAGATTTTTTTTCAAAATTTCCAAAAAATTTCAATGGATTTTGATACTTTTTAAATTGTATAATGCAGACCTAAGATGGAGATGCAGAATTTTAGAAATTCTCAATGAAATTATATGCAATAATGTAAGCTAAATGAGATTTTCACTAATACAAGTTTTTGAAATCCTAGAATGCAAAACAATGCAAAACCTAATGCAATGTTTGATGCAAGCTATGTAAAGGACTCCAAATTAGAAAAGATAAGTATTCAAAATTTGGGTTCACCAAAATGTAGACAATGATTTTGGATTGCCCAACTTTTTTAGCTCCTTCTAGGGTTTTTCACCTAAAAGGAGAAAGGGATGGGGTCCAAAACGTAAATTTCTACTCTCAAGATTAATGTAGATGAGATGTATTGTGTCTAATTATGATGTCTAAGTGCAATAAACTAAAAAAGAAAGATAATTATTAAGAATAAACCTAAGAAATGTGAAGTGTTGGGAAACACATTATGATATGCAGAAAGATGAAACAAATGTAATAAATGACAAAACAAAGATGCAAGATAGAAACTATGCACCTAGAAACTGATGAAGAGCTAACTGGGGATTGAAGAGACCTCTGAAATTCTAAAAAAATTAATTTTTAAGCCAACTGGGACACTTACTCCAAGCTGGGTGACTTAGTCCCAGATCAAGGAAACTACCCAAAAAACCATTTCTGCCAAATGGGTATCCAAATCTGCAAAAAATTCCAATAAATAGGTTCAATGGGACTAATTTTCCACTATTGGCAACTTAGTCCACTTCTGAATTTTTGAAAATTTGAAAGAGGAAATAGAATACCTTGGTCTGCACTCCAGTTCCCTACAAGTGTCTACTTCTAAAACTCTGATTTTCAGGCCTAAAAGTGACTTTTGTTGATATTTTAATCTTGAAAGGAATAAGATGACTCCAATAAGTCTTCAACCTTATCTTTAATGATCTGCAAACCCTTAAAGTTCCTAAATCTACAAACACACAATGAAAGAGAAAGAAATGGTGAATGTTAGGGCATGGGGGTTTGCCTTGGTTAAACCTCTTTTTAGGTAATTAAACCAAATGAAGAAAGAATGTAATGAACCATGCAATAATGGATTTAATACCTTTCCATGATGTTTGATCTTGAATTTTTGCAGCAAAACATGGAGAATCTACCCTTGAATGTCTTTAGAAGCTATCTTGATGACTTACAATGATAGAACCCTAGTTTTCTTAACTTGAGAACATGATGGATGATGGATGAAAGATGATGAGTTATGAATTAGGGTGAGTTAGGTCAAATGAGAGGTAAAACCCTATATTTATACACAATTATGCCCTAAATATTGAAAATACCTCATCACAGGCCAACCTTAGGTCTTAAGGAATAAAAACTCAAAAGAAATTTAAATTTATTTTCATTTTTGAGCCAAATGGGACTAAGTCCCCACCAATGGCGACTTAGTCCACTTGGGAATTTCTAATTGGATGTCAGGAATTGTGATAATTTAAATGGTGTTTATCAAGTTCTTCTTCAACAAGACACTTAAGGCCTGTAAGTGTATAAAGGGGCCATTTAAAGTATAAGAAAGGTGCAAATATTGATGACAAGCCTATGAAAGTGTAAAATTTTGTTACAAGACTTTACAACACTTTGAAACAGGTCTTGGTAAGGTTATTTAGGTGAATTATGATATTACGGTCTTAGAAAAGTGTGAAAATGTGTTACAACACCTTTACAAGACATCAATAAATGCATTTTATTCAATTTGCAAGGTCCCAAGACCTAATGTGGATGTGTAAAGCACCTCACAACACCAAATCAAGGCCTCATTAAGTCCAATTTGTCATCAATTATTCCCATATCAAGAAAAGTATACACTTTTTGGTGACACATCTATATTTCTATATCATGGTCTATTTGGTTGCCTATGGAGGCAGAAAAACCAAATTGAGGGTTTAACTAAGGCAAGCCCCAACATTTTCTCATTTCTATGTGTGCAAGTGTTTATCCATGAGGAGCTTGCAAGAGGCTGGACCTATCATGAGTTGAATATCTCTCCCTCTTCCTCATCATTTTTCTTAGTAGTTAGTTTATTTATCTTTCAAGTATTCTTGTTGTGCCTCTTTAGATTTTATGCATTTCCTACATTTTGTTCATTTTTGTTAAAACTGTTAGACTTTACAATTCAATTTGTCAGCAGGTTTTGAGTGTTTTAGGTTTCAAACTCTAATTTTTATCTGTACGAGACTCAAACACGCCATAGAGATGCAAGCGTATTGCACTATCATCCTTGGTCCACACTCACATCCTCTATTCGAGAGCTTGTCAAACTATTTTCTAATACCTTTGAGGTCTGTTCATTTGACTTTTGAAGTCTTCCATCCAAAAAACCAAAAAATATAGTTTAGTCCTCCCTTAATTTGTCACCCTACCACTTGACCTTTCATCATTGGGGTAACCTAGAGCAATCTATCCCTTGTAGACTCTTCCATGTCCTAGAGACTTGGGAGTGAGGGATCCTCTTCGTTACAAGTTGATATCCTCTTTCGTAAATGGCTTCCATTTCTTTCAAGGAAGGTGGTATCTCATAATCAGTTTCATCATAAGTGGATGTGTAGCTTGTGTCTTCTTCTTTGCTAGAAGTTATAGATTCATATCATTTTAATGATTTTATGATAGATTGTGTTGATATCATTGAGGCTTCTTTGATCTTTTTTGGTTTTGATTGTGTGATTTTGTATTCACTCATGAATGTAGGTGTAAAATATAATGAACCCCAATCATCATCCAACAATTTTTTCATCAATGAAAGTCACTCATCTTTATCTTCTTTTTGAAAAGTTTCCAATTTTGAGGTTGGTATCAATGTTCTCAGAGGACTTTTCATTCCTTTCTCATTTTGTAAACAATTTTCAAATTTTGGATCAGCTTTTATCGTGTAAAGTTGCTTGTTGTAAGTGTATTTCTTTAAACAGTGAAGAATTGAAGGCACTCCTTTCATCTCATGAATCCAAGGTCTACCCAAGAGAATATTCTATGAAATATCATGAGGCATGACATGGATAGGAGTTTGTAACATAACTCTACCAACTTTGACAAGTAATGTTATCACACCAAATGATTGTTTTCCCACATTGTCAAAACCACAAATAGACAAAGAATATGGTTGAATCTTAATCTGATCTACCCTAATTTTCTCAAAAATATTTACACTACAAAAATTAAGCCTTGACCTATTATCAATAGAGTATTTTTAATCCCAACCTTGTCAATAACAACCAGTGGCATCAGAGCATCATTTTTTTTTGCATTTCCAAATGAGGTAATTCACTTTGATGGAAGATAATATCCACATTAACCAAATTCATACCTTCAACTATGGTTGCTGCATCATTCAATTGCACACTAGGAGGGACCACAACTTTTTGTAAAGAATTTTGAAGCATCCCATGGTAAGTAGGTGATGTTTGAATTAGGTACCACAAGGAAATATGAGCACGAGTGTTATGAAGTTGTTCCACAAGATCATAATTCTTTCCATTATGTTGAGGTAAATGAGGGACACTAGGTAAATAGGTTGTGGAAGCGATATTAATGATGGAATGTTTTGTGTTTTTCTTGGTTGCTTGTTATTCCTTGTGTTATATGTATGAGAAACTAATTTTTAACTTGGTTGTTGTGACACATGATTATTAGTCAGTTATTTTCCAAAGTTTAAGATATGAACTTGAGGTTTTGGTTTTCTTTGAGGTGGTCCTATGATAAGTATAGGTTTGGTTTGGACTTGATGTTTTTGCTTAGATGGTTAAATGATAAGTTGTGTGATTGCATTGATTTTTTTGTTGTTGTGTAATAATGTTGCAAGCCTTAGTGGATGATCTAGGTGAGATGAAGTCCTCAAGGGCTTCATGTAACATATCAAAGTCATTAAAACTAAAGGGCTTCATAGGTATACAATGCACTTGTAGAAAGAGATTTGACATGATTAAATTACTATGCTTTCTCCAAGACTATCATTAATTTACAATGCATGTTGAAGCTAACTAGGGTTAAAAACGTATTTACAAACCTATTATAGATTTGAAAATCAGATTCCAAACTTACAAACTAACAATAGATATCAATCTATTCCTGAGTTCTGAGGTTATTTTTGGAGGATTGGGATGCTCTAGGGCATCTGGGTCCTAGTAGGGCTCTTTCTAAAATTTTAGTTTCAAAGGCTTTAGTAAACTGTGTAACTATTTGCAAACCCAGGTTGGAAATTAGTTATGTTGTTTTGTGACCTTTGAAATTGGAAATGTGTTGTAATAATCTAGGGTTTTGAATTTTTCCAAAATGATAACTAATCTAACCAAATTATGTAATGATTCAAAAAATGTAAACAATTTTCCTACAAATCTAATAAATGCAAACAATGAATTGCAACAATTTTTCCAAATTTATAACAAATTAAGCAAAATGACACCTTTTTTAACATGTAATAACACCTTTTTAGAATTTCAAAGAAAACATTAGCAAGAAAAAATAGGGTGAAATTACAGAGATGAAGATCTATGAAAAGTTTTTTCTGAGCCATCTGTAGCAGGATAAAGGCACTCAATGTCGTATGGGTCCTTGATAGGCTTTAAAAAACTGAAAAAGTTGAATGTTTATGTTGTTATTCAAGGATGTTTCTTCTATCTGCAAATAGGTTTGACAGTGACTATTTTCCCAAATTTTTCTCAATTTAACTCAAATGCAAATGTTGGACAATGTTTGAACAACAAATCACAATTGTGAATGCAATTTTGAATGTATAATTGACCTATATGACTAATAATAACCCTATTGCAACCTATGATTCAATATGAGATGCATTTTTTGAATTTTTATGACTTTTTTATGATGCAAAAACAAAACCATAAATGAGAAACACAAAATAATATAATAAAAAACCTTGATCTAGGGTTGAATCACTTCAAATTTTAGAAGGTATATGATGTCAAAATGTCGGGTTCACCAAAATGTAACTTAGAAAAAGGGAACCCTAAGTTTAATGTGCAAAACCTAGGATTCAATTAGGGCCTTTTTCAAGGATACATTAGGATGAAAATCAATAAGGTTTTAATATTAACTTTCAACCATGAAGGTGAGTCAATCATACCTAGATTTGATCATTTTGGGCCTTGGAAATGGACTGGAAATGATTTTCCTTAGTTAGATTAATTGAAACATATGCCCTAATATGAAAATTACAAGAATCTAACAACTGATAAATTGAAATAGTGAATTGCAAGAATATCTAGGAAGGGAAAAGGATTGTCTACCTATCATAAAAAGTTGGATCTAGCATGCATAGGACTCATTTTCTGAAGGGTGTATGGGTCCTTATAGGCCTTTTCTAAAACTCAAAACTTGATCCAATAGCTCTTTGTCTACTCTTTGACACCTACATTGCAAACCTTCATCTTCATATCTAGACTTGCAATAAATATGCAAAAGAGATGGTGGGATGGCTATATAGGATTTTTCCTCAATCAAACCCCTATTTTGATATTTATACCTCCACAAATAGCTAAAGATCTAATAGAAAACAATGTGTTTTCCCTAACCTTAAGTATTTCTAAGGTTGTTATGAGCTGAGAATGCATAAAACCCTACGTAAGTGTGTTAGAGAAGGACTCCTATACATGAAAATGATAAGATCTACCTAAGAGGAAGTCAAATGCCCTTAGTAAATCTAAAACGCAATGATACCTTGCTTCAGGCTACAAGTAGGATGAAGCTTGAAGATGAGAAAACTTAAGAAATTGAGAGTAATCATGCACTAGCTAATAATCAATTAATATTTAATTAATTATTACTCTAATTTATTTTCATGCACTTAAGCTAAACTTAGGAGTTCTTTATTTAGTTAACTAAGTGCTTTTCTATATTAACTAAAGTGGGCTATTATTAGATCATTCTATCTCATCACATGTGATGATGACACTTGTCCTAATCTAATCCCTCTACTATTTAGGTTTTCTCCTATATAGCACTCAAACCCCATTGTATTATCTCTCTTGAGCTTTCATGTCTTTTGATATTCTCTTGCTTTTTTACCTTTTCTTGTTGAGGAATATAGAAATTATTTGTTTGCATATCTCTTGTGTGGAAGGTTTCTTTGTTCATTGTTTGATCCTATGGCTTGTGTTTTTCACAATTCTAACAAAAATAAGTCATTAGGTTGAGGGAAATGGCCAAATGCATCTCCTAAACCTAGAATCTAGCATGATATTCTATTGGCATCAACCTTAAATCATGGAATATGGCTTGATCAAATCTACAAATAAGCTTAAAGACTTGCAAATTCAAATGTGTTTGATGAAATGTAATAATCTCTTACTTCTTCCTTTTCTCCAAAATTCTCCTTAGACTTCAAATGGTGAAAAGACTAGGTATTTAAAGGAATTTCTCTATTTTTTTGAAGATTAGATCCTGGTAGCTGACATTTACAAATTGAATTTTGAATGTTAAAATATTGACACTGACATATTCAAATTTGGGTCCCAGTAAAGTAGCAAGACTCATTTTCCCAAGGGTGAATAGGTCTTGGCCCTATTTTCTAGGACATAAAGTATCAGCAGCAAAGCACTAACTGGATGCATTTGTTCAATGCTTGCAATTTTTTGGAAAATAATAAAATAGGCCTCAAAATGCATAACTTGGGAGATTAGAGCCTAGTTCGTAGGTGTTAAAAATGCATAAATACAAGGATCACTAAAGTAGGTCCAAACTAAGCATGAAATTATACTATCACCTATAAGGGAGTACAATTTTTTATGCTACAATATTTAATTCAAGAACATACAAATCATTATGTAATTTACCATTAGGAACATTCCCATCTCCAATTGCTTCTACTTTACAATATGATTATTAGCAAGTTGAAGTGGAATATTAGACATATCGGGTCACATGGGTTCAAATATCTCTTTATGAGAAGTAACATGTTTAGAGCACTTGAATCAATAACCCATTCAAGAGGTGTTGAAGCATTATAAATACAAGTAAAATCTCTTCTAGAATGATTTGCATTGTTATTAAACCTATTTGTTGATTATTATGAGGTTTATTTTGTTGACTAGTTTGCCTCATGGGACTTTTATCATTTTATTTCTTAAAACAAGTTGTGTGCAGTGTTTTTCTCCTAGTCTAAAATGCAAAAAAGAAAATGAAAATGCAAACAAGGGAATACAACACCTCAAGATTGGCCTAGTTAAACTTGAGCAAATAAAAGATGAAAAAAAATGAGTTACCTTGCCCAAGTTGATTGGTTGGTTGGCCATGTTGATTTGATCATTTTTCTGCTCCTTCAAATGGAAAATCACATGAAACTAGATGCAAAATGATGGTGAGATGATGCAGATTCTAATGATACAAGTGGATATGTGAGTGGATGCACAAAGTGGATGCAAAATGAGCTCAAAAGTTATAGCAATGTAGGATGGTTGTGAGAGCTTGAAAGCTTGGTTGCTTGATTACTTGAATGTGTGAATGAATGAAATGAGGGAAAAATCCTTTAATTTTAAGGAAAATTCCCCTAATAAAATAGAGGGATGATATTTAGCCAACATGGAAGAGATGAAAGGCTATAGTGAGTTGAGGATTCACAAGCCCTCACATCTTGCCATGTGGCAATGAGGTGTCAAAGGGGAAGGTGAGGTGGAGGTACTTTAAAATACCTTGGGATTGGAACATGATTTCCTCATAAAGGAGGTCCTTGTCCCCATGTGGGAGATGTGACACATGAGGAATTTAAAATTCCTCAATAATCCACTTTGGGAAGAGGAGAACCTTTGAGGAATAAATGTGAATTTTTAATTCACATGGGGAAGAGGTTGCCTTCTTCAAAGGAGAAATAATTTAATGAAGATTGACTTGGGGGTATGTCATAAATGGAATAAGGATTAGGTTGACCTAATCATGTAATTATGTTGTGCAAATAGGTGATTATGTGGCTAATGAAGGGTTAAGGCAAGTTGCAAGTTATGGAGGATGTGACATTAATCCTGATTAAGGATGTGCACATATAAATTAAAGATTAATTAAATAAATCCAAATTAAGAAGAATTATGGAGGATGGGACAAGGAGAGAGAAAAAGATGAATTTAAAATTTATTTAAATTCAAAAAGGTAAAGTGACCAAATTAAATAAATCAAAGCATTTATTTAATTTAGAGAAGAAGGGGCATAAAGGTAAAGTATTTAATTATTTCCTTAGGAACCTTAGAAAAAGGGGAAATATTAATTAAATAAATCATTTAATTAATGTCGATGGGGGATGCAGAATGGACGAATAAAGTGGACAAATTTGACCATATGGGAGTGGTCAAATTCGGATTTCTACATTTTTCCCCTCTTTGAAATACTGTTAGAATAACAGTGTTTCGAAGAAAAATAAAATATAAGCAACTCGATAGAAGAATGGACTAGAAAAATGATGCCCTAGTGTGGGAAAATCCATGCAGGTTGTCTAATCATGGAAGAATGAAGGGAGATTCCCTAGTATTACAAGGGAATGAATATGACAAAGGAATGGAGGAAAATGATAGGGTATTCCCCCTTGAGACAGTGGATGTAGAAGAAAAAGGGGTCCTGGGTGACTTCTTGATATGAGGAAACATGGGGTACCACGCAATAGATCTCAAAAAACCATAAAGAATGGCTTTTGAATGGAGGAAAATGGACACACAGTGTGCAAATGGCGGCCCGCAAATGAAAGGGAATTAATTAAATCAAAAAGAGGTTAAATAAAGGGTAAAAAGACCCAAATTTTAAAAAGGTTAAAAAGGGGGGGAAAAGTTATATATAGTAATTTTAGAAATTACTATTCATCATTTGTACACCTGGCAGTTGAGTGAGAGAGGGAAGAGGAAGAAGGTGACAAGGATGGTTGATGAGTATGATGATGAGATCATCCACCGAGGTGATGAGGTGCGACTGTACTACCATGAGTGCGCAGTACCCTGCTAGGTTAGTTCCAAAAACCCTCATTGTGATTTTGAGCAAGATTTTTAAATTTTTATGCAATTTGAAAATGTGGGTTTTGAGGATTGGGTAGGTTAGAGAAATGGGTAGTTAGCGGAATGCAATTTCGCCCAAGTTTTTAGGAAAAATCGCCTGTTAGATCGACAACCAAGGGGAGGAAAATTTTCCCATGTAAGGGGTGAATTCGCCCAAAAAAGAGGGGAAGAAACCCTGAAAAGGGCTAAGTCAATGCAAAGAGGGGTGGATTCACCTATGAGTCAGGTGAATCCACCTGAAGAAAGTGGATACAGGGAGGCAAGGGTGGAGTAACCCGTAAGATGGGAAAAGTTTCTCATCTGGGTGACGATGAGTGGGTACGCCCATCAAACAGGCGAACTCGCCCATCAAGCAGCAACAGGCGGGTTCACCCGTCAGATAGGTGAACTCACCTATCAAGCAGTGATAAGAGGGTTTTTCTGTTAGAAAGGAAAACTTGCCCATCCAAGCAACGATGGGTGGGTATGCCTATGATACGGGTGAACTCACCCATCTGGGTAGTGATAGGCGGGTTCACCAGTCAGACAGGTAAATAGCTCATCCAGGTAATAGGTGGGTTTTCCTATCTAGGCATGTTAAATAGGTGAATTCACCCACTAATTGGGAAAATTCATCCAAAAGGGCGAAATGAATGTTAAAAGGGTGAATTCTCCCACGAATTGGGCGAATTCGCCCAAAAGGGCGAAAATAATGGATAGATGGGAAAATTCACCCAATACACAGGCATATTTTCTAGACTTAGAAAAGGAAAAGAAGAGTCAAGGGAAATCCATGAAAAAAACTTGGGCAAGGGAGAAAAAGGAGAAAAGAGAAAAGAGAAATGAAAGTGAGGAGATTGGGTGAAAGTGATTGACATGTTGTTTGATGTGGGTGCAGCGTTTTGACACCCTATGGACACAAGAGAGACGTTGGGTAGTCATGGAGGTGACGATTATGACTATGAATGGCAAGGATCATGTAGCACTGGCATGGGCAGGCTTATTGCATATGATTGGATATCCCACTTTCAAAGCACACCAAGCACTATTGACTGCACTAATGGAGCATTGGAGCTCTAAGACGTTCACATTCCATCTCTCAACAGGGGAGATGACGGTCATACTAGAGGACGTATGGAGGATTATATGACTACTAATAGCTAGTCACCTTGTGAGTTGGACGAGATTAGAGGGGCGAGAGAAAAACCAAAGCCTACGGGTCCTCTTCGGGTGAGTAGACCTATCGATTCAGGGAGTGGAGCTGAATTTGGATGGGTGCTTAGGACTAGGAGTGCCAGCATTACCATTATATCTTTGTGGGTTGATTAGTGGGATTCTGATGCTAGACAGGAGTGGGAGGTTCTACAGCCTCAAGGTGATTGAGTTTTTCAGGCATATTGTGGGGTAGAGGGAAGGGGAGTTCGCATGGGGTGCATGTGTACTAGCATATTTGTACAGAGACATGCATGTGGTATGTTATCAGCAATCACTCAGCGTGGCACATGTGATGTTGTTACAAATTTGGGCCTTGGAGGACATCAGTGTAGCTAGACCAGTGATATTAGTGGTAGGGATGTAGGATGAGAAGCTTCTAGTAGCATATTGGTATGGGTCAGAGTACAGCTAGCGACTACATTACTAGGACACCATTGATCTAGAGAGTTGGAGGAGGAAATTGGACAACCTATAGGAGGAACGGATCATATGGAGACTATACATGTAGCAACAATTTTCATGGTGGAGTTAGGATGAGAGGAGACATAGAGGGTACTTCATAGTATCCTACTTGATTGGGAGGGACCCACACATAATGGAGATGCACAGGGCAGATAGAGTGATGAGGAAATTTGAGTTACAATAAGATATCCCACAAGGACCATAGAGGTTTAGATGGATTACCTAATATCAACCATGGGGTGATCCGATCACTGCAGAGTTCACTTGATAGCAGTGGGAGGAGTTTCAGTAGATGCCATACCATGGGAAAGTAGGGATAGCAGATGTGGAGATGACAGTGAGATACTCTTTGTGGTGGGCATGTCACCAGCCACCATGGATTACCATAGTGCACTAGATCAAAGGGGCATTGGGCTATGGTTTAGAGGATGAGAGGAGGTTAGGAGGACAATAGAGAGTCAGGAAGAGAGGAGGATGGCAAAGGAGAGTATAATAGGAGGTTGAGGCAAAGGAGGAGAAAGAGGACCGATAAAGGATGGGACAGGAGGAGGGCATGGAGGTAGATGCCCCAGATGTAGATCCATTGGCCATAGTACCTTATGTACCACCACCACTAGAGGATCTAGCCATACTGCTAATAGGGCTCTTGGTGAGGTTGTGGATTACCAAATAGAGACTCGAGGAGTCAAAGAGGTACAAAGACAGGTTACTGGATGAGATGGATAGGGAGCGAGCAGAGGGAGAGAGGGACTATAGAGACCTAGCATATGGGGTAGGAGGGAGATTACAGGAGTTGGTGGAAAAGAGGGACAGATTGCAGGCCAAGGTGACCAGACTACAGGTAGAGGGACAGAGGGACCATGGAGAGTTGGCAGACCAAGTATCGATACAAGTCCTATAGGAGGCAGAGAGAGATATGGAGGATTTGAGGAGGTAGGTGTTAGAGTTGTTCAAGGAGAGGACTGAGTTGAGGTGGGAGTGAGATGAGCTCTAAGACAGAGCAAAGGTGGCAGAGCAGATAGTTGGGGATGCAGGGTTGGTGCTAGAGAGAGCAGAGATGATGATGGCATAGATGTAGACCTTGCAGGGTGAGAGGGATGTAGTAGAGGGATGGGTACATGCTCTATAGGATGAGAGGGATACAAGAGCAGAGTAGATGCAAACATTGTGGTGAGAGAGGGATGCAATAGAGGCATAGGTACAGGCTTTGTAGGGTGAGAGAGACACAACAGCAGATTAGATGACACAGATGCAGGCATAGATTGACCAGCTGGTGTTGGCATAGGATGCCTAGGAGTAGGAAAGGAGACATCTGACTGGGTCACAAGATAGGTGCAGGATGGAGCAAGATGCGGCCAAGATACATGTGATGGAGAGGGATGAGTACATGTAAGATTCTAGTTATCATATGGGGGCTTATTTCAAAGATATATCAGATCAAGCACGATGTGTACCTCCCTATTTTAGAGTGGTTCCACATATGCCAATGCCATCATGGTCACTAGGGATGCATACATGGGGATATAGCAGTTATCGAGAGACACCCCCACGTAGAGGGTCAGTGTTAGATTCACTGCAGAGGTTAGATGTGGGAAGCTCAGGGTAGAGAGGACAAAGGGTAGAGGATTGGATACGTATTTTGGACAAGTGCAGGGTGGATGAGTAGTACAAAGCGGTAGAGATAACATTTGATTCAGAGCCTTGTACATGTATTTTATTCGATGATTATTCATGCATATGATGGACATGTATTATGGATCATGTGATGGAAATTAAATTTTGGTATTTATATGATATGTGATAGCCTTTATTGACACTATGTTGTGTTACTGTGATGGATGATTTATTTATGTACATGTGTATGTATGTTACTTTATTATGGATGATTAAGATGATGGTGTGATATATTCATATGTTTATGATGATTTATGTTTATGCTTATGTGGATGACATGGATGAGATGCATGATGCTTAACATTTGTGATGCGGGACGTAATGGCTAAGTGATGGTATTATATGTTATGGATATGAGCCTAATAATTTGTGATGCAAGACGTGATGAATGATTTATGATGTTATATGTGATGGATATGAGCCTAATGATTTGTGATGCAGGTGGAAATTTAAGTAATATATTAATGAGATGGAATAATATGAAATTGAATTGATAATAAAGTGAAACTAAGATGCTTAGAATAACCAATTAAGATTAATCTAAACAATTTAAAATGAATATGAGATGACAATGCATATGGGATGAGACGCAATGTATGCAATGAATTGATAATGAAATAAACATAAGATGCTTAGAATAACTAATTGAGATTAATCTAAGAAAATTAAAATGAATAGGATGTAACAATGTACATGGGATGAAAAGCAATGTATGCAATGAATTGATAATGAAATAAACATAATATGCTTAGAATAACCAATTGAGATTAATCTAAACAACTTAAAATGAATAGGATGTAACAATGCACATGGGATGAAATGAAATGTATGCAATGAATTGATAATGAAATAAACATAATATGCTTAGAATAACCAATTGAGATTAATCTAAACAACTTAAAATGAATAGGATGTAACAATGCACATGGGATGAAATGTAATGTATGTAATGAATTGATAATGAAATAAACATAAGATGCTTATAATAACCAATTGAGATTAATCTAAACAACTTAAAATGAATAAGATGTAACAATGCACATGGGATGAAATGCAATGTATGCAATGAATTGATAATGAAATAAACATAAGATGCTTATAATAACCAATTGAGATTAATCTAAACAACTTAAAATGAATAGGATGTAACAATGCACATGGGATGAAATGCAATGTATGTAATGAATTGACAATGAAATAAACATAAGATGCTTAGAATAACCAATTGAGATTAATCTAAACAATTTAAAATGAATGGGATGTAACAAAGCACATGGGATGAAATGCAATAAAACTATAATGCTAGATGAGATCAATGCAACCTACATGGATGATGGGATGCAATTAAATTCCTTACAAACACTAATAAGTAAATGGAATGAACATGGGCATGAGTGTAAATAAGGGCTTCCATAGTAATGGAAGTTGATGGTAGGCCAACTTTATTTGTGTATCACACTTGCTTTAGCCATTGGAAAGTACTTACCCTATAATCACTATAAAATTAAGGGAGGATGGGTGTGAAACTACACCTATCAAGAACCATAAGTATCCTGAGAAGAAAAGAAGTTTGGGAGGTGAATGTTTGCACAACCAAAATCACAAGTCATAGGTTAGGGATAGAATGGATGGAGGATGAATTTAATGCAATGGAATGGAAAATGAAATGCAATCCTAATGCTATTTTCCATTTTCAGAGAATTGCTTTTTTCTATAGCATAAGACACAATACGCCAGTGTATGAGAACCAAGGAATATTAGCGTCTAATGCATGAAACAAACACAATAGACAAGAAGGCTATACCAACACCCCAAAGTCATGATGAAAGTCATGATGACTTTGGTTAGTCTAGGCATTGGGATAACCGCAAGCACAAAGGATACCCCAGCGTAACACAAGACCACAGGGATCTTGGTGGGTACTATGTGGGGCAACCAAGCAGATAGTAAGAAACAAGAAGATCAAGATATGGCCCTATGTTTACCAGTTAAAACGCACCATAATATGATGGATCATGGCAGACCTGATAAGGTATGATAGGGAGCTCAAATGATAAACAAAATTCCAAAAGCATCAAAATATCACAATAAATTTCAATCGTCCTTTGCCACAGGATCAAGAGGATGGATGGGATTGATGAGGTATGTTAGGAAGGATGCATCCTATTAAGACCAAAGATGGAAACTAAACTAAATGATCAACATGACGCATGATACTCGAAACTGATCAGACATTCCAATACTAGTGGATCTCCTTTATTAAGAACTAGCTAGATAAGGACATACTTGATGACATGACACAAGACACAGGACATGAACACCCTAAAAACCTAGGGGCTCGGGGTTGATCAAAGATTAGCCTTGTCTATATGAACATGTAGAGCCCTCATAGTTCGATAAAAGACCATGGATAAAGGTGGAAAGAGGATGATGGAGACCATGATGGATGACAAGGACTAGATGGACAAATTCCCTGAGGGTGGATCAAAATATCGACCTTGCCTACGTGAAAGCGTAGGGGCAACGTAGTTCAAAAATGACCAACGAAAAAAGAAAAAATGAAAAAACAAAGGATAGATAACAAACATGAAAAATGGATAGAAGCCCAAGGGGCTAATCCAAGTTAGTTTGCAGACCGTAATATGTCAGATACTACAAAACTAACAAGGATATCCATTAGGGGAGGAAAGACCATGACCAGATGAAAGCGTATGCAGTCAGATTCATTACAAATGCCATGAGGGGATGGAACCCAAATGAGAATTGACATGATGGAGGACCCTATATGGAAGTGAAGGACCGACATGACAGGAATTTATTTAATTCATACAAATCCAAAATTAGTCTAGAGATCGTGATATTTTAGATTAACATCACTCTTAAATTTTAATAACTTTCTGTCATGTCATGGAAAACAAACGAAAGATAGGATGACACCTAATGATGACTGACACGATGAAGGAACTTAGATGAAGGTGAGAGACTGACGGACAACAAGGATAGACTACAAAAGCTCATATTAGGATGAAATCTTAGAATCACATATAGTGGATGAAGATTGTCCAATGCTCAACCAAAATACACCAAGCAACAAATGAGGGGATGCAGATGGAAGGACTGGATCAAAAGGATGCTAAGGTGGGATGTGAATGAAGATTGTCCAATACTCAACAAAATACACCAAGCAACAAATCAGAGGATGTATATGGAAGGACTGGATCAAAAGGATGCTAAGGTGGGATGTGAGGATAGGATGGATGAAAGAATAAAGTAACTAGGATGCAAGGTAGATAATGATTAAGCCCTTTATGAATGGCGCCTATTACCAGGGTTTCACCAAATGTACTTATCCAAGGCACCATCAAGGGTGGTTTTCACCATAGGAAAAATTATTTCTCTTTACTATTTTTAGACTTTTTGACTTTTTTTTTGTATTTTTGACAATTTAAAAAAAAAAATTGGTATTTTTGCATGATAGGATAACCCAGCTGACTTAGGTGTAAAACCTTTTCAGGTGCATGATGTTAATGGGCTCCTCTAGGGGATCTCCTTCAGGTGTGGCAAGTCTATATGCCCCAAATCCATATTTTGTTGTGATTACATTGGGACCTAGCCAATTTTCCTCAAATTTCCATTTCTTGTCTCAAACCTATTGGCTACGTTGATTCTCCTTAAGAACTAGATCACCAACATTGAATTGGTGAGGACGGACCTTATTTTTGTAACTTCTCTTAAGAATATTTTGATATGCTTGAAGATGATTGTATGCTTTGATCCATTTTTTTGTCTAGGTGTTCCAACTAACTAATTCTTGTAACCTGAGCATCTTCATCACTAATGAGGTTCTTCAAAGATATTCTTAGTGATAGGATCTCAACCTTAATCAAAAAGATGGCATCGTCACTATAAATGAGATAATATGTAATGGTGCCAATAGGAGTGTGGATGGAGGTTCCAATCTTGACTAGTGTTGTTAACCACCTTTTTAAGGATCTTGATCAAGGTTTTGCTGGTTGCCTCTGCTTGACCATTACCTTGAGAGTAATAGGGCATGGACCAACAATGATGAATGTGAAAGGTTTCACATAGGTGTTTCATGGCCTAATTTTTGAATGGCTTTCCATTATCAATAATGATGGTGGATGGGATTCCATAGCTACATAGGATATGGAAAATGATGAATTTGGATATTTGAGTACCTGTTATTTGAGAGAGTGGCATTGCTTCCACCCACTTGGTGAAGTACTCAGTGGTAGTGATAATGAAGGTGTTGTGGTCAAAAGATGGAGGGTATATCTTTCCAATTAATTCAAAACCCCATTGAGAGAAGGGCCAAGGTGCTATGAGAGTTTGCAAATCTTGAGCAGTAGCATGCATCAAATCTGCATGTTGTTGGAAAGGTAAGCACTTCTTCACAAACTCACAAGAGTCATGCTCCAGTGTATGCCAATAGCAACCAGCTCTGAGTATCCTCTTAGCTAATTCCATGCCATTTGAATGGGCCCCACAAACACCACTATGAACCTCAGTTAACACAGTGTGGGCTTCGGTCTCGTTCAGACACCTAAGAAGGGTTCCATCATACCCATGATGATAAAGCATATTACCTACAATAGTGTAACATGAGGTGTGTTGGATGAAATATTTGCATTGGTTATGTGTGAGGTCGGGGGGTAAGATATTATCATGAAGGTAGGTGTAGATGTCATGATAGTATGGTGACTCAGGACCTACAATGTTGCACACCATTTTTCACTCAGGGATATCATAAGCAGGGATTAAGAGTTGATCGACTAGGAACTTTCAGTTTGTTTGATCTTTTGGCATGTCAATTAGGGAACCAATTATAGCCATTTCATTAGCTAATTTATTCTAAACTCTAGGGATTTGCTCGAACTAGATAGAGGTGAAGTTCTTCTTGAAGTCATCCACCATGCGCTTGTAAGGCAACAACTTGTCATTTCTTGTTAGAAACTCATCATTAACTTGTTTGATGATCAACTAGGAATCACCAAAGACTCGCAAGTGAGTGATGTTCCATTGGATAGAAAACCTAAGACCAATGAGGAGAGCTTCATATTCTACTATGTTTTTTGTGCATGGGAAAGTTAGCCTGAATGACTTTGGGATGTAATCACCTTGTGGGGTGACGAACAAGATACCTTCCCAAGCTTTGTTGTGAGTGTACGACCCATCAAAGTAGAGTGTGCACATGGCTACTTCTAACACTATGAAGACCTCTTCATCAGGAAACTCTATTACCAAGGGATAGGCATATACCAAGGGAGCATCTGTCAGTTGATCTGTTATCACTTGCCTTTTAATTACCTTTTGGTCCACATATTTGATATCGAACTCACTCAATAACATAACCCACTTAGCCATGTAGCCAGTCAAAGATGTTCTACATAACAAATACTTGAACGAATCAACTTTTGATATCAACTTTACTGGATGGATGAGCATATAATGACGAAGTTTCTATGAACTGAAGACTACAGCTAGGCAAGCTTTTTCCATTAGAGAATAATTGAGCTCATAGCCTACTAGGGTTTGAATGATATAGTAAATAGCATACTCTTTTGAGGAATCATCATGTTGTGCTAACAATGCCCCCAGTGCAACTGAAGTAGCTGAAATATACAACAAAACTGGTTTACTTGGAATTGGAAGCATAAGAATGGGTGGATGAGCCAAGTACTCTTTGATTTTATTGAAACCCAGTTGACATTCAGAATCCCACTTGAAGGATGTATCCTTTTTGAGGAGATGGGTGAACAATTGGCACTTGTCAGCCAACTAAGTTATAAACTGTTTGATGGACTGTAACTTTCCTTGGAGGCTCCTCAACTGTTTTAGATTGCACAGTGGAGGCATTTCCATAATTTCCTTGAATTTAGTGGGATCAAATTCTATGCCTCTTCTAAAGATGATGAAACCTAGTAACTTTCTTGATGTGACTCCAAATACACACTTCTTCGGGTTCAGACATAGCTTATAGTGCTCTAGACACTCAAAAATCTTCTTTAGGATCATTGGCTGCTCTTCCCTTGTTCTTGATTTCCCCAACAGATCATCAACATAATCCTCCATTGTGATGTGAATAAGGTCGTGTAAGATGAAAATCATGGCATGTTGGTAAGTTTCCCCCACATTCTTGAGGCCAAAGGGCATCGAGTTGTAACAAAAAGTTCCCCAAGGTGTGGTGAAGGCAGTCTTATGTTGATCCTCAGGTGCTATTATGATCTAGTTATATCCAGAGAAACCATTCATGAGGGACATCTCGTGTCCTATGGTTAAATCAACTTACATGTCAATTTTGGGTAGGGGGAAATCATCTTTAGGACAGGCTTTATTGAGGTCTCAGAAATTTATGCAAATCTTGATATTCCCATTTGGTTTAGCAACTAGCACTATGTTGGAGATCCAATCAGAGTAGGAAATGGGCATTATGAATCTAGCTTCTAATATTTTTTCCAACTCTTTCTTGACTAACAAAGCTACTTGAGGATGCACTTTCCTAAGTTTTTGCTTAACGGGTTTAGCATCTGGGTGGACATCCAGATGATGTACGACTAGAGGAGGATTCAAACCTGGCATATCTAAATAGGCCCATGCAAAATTGATGATGCCATCTTTTAGAAGCTAAACAATGATGGAGTGCTCTTCTTCTGATAAGGACTTGGAAACATACGTGATTTTTTGATCTTTTTCAGTTCCCAGATTTACTTCCTGTGTTTCTTCAATAAGAATAGATGATCATTCAAACAGTTGAGTTCCCACAAGGGGAAGATGAATGTCCCCATCTTCTAGTGCCCCATTGAGGTTTTCACTATTATATACACCCTTTATTTTTACTTTTTCTAAGTCAAGAAGCACCTTAGGGATATTTTCACTAGGTGGCCCTTTTTTATTTTGTTTCTTTTTATTTTTTCTGTTAAGGCATTCATCCTCCCCCAATCCCATAATATTTACATAAGTATCCACTGAGGGAAAGGTATCAATATGTGTGCTACCATGTAGGTCCTAGTCAATAAGCTCAGGATGGCAAAGGGAAAGGCTAAGGGAGCAAATGGATAGGCAATAAAACATGGAGGAAAGGTCCATGTGATCCACATCATCGTACACACGTATGATGGATTCTTCTTCTGGTATGTCTTTGAGGAGACCATTTTCCACACTAACATTGTTAGAAGCACTAGTTGATGGCATATGACCCTTTTGTTTTGTGTCATGACCTAAACCTGAGTATCTTGATCATATTAGAGGCTCAATAAGTTGTTTTCTTCCTTTCTCTTATATTCCAATGCCTCCCCCTTGATAATTATACTTGTCTGATAATTTTGCGGAGTAAGGATATGTCTCTTGGAAATGCTCCTTTAAAGTGGGAGAGGGTTCAGGTTCCTTGTGATATACCCATTGGCTGATATCATCCTCTAGTGTGTCTTGTCTTAACCTAGGGGAGCAGAAGGTGTTGGATCCCACGTTCTTAGAGCTCAAGGCAATTTTCTTCTCTTCTTGCTATAGCACAGACTAAGAAGGTTGGACATATGTATGTGGTGAGGGTGGCATGGTTTCCACAATGTTGTACGCATTTCATATTCACCACATCCCCTATCAAGGATCTACACTTTGGTAATGGTGGAATTAGATGTGGATGAAGGGGTGGATGACGTGGTGGCTAGTGTTTTGGAAGATAGACAGGATGACGATGCCTGAGGTGACCCCATTTCTACTCCTAGACAATAATGGGAATGGAGAAAGGAAGCTTCTAGTGTGCAGAAATATTCAAATGGTTGTGGATCCATGTGTATTGTAACTTCCATCCCATTAAATGGGAATTTTTGACACTGGTTGTACATGGATAGAATGGCTTTGGCATGGATCCATGGACAACCAAGAAGAAGGTTGTAGGGGAGGTCCAGATCAAGGAAATGATAGGTAGTGTATTGTACAATGGGCCCAACTTGAATTGGAAGACAAATTGTTCCCTCGAAATCACGCTTTGCATTATCATACACCTTGATACTAATGACCTGATTATTTAAGTCAACGTGGGTATAGCCTACATACTTTATGAAATTGAACATGCACGGATTCAGGGCAGAGCCATTATCTACCAAGACCCTTTTCACTTTATGGTGAGCTATAAGAACCTCAAGATGGAGGGGGCGGTTATGGTTGGAATCAATGCATGGCATATTGTTTTGACTAAATCCTAGCTGATAAGTGGTTGAGAGATGTCCTACCAATGCTTGGAATTGAGTAGGATCTATGTCATTGGGTACATGGGTGTCATGTAAATCCTTGGTTAAAATTTATTGGTGCATAGGAGAAGACTTGAGAAAATCCAAAATGGATATTTGGGCAGGGGTCTTTCCTAGTGTAAGAGAGGGGGACCACCGCTTGATAGACCCTAGGTCACAGAGGGTCAAGATGCGAGAGGCTACCCTAACTTTCCTCAGCTAAGTGCAATGTGTAGGGTATTAGGATGAGAATGATGAGGATTATGAGGTCCTACAATCACTCTGTAATTTTTATTTTTAAGGTGGGGCTAGGCGAGTTGATTTTTAGGTTCAACTTTGTTCCTCAGGGAGCTCTTTGTCCAGGGATGTAAGCGCAGTCTCTGGATGATAGCACGGTGCACTGGCACCTCTAAAGTGCACTGTAATCCATACGGCAAGACAATAGTAGAGACAAGGTTGAACCCACCAAAATAACTAATGACCTAGCTACTCAACTAAAAGGCCAGAATGAAACAATTAAATAAACGAAATATTCTCTAATTTTATAAAGTAGAAAACCAAGTGTAAGGAGAATAAGGATCTCACTAAGGAATCCATTTCCCAGCTAATCTTCCTAGCAACACACACACCTACACATAGAAAGAGGGAAAATGTTGGGTGGTTGAATAGGGGCCTGCCTCAGTCAGACCCTCGTTTAGGTGTTTCCAACTCCACGGACAACCAATGAAATGAGATATTTTAATAGTATAATAAAGACAATGCAAACACTACAAAGCAATACTCTGCTACTCAACCAAGTGATGGAGGAGAGGAGAGGGAAGATTACCACCTCCACCAAGAGCACTCAAGGCTGCTTGGGGGAGAAAATGAGAGGAACTCAAGCCTCTGCTACAATAGTGTCATCCCAAATGTACTCTACCGAAGTAACAGAGTGAAAGTTTTGCTACAATGGTGTGCTTAAATGCTTGAAGTGAGTGAGAATGGATGAAAACGTGTGAGTATGGAAGCTTGAAGTGTGAAATAGCTCAGAAGAAGTTGTGAAGAGTTGGATTGAATGTGCAAGGGGTGAATTTGAAGAGGGAGTGAAGAAAAATGGTCATATTCAAGTCGGTTGGCCGAAGGCGACATTACAACTTCACTGCCAAGGAGAAGTGTAACCCCTCTATAGGTTCAGCCGTAGGAATTTGCTAGGGACGTAAGCATACCACGCGGGTGTCCCCAACAAAAATTCCCCACCATCACTCAAAATAGGTGCCAAGTGGACCACCAACAGCAAGCTTAAGTAGAATTAAGCCTTCGAACTTGGTTTTGTAAGGTGGATAAGGAAAAAAAGGGGATTTGCATAGGGGATGCAAATTCACTCTTATACATTTTTCCCCCACTTTAGCGAGCATGAGTACTAATGAGTGCTTGGTAAAGTATATCAAGAAGATAGTAGAGTTAGAAAAGTATACCTAAACCATCAAGGAAGCAGTACTGGTCTAGTGTACATGAAGGTGCAGGAAAAGCGAAGGACTCCATAACTACTCAGAACTATGAAGTTGGAAAAATAAAAGAATCTTACAGGCCTGCAGACCTACAAGAAGGAAGCCTCAAGGAAGCTCCCTACAGGCTCTTAGTCCCATAAGGAAGGTATTCTCCATGAACTCAAGAATGAAAAACATTGAAAGAAGTGCCCTATAGGTTCTCAGTCTGGTAGGGAAGGTATTCTCCACAAACTCAAGCATGAAGAACACTGAAAGAAGTGCCCTACAGGTTATCAGTCCTCAAGGAAGGTATTCCCCATGAAATCAAGCATAAAGAACACCAAAAGAAGCACCCTACAAGTTCTTCATCCTATAGGGAGGTATCCCCCAAGATCTCTCACATGGAGGAAACCTGAGAAAGCGGACTTTGTAGAGTCAAGAAGCAACAACGCATCTACCCATAGATAGAACATGTCAAAATAGGTTGTGTAGGAACCTAAGTGGACAATCACATAGACCGTCAAATACTTTCAAAGGGATCCCCAGGGAACCCTTCAAAAGGATAGGGGTCCACTCAAGGGACGCATTGTTTGAAAGGTAAGGTCTAGTCAGGCTACCCCCAAACTAGATGCAAAAGGGTGAATAGAATGAGTCTAGTCAGGCTGCCCCTAGGCTAGACATGAAAAAATTCCATTCAAAATAGAGGCTTTGAAAGAAGGGTCCCTTGGGAACCTGTCATGAGAAAAAAAAAGGGGTCCACTCAAGGGACACACAATTGAAAAGAAGTTCTTCTTAGAGTGATTCGTCATCAAGGAATCCTTTTCAAAGATGTTCACTTCATCAAGGAATTAAAAAGGAAGGATATGCCCCCGCGCAAGGGGAAATAAAAGTTGTTCCCACTTTGAAGGAAGGTATTCAAGTCCTTTCTTTACGAACCCGAGATGAAGGGAACATGTTCTGTTAGTGTTCCAAGTTGAGAATATCATTCTAAGGAAAAAGTTGCAAAGACTTTCAAGAAAAGATTTGTTGTCAACGAATTCATTTTCTAAAAGTCGAAGTATTGAAGAAGAGCATTGTCAAATATAGGAGGGACAACTCAAGCAAAGAAGAGAGAAAGATAAAGAGAAAGAAAAAGGGAGAAGAAAAATACAAACAAAGGACATAGGGGGATCTGGTTTAGCAGGGTCAAATTTGTTCGAGCTCATATAATAATAGGTAACCGCAATGCAAGGTGAAAGATCATCAATCCCCAACTAGATCATGAAGAATGCATGGAAAAAAAAAAGTAAAAATTTAAAATTTAAAAATTGGGTCAACATGGAAGGGGAGCCTAAATGCCCAGAACACTTTGCATTGTCCCCAATTTATTGAAAATAAAGCACAAACATGGAAGAATGATGATACAAATAGAAGCAAGTTTACAACACAAAAACCACACCTCTATCTAAGCACCAATGGATGTGATGAGGGTCATCTAGACACACATAGCACAAGCACGGGGGAACACATCACAAAACACACACACAAGATCAAGAAAGGGTCTCCTCCTAACATTGATCGGCCAAGAGGTCATCCGCTTCCCAATCTAAATCCTCATAAGGGGAAGGAGGATGAACCTGCAATGGTGGAATGTTAAGAGGAGGAGCATTTGGCCCTCCTAGAACAAGGGCCAAGGAAGAGGACCCCTTAAGGTCCTCTCCATCGACCTCCTGTGGAATCAAAGTTAGCAATTTCATGAAGATCGCCGACAGGGCCGGAACTTCATCCATGGAGTTAAACATGCACCCCACAAGAACACCATGTCTTTCTTCAACGGATGGGATAGGTTGTGCCTAAGATTCACTACTAAGCTCGCTAAATGACTCGAGAGTGGTGACGAACTCAAGAGAAGTCAGGACCAAGTCTATCATAAGGACATAATAGGTTAGCACAAGACCACCTTGCGAAGGTGGGCTCCTCTTACGTCCTTCATCGCTAGAAGGATCATCCTCCACCTCTTTCTTCATTGGAGGAGATGAACTCCCCACAGAAAAAATGAGGGGTGCAAAGGAAGAGGAAGAAAGAACTGCGGTGGATACAACCAAGGTATTAGCCATATCCATGGGCTTCAGGAAGGGCTAAATATCTGGAATGGACATCAACAAAGGTGGCTCCGCTAAACAATTAATGAACACTTGCACTCATTTAGGGTTAGGTGCATTCGTGCTTGCAATAGAAGCCAAGAGTGGACTAGACTGGAGAGAAGCAGAAGGAAGGGAGGAAGAAGATGTTGTAGGAGGTCCTAGAATAGGAGCAGTTGTTTCTTCCTCCTTTCTTTATGAGGTGGCTTGCTTGGCTACGAGAGCCTTTTTCCAGCACTTACATTCACGTGCAAGGAAGTTTCTATGGCTCCTGGAGTTAGAGGTCAAGGTTTGTGAAGGGGAAAGAGGTTCCTACTCAACCATAGAAACGTCCACTATGGTCATTTTAGGTGGAGGAACAGGTTCCCGTACGAGAGCAGGGGGTGCAGGCTGAGGAGCAACAAGAGGATTCAACTTGAGATCCTCGGTAGTGGGCCTCTTTCTGCTCACTACCTTTGGAGCAGGAACGGTAGGAGGCCGCTGATCAAATTCCCTATGAGAACCTTTTTTCCTACCATATAAATAATACCACAGTCTAGGATATTCATTAGGGAGGTCCACGATCCTAATCTTGGGCCCTCGCCAAGGAGGGATCATCAGATCTAGTGGATATCCACTGGGCCTACTCATCCAATACTCTTCCTAGGTAAGGGGAGAGCATGAGGTAGTTTGGGAAAAAATTACCTGTTCCTTACCTTTGTGAGAAGGAGAGGGAGTTGGCATGGGCTTCTCCTCTTTCTTCAAAGAAGAGGGAGTGGTCAATGTAACCTTCTCCTTTCCTTTACTGGAAGAGGAAGGATTTGGCATGGACTTCTCCTTCTCTTTTAGAGAAGGAATAATGGTCAGTGTGGGCTTCCTCCTCTCTTCTCGGGAAGAGAAGGCAACAGATTGTTCTGTCACAGGAAGAGTCATTTTTGGCTCCCCTTTTCCCCCATTTTTATACTTCACATAGTTCTTGTAAAGTAGGTATGTCCTTGGAGGAAGCTGATTGATCGAGGAGGGTCAGAAGTGATCCAATGAATATCCACCATGAGATACCAAGGGCTGATATTTGGTGTCATGTACTACATGCACGACACCCTCATGGGAAAATTTTAAACACTTGTGGATAACAGAGGTGATCCCATTCATGGAAGCTAACCAGGGAATTCCCAGCTTCACTCTAAACAAATTTGACTTTGAGATGACATCAAAGACTGTGTCAATAGTCCTAGGTCCAACCAGGATAGACAAAGTAATCAAGCCATAGGTTTTAAGACTCATACCATCGTGTGTATAGATGGTAGATCTCGTTTCTTCATATTTTTCCATTTGCAATGAATTTAATACCAATGTTTCTTCAGTAATAACATTCACATGGCTTGCGAGGTCAACTAAGACTCCTGTCACAATACTACCATTGAAAAGAGTGGAAATGTAGAGAGGTGAAGGTTTGTTGTTTAAGGGAAAATCCTATGATGTAAATGTAAAATCCGATGAACTGGGTGCACGTGGAACAATGGAAGTTACCATGACCATATTAACATAGGCCTTGGGTTGGGTAATAGAATCAATGGGATCAATAATCATGTTAGTAGAATGTGATGGAAATGGGTCCATGTATATCTACAATTCACTATTTTCCTTCTCCACTAATTTGTTAGTGTTCAGTTTATTCCCATTGAGACAAATGGTACCATCCTCGATGCGGTCCTGTATCTCATGACACAGCCACATACATCGTTTGATATCATGCCCATTAACACGATGGTACTAAAAATAAGTGCTCTCATCATACCAATTAGGTTAAGGCTCCTTAACAGGCTTAGGGGTTGGAAAAGTTATGATCTTATCCTTCAACAAATTTTGTAAGATGGAAGTATAAGATTTTGACAACTTTGTGAACTTCTGGTTTTGTTTGAGGCCGTTGTCATCAATGCGGCTACTACATTCATAATGTCTTTACCTTTCCTAGAGATTGATATGATGGATTTCCCCTCATAATGGGAACATGCAGAGGATCCCTTGAACTGAGCAACTATTTACCGGTACTCTCATAAAGTTGCACATAAATGCGAAAAAGAAGGGTATTTCATCAAGGAAAACTTCTCTTGCCAAGGCCTTTGTAAGTTACCTATGAACACCTTCTACACATTAGAATCGGGTAGTTGATACAATATTTTTGAAAGGAGCGCTTGATAATGCACTATGAAGTCAGTTCTCTTTTCATTATCTCCTTGTTTACATTGGACGAGATCCGAAAAGGTCATCTTCGGCCCGATGTTTGTTTGGAATTGTCTAAGGAATTGATTTACAAGTTGATCAAATGAGAAAATAGAATTGTCAGGAAAGGAACAGTACCATTTAAGTGTTGTTTCCTTGAGATATTGGGGAAATAGTTTAGCCATCAATGCATCATGATGGAAGAAGTCAATACAAAGGGTGTTAAAGGCAGACACATGTTTCTATGGATCCCCTTTGCCACCGAACTTTTCAAATTTGGGGATCTCCATTTCTTGAGGGAAGGGAGTGTTCAGGATAGCAACTGACAATGGGCTATGTTAGAAGAAAGGTTGGAAGATAGGTTGGGAAGAGGCCTATGAAGGGCTTGCTAACTGGCTCTGCATCTTTCCCATATTCTGAAGTAGAGTGTTCAGAATATGATCGTTAGAAGATAGAGGGCCAGAGGAACCTCCTCCAGATCCACCATCAATGTGACTTCCGCCAGAGCCACTACCAGAGCCACCACTTCCAGTAAGGCCTCTGCTGGAACCACCACCATGACCTTCACCGGAACTACCTCCGCCAGCACCACCTCTACTACCCAATCCACTGCCACTACCAAAGCCTCCACCACCTAGTCTGCCAAGACCTCCACCACCAAAGGTGATAGAAGGGGTAATGCTAAAGACCAACAAGACCTTATTCACTTTGATAGTTTTAGGTCACTCAGGGACAAAAGGGATGCTAATAGAAGGGACCACATCCTCCATATAGATAGAAGTGGGAGGCATTGATACCCCTAACTATCCATCACACTCTTCGAAGGTGACTCCTTTTGAAAATCTAGGGTTGCTCGAAGGAGTGCATGCTTCAGCAAGATTGATGAGACTAATTAGAAGCTCTATGTATATTTGATCTTTACCCATCATATGCTTTAATTCACTAACAACTTGAGCAGCTCTAGCTATCTTCAAATTTCTTTCCAAATGGTTTTCTAGGTCGCCCAACCCTTTAGCAAGGGCAGAAACATATTCAACAGGGATTTGAACAGCCTCATGCTCATCCACTAATGATGGTGTGGGATATGTAGGAGGAATGGAAACATGATTGGTTTTATTAGAAAATCCCATCTCATTCCTTGATAACTGCTCCTATGCAACCAAACTAATGGTGGGACCAGAGAAAAGACCTGTAGAGATACCAAGTGATACCTTGTCATATCCATCGAGAGGTGTCATACACTTCTCACGATATGCTAGGAAGTTGTGGAATGAGTTGTGATGCTCATAAACTTTCACAACACTCAAGAACACAACAATCATGGAGTACCCAAGGGAAGCCTCAACACAAATAGATGAATAGACGTTGGTTCATGTCAGGTTCACCAAAAATGTAAGAGAGGGGGACCACCGCATGCAAGACCCTAGGTCATGGAGGGTCAAGATGCAAGAGCCTACCCTAACTTACCTCAGCTAAGTGCAACATGTAGGGCATGAGGATGAGAATGATGAGGATTATGAGGTCCTACAATCACTTTGCAATCCCAATTTGTAAGGTGGGGCTAGGCGAGTTGGTTTTTAGGTTCAACTCTGCACCTCGGGGAGTTCTCTGTCTGAGGACGTAAGTGCGGTCTCTGGATGATAGTGTGGCATGTTGGCATCTCTAAAGTGTGTTGTTGTCCATATAGCTAGACAACAATAGAGACAAGGTTGAACCCACCAAAATGACTAATGGCCTAGCTACTCAACTAAAAGGCCAAAATGAAACAAGTAAATAAATGAAATATTCTCTAATGTTATAAAGTAGAAAAGAAAGTGTAAGGAGAATAAGAAGGATCTCACCGAGGAATTCATTTTCTAGCTGATCTTCCTAGCAACATGCACACCTACACATAGAAAGAGGGAAAATATTGGGTGGTTGAATAGGGGCCTACCTCAGTTAGACCCCCGTTTAGGTGTTTTCAACTCCATGGACAGCCAAGGAAATGAGATAAAGAAATAGTATAATAAGGATAATGAAAACACTACAAAGCAGTACTTTACTACTCAACCAAGTGATAGAGGAGATGAGATGGAAGCTTACCACCTCCACCAAGAGCACTCAAGGCTACTTGGGGGAGAAAATGAGAGGAACTCAAGCCTCTGCTATAATGGTACGGTCCCAAATATGCTCTACCGAAGTGACAGAGTAAAGCTTTTGCTGCAATGGTGTGCTTGAATGCTTGAAGTGAGTGAGAATGGATGCAAAAGTGTGAGTATGGAATCTTGAAGTGTGCAATAGCTCAGAAGAAGTTTCGAAGAGTTGGATTGAATGATAAATAGGTGAATTTGAGGAGGGGGTGAAGAAAAATGGCCATATTTGGGTCATTTGGCCCAAGGGGTTTTACAACTTCACTGCCAATGATAAGTGTAACGCCTTTGCAGGTTCGACCATAGGAATATTCCAGGTAAGTAAGTGTTCCGCATGGAAGTTTGTGCACCACGTGGGCATCCTTGACAGAAATGTACCCACTGACACTCAAAATATGCACCAAGTGGACACCAACAACATGCTTAAGTGGAATTAAGCCTTTGAACTTGGGTTTCTAAGGTGGATAAGGGAAAAAAGGGGATTTGCATAAGGGATGAAAATTCACTCTTATACACCTATATGATCAAGAATTTTCTATCGAGAGCTTACAAGAGGTGGTTGGGTGGATGTAGAGGCTCCAGGAATAGTGATGCGAGTGCGGCGGGTAGTAACAACACACTGTGGGTCTTTTCCTTGCACGCGTATCATAGACACAAATGGTTCTGCTTGCTCAATGTGCATGATGATACCCTCATAATTAAATGGCATATTTTGTAACTGATGTTATTTGTACTATTACCCTTATTATTGTTGCTACTCAATCCAAGATTGGCATTTGATGTGCTAGCTCCCTGGTTATGCTTTGGGAAGAAATTTTGGTATATCTAAAGCTAAGCATTGGAAAAGGAAGCCTGGTTGGCATCCACATGTATATCACCTCGATCTGTAAGATTATGGATGTAGGGTTTTAAGCCTTGAAACGTATTTAATGAATTCCCTTTGATTTTGTGGAAATCACAATACTCGTTTTCTTTATACTAGGTTGGTTTGGGCTCAGACTCATCGAGAGGCTTGGTCATGGGATAAGTGATTAGGTAATTAACCTAAAGAATCATATTGAACACAACACTTAAGGGATCTCCTAATTGAGTGAATTAGTGCATATTGTTCCTTTGATTATTTTTATTTGACTATTGGGGAGGACAAGGTGCCCCCTATGGTACTGATATGGCATTAGGAACGGATGGATGATTAGAGACATGTTGTTGTATCTGAGATGTGTTAGCTACTTGAACATATTTGGTGTTAGTGACACCATCATTGACAGCATTCTTATTCTTTTTCCAGTAGCGAGGTTTATCCCCAGATGACTTTTCTTTATCAAAATTAAAAAATGACTAACCCTTTGGCAATAAGTTCTCTCAAGGATAAGACCCTTCTCCACTATCTTCGAGAAGGTTGTGACATAGTGAAGCTTAAAATTATGCATCATATCTATATGAGAGTTTTTGACAAAAAGGGTGACCATGTCTTTTTCTCTAAGCGGGGATTTCATCCAACCAACCAAAGCTTGCCACCTTTGAAGGTAGCTTGCAAAAGTTTCTCATTCACATTGCTTCTCTTTCAAGAGATCCAAAGTATCGACATCCTTCTCCAAATTAAAGGAGAAGTGGGAGATAAAATTTTCTGAAAGATCTGCAAAAGACTAGATGGATCCCCTCTCAAGACCCATAAACCACTCAAGAGCTATCCCCGTTAAACTCCTTGGGAATAATCGCAAGAGGTAATTGTCATTGTGTTGGAATTCTTAGCAATGGGAATAAAACTCTTGAAGATGAGTCTTGGGATCTTTAGTTCCTTTGTACTTATCAAATTTTGGGATCTCGAAATGCTTCAAGAAAGGAACTAATGAGATTGAGGGATCAATTGGATAGGGACAAATGTCTTCAAACTTAATAAAGGTTTGTTTGCCATTCCCGGCTTGCAAGTCTTTTAATAAAACTTTGACTTCTTCCTAATCTTTATTAGCAAGCGCTGGGGGAGTTAAATTATATGGATTGGATTGGTTATAGAGAGGATATTTTTGGTATGAGGAAGATGGTGTGGATGCTATTTGATCATAAGTTGGTGGAGATGTATATGGAGGTGTCCAGTGATACTGATTGGTGTAGGTGGACTGCAGTTGCAGATTGGTGTAAGATTGATAATATGATGATGGATTTTGATAATACAAAGAGGAAGCCCCTTGTTGATATGGTCTATTTTGTTGATAATAAGAGGTGGATGGAGCACCTTGTTGGTACTATGGAGGAGCTTGGTAGTATGATGAGGTGGAAGCACCTTGCTGATATGATGGTGGCTGCTGGTAATAGGAGGTGGAGGGAGCACCCTATTGGTAGGGTGGTTGTTGTTGGGTGTAATACTAGTTGGATTGGTAATTATAAGTGGGATTTGGCTGTCGGGTAGCATATGGGGGTGGTTATAGATTGGAGACTTGGTATTGAGGATTGGAATGTGATTGTTGAGGGTTGGTGTAAGATAGCAGTTGTTGAGGATTTTGATGAATAGGATTGGGGTTAGGATTTGATGGATTAGCATAGACAGCATATGTGCTTGACGAATGATAAAGGTATTTCATAAGAATATTGTGTTGCATTTGTGTGGGAACTTGAGTATGTTGGGGTGGTTTTTGTTGATGAGATGGTTGTTGGAAGAGAGGGCGAGATGGGATATGTTGTTGTTGAGGGATCGACATAGAGGAACTTTGTGGTTGTTGTTGAGGTTGTGATGTATGATGTGTTGTCTGATGAGGGGGTTGTGTAGGAATGGTAGTATGTTGTTGCAGGACTAGAATATTTTGTTGCAAAGGTTGTTGGTGAGGTGGTTGAGATGGGATGATGGTAGTAGTATGTTGTAATGGTGCTTTTGATGGGACAGTAGTGTGTTGTGGTGGCGCTTGCAATGAAGTAGACTATTGTGGATTAATCAAAGGTTATTAGAATGCGGGGACATTTCCTTGGGGTGGTTGTTGAGATGTGAAGGGCGGTGGTAGTAGGTTTGATGCAGGTGTAGCTCTTAGAGGTGGAGGTAGTGCGAGAATAGGATTTCCCCCAGTATTGAGGGGTGGTTGACCTAGCTAATTAGGTGAAAGAGGTGGTGTAGATGGTACGAGGGTCAGACCTTGCTGGGCTGACATGGAAGGTGGTGGAGGTGGAATATTCTGTGGCATACCATAAGCAAGGGGGTCGTTTGGATTAGGTTGCACTAGGTGCATTATCGACATGATAAAGTATAGTATTCCTGAACCTAGGTTGATACCAATTGTCTATGGGTGGACCCTCATGGATATATGAATTTCTTGAAATGTTCTATGAATTCTGGGGATCTAGAGGCACTGGAAGAGACTGGGTGTTGGCATATTGTGACATGTCAAAGTTAGGTGGCAGTTTGACTCCTTTTAAGAGTAAAGTGGCAAGGATTTTTCCCCACACTCATTGAGGAGGCGATCCATCATCTAAACATTGGCAGGATTTCTAAGGTACTCATCAACTATGACTTTAGGATAATTGACCATGTTCTCATCTCCAGGTGGTGAAGTGTTCTAGACATCGGTATTGGATTTCCATGAGGCAACATTGTTGGGATCCTAAGGGATGTTAGGCTGGGAACCTTAGCCTTGTTGTTCAGCCATTTGTTTCTTTGCTTGTGATCAAGTTTGAACGGGCATGAAAGTGAAAAACTACCAAATGAGCTAAGTTGAAGCTACACTCTAAAATGCAGTAAAGGGATGACCTAAGTGATGATTAGAGGATTTATTAGACTGGATGAAGGATCGATTGATTGGATGATTGGATGAGATATAACATTGGATTCGATTAGATCAATCAATGAGATGAAATGATTGTTTGGATTAGGTGATTGATCAGATAGGATGATGAAATGGATTATAAACCAAGTTTAGAAATCACTCTAGGTGACTTAAAGTGTTGATTAATTGGATTGAAGGATAGATGGATGATTACAGAACCGAATCCACCTCAAGATGGAAGTGGATTGATTGGGCTGAAGATGATAACTGACTCAGGACAGATGACAATCCTAAGTAGATGCAGATGATGACGATTGGATTCAGACACCTTCACCAACTTGGATAATAACCTCTAAAATGAATTCTAAGGGATTTGGATTGATGAAACGATGATGGATATGTGATTTAGAGATGTTCTAAGATGCACCTATATGATTTGGATGATGAATGGATGACTTTTGGAAAATGTGGATGGACTAAAGTGACGATTACAGGAGAATGGAAGCTGATAAAAAAAATTGATTTTGGGAAAGAACTTGGAAAACAACAGGCCTTTAGTGGTCAAATAGATTCACATTCTGGAATTTATATGGGAAGCATATTCGCCTCTATGTGCAACAAATTCGCCTCTTTGGATCACAACTTCGCCTATCTAAGGTGAGAAAATTCACCTTTGTGTCAAGCAACTTCACCTATTCAAGGGGGGGGAAATTCACCCAAATCAGCGATGACTCAATAAATAGGAAAATCTGCTAAGCAAATTTTCCTATCTAAGAGAGCAAGTTCGCCCAAACTTTGACTAGGATAGGAAACAGTCGATTTTGACAATCAAGTTCGCCTAAATAGCTAGCAAGTTATCCCAAAATCTTAGAAAATTTTCCTAAAACTTGACAACCTCGCCCAAACAGTAAGCAACCCCACCTAAACAACTATCAAATTCACCTAAATAATAGTCAAATTTTCCTAAAACTTGACAATTTTTCCCATAATAGCTAGAAAATTCGTTGGACAGCTATCAAATTTCCTTGACTAGCTAGTAGGATCACCCAAACTCTAGAAAATGGGAGGATTTGACATTTAGGATCACCTAATGGGATGAAAAACTTGCCCATTTCTTAAACGGTATGGACAGGAATGGATTCGTCTAAAAATAGGATCACCTAATAGACAAACGAAGTCACCCAACAGAGAAATGAGATAGGATAATGAACAAAAAGACTCACCTAATGGTCAAATGGACTCACCTAATGGACAAATAGACTCACCTAACTATGAAATAGACTCGCCTAATGGACAAAACAAACTCACCTAACAAATAAATAGAATCACCTAATGGACAAATGGACTTGCCAGATAGACAAATAGACTTTCCTAAACCTGGACTCAGATAGACAGGAACTCAAATAGAAGATAGTATTGCCCTATCTAAAGAAAATTTTCCCAAACTATTGGAAATTTTTCCTTTTTCTTAAGAATGAGTGAATTTGATGACTCAGGGGATTGACGGGAGACTAAAATAGCAAGCAAATTCACCTAAGGGTGGAAAAAAATTTCCTATGCTAGAGAAACAGGTGAATTTGAGGATTGATGGACTGATGGAAGACTCGGATAGCAAGCGAAATCACCCCTGAAAGGGGAAAATTCACCTTTTTTGAAGAGGACAGGTGAATTTGATGAACGGGGACTAACAGACTCACCTAATGGATGAACAGACTTGCCTATTCCAAGAAATGGGAAAAAATGAGGTCACCTAAAAAGGTGACCTTCAGGAAAATTTAGCTTTGACAAAGGAAAATTCACCTAAACAGGAGGACTTGGACTGGACTGAGATGCAGAATGACCCTTTTGCAGGGAAAAATTGCCTATCTACAGTGAAAATTTGCCTCTGTAAGGGGAAAATTCACCTCTAAAGGTAGGGGCTAACTATGGCAAAGAACAACAAGCACGGAAAACAACAAATAAAAGGAAAGGCTTACTTAACTAAAAAGAAATGCACTGGTATTGCACAGAGAAGACACTCCAAATAGCACAATCCTAGAATTAGTGATATGGGTTTACAAACTTGATGTAGGCCCACCACCTTGAGCATACAACCTAAGCTTAATACTCTATGATATTGGGGTGGTTCTTTGGATCACCCTTCCTCGCGAAGGTGGATAGCTAGTGTTCCAGTGGCATAGGTTTGTCAACAGATACACTGGGCTCGCCTTCACACTCTCACTCGAAGACTATCGTAGTCCACCACAAGGATTCCTATCTCAACCCAAGGGAGTATGTGGTAACTTCAGAGTACAATGCACATCCCCTACACTACACCAAGTTGTGGCTAAAACATAGATCTCTATCTAGGAAAAACAATGCTATCTAGGCAGTCCCCAATATATGAACAGTACGTGTGGCACAACCGTGAATGCCAACTCATCACAAGCGTGATTCGGGAGCCCTAGCAAGGTACTAGAAACTCATACCAACTCTTCACGTCTTATCTAGGTATCACCCTAGCTTTGATGCTCCGCCAAACATGACGTGACTGGATTGAGGTACAACTTTTTCTCTCCCCCTTTATATTCCCCGCTGGTAACATGTGGTTGGAAACATCCCCCGGATAATGAAATCTTGGGTAGGTCCCACTAAAGGAAGAAGATACTAGACATTTTTGAATGGTCCTTAGGCTCGCATGTAGCACAAGGGGAGAGCTTAAACATGTTAGCACCTCCTAGGTAGACTCAACTGGACTAGAGTGAACTACGATTTCTTGTCACCCAAGATCACCAAATGGTGCAAGGGGATTAGATACATCAAAAACCCACTCACAAACATAGCAAACAATTTAATTGACCCTCTAAATTAGATCTACGTGTGCCTAACTAGTATGAGAAACAACAAACAGACTAACTAAATATCTTGGACCATTCGTTCTGCAGAAAACACGTTATTAGTTTCCAACCACTAGTCTTGAATGAACAAGAAACAACTACACAAACATTAGCAAAAAAAATGAGGCTCGCTCACAAACAAACAAGTTAATTAATCAGTACCCAAAAACAAAACCAAAACGGAGTCAAAAATCGAAAGAATAGGTCTCAGGTTTACCTCAAATTCACCTTTGTATGAGGCAAATTCTCTCATTCCGTGAAGCAGGTTCGCCCTAGTTGTAAGAAAATTCACCCTTTTCCAAGAGAAAATTTGCCTATTTGCAAAAGAAAATTTTCCCCTCCACAAGAGCAAGTTTTCCTATTCTGGGACTAATTGCAAATTCACCCCTCTGCAAGAGAAAATTTACTCAAATAATGAAATTCGCCCTTTCTTGACAAATGGGTGTGAATTTTCTTAGTGAAATTTTGCCTTTGTTGAGAGTAGGTTTTCCCCTAGCTGCAATTTTTCCTATTTATTAGAGTGAGTTCACCCCTATAAGGTGCAAATTCACCCGTTCAGGGCAGATTCACCCCTACATGTAAACCTAAACCTATAAAACACAAAATAGGAAACATAAAAGAAAAGACCTATGATGTAGGTCCCACTGGGCATGCTAGAAATGTGTGTAGTATTTTTCTCCTAGTCTAAAATTCAAAAATGAAAATAAAAATGCAAACAAGGGAACACAACACCTTAAGATTGGCCTAGTTAAACTTGAACAAAGAAAAGATGAAAACAAATGAGTTACCTTGCCCAAGTCAATTAGTTGGTTGGCCCTATTGATTTGATCATTTGTGTGCTCTTTTGAATGGAAAATCACATGAAACTAGATGCAAAATGATGGTGAGATGATGGGGATTTTGTAAACAATTATTTTGGCACCCTAAATGCTCTCTTGCACTTTTAGGGTTTTTCACCTAAAAGGAGAGACATGGGCCAAAATGCTAATGTCTACACTCAAGGTTAATGTAGTGAAAGATGAAATGTATCTAAATGTAATGACCTAAGTGCAATAAAATGAAAATTAAAATGATTGATTAATGTAAAACCTAAGAAGTACAAAGTTCTAGAAAACACATTGTGATATACAAACATGAACTAAATGACCTAGAAATGCAAATAAAACCAAATAAAAAGTTGTAAGACAAAAGGTGTGCACCTGGAAGTGTCTTGCATACTTGAAGCAACTTTGAGATTCTGAAAAATCTAATTTTTATGCCAACTAGGACACTTACGCTAGGTTGGGCGACTTAGTCCCAGATCAGGGAAGCTAGTCTGGAGCTCGTTTCAGCCAAATGGATATCTATTGTGCAATTTTTGCACACACACCCCACTGAAAGCAGGGACCCTCTTTTTCTTTCACTCTTGTTGTTTTGGCCCTTTGATTTTGGGGATTTGCATTACCTTGGCATGAGCTTAAGTGTTTATCCTTCTTGCCTAGGCATTTTTCCTAAGTTGTATATTGAAAATATTAAGTTTTGGGCCAAGTTTGGGTTTTGGATCTGGTTCAGGATTTTTTGCCCCATCTGGATTTTCCCAGATTGCACTCAAATTTTGGATTGGTCTGCTTTACACCATGGTTAAGAGATTTCTGGCCTTCGCGAAATTCTGCCTAGTTCGGATTTTTCTGAATTTTTGTCTTGCCATCGGGTTTTCGAACTTGATAGATTTTTGGATCTTTGTGCCTCTATGCTTTATCGTTGGCATCCTTTTGAGTTGTGATATTTGATCTTGTGGTGCTTTGTCGTTATAGACTTGCCTGGAGTTTGAATTATTATGTGTTTTGTAATTTCATGGCTTGCTCTGTGCGTTCATGGTTAAAGTTTAGGGTTTCATGCCTAGGGCATCGTCATTTTCTGTTAATTTGCTTTCGAATGAACTTAGAATTCAAGGAAGATCTGTTGAAGGTTCTGAGTTAACTAGTTTCATGCCCAACTCCTCAAATTTGTGATCTTGGATCAATTTGAGCAAATTCGTGGGAGATTGTTGATATTCAGGTTTTCTGTCATCCTTGGGATTTTCCTGTCTGGTCGGATTTTCCCAGTTTCTCCTTCTTCCCCTCGTTTTCCCAAAGTTCATGCGATATCATTATTTTTGTAGAATTCTGGTCTGGCCGGATTTTTTTGAATTTTCTGGGAAGTGTTGTGGAATGAGGAAATTTGGTGAATTGGATGAATTTAATGATGAATTCTTAACATTCCATGCTCTTAACTGATAAATTACATAATTTTTTGCATCCTTTATTCATTTTTAGTGATTAATTATTGATTTTGTGCCTTCTTCAAAAAAATCCACCTACACCAGATTTTTTTGGAATTTCCTTCCTTGCCTGGATTCTGTGGTGGTCTTGAAATCTTGAGCTATGTGGATTGCGCTTTGGTGATGTTTCTGGATTGATTTCGATCTTTGCTCAGATTTTTTTGAATGATGAATATGTTATTTGTGATGGGCTAATCTTGATCTTCATGTTATAATGGATATTAATGGTGGTTTTTGCTGAGTGTAAGCTAAATTTGACTGGGTCATCAAGGAAATTTTGGAGATGAAGTTTAATCTATAAATAAATTTAAGATACTCCACCCCTTGGCCAATTTGGTGAGGTGCGCTCAGGATAAGAATGGAAGGAATCAATTAATATAGGGTTGCACTGAAACTTGTGCATTGGTTTGAATTGCATTCAAGATCCTAAGCTAACTTGGATTGAGTTCAAGCATTTAATGCTAAATTCATTTTATTTTGAATTCTCCTTGGGCTGACCTATTTGATGGCCATTTATTATTGTAAACATTAATTGGGCCGACTTGTTTTTGTTTATGATTGTAAACCCTTGCTAGGCCGACATGCTTTGGAGATTCCTATAAATTAGGCATTTCGCCTCATTTATAAGATATAGAATACACAGATAGAGATAATTTTGCTACAAAAGTGAATTAGGTAGTAGAGCAGAGTTAGAAGTTAGTCAATTTATGAGCAAGTGTTGTAACAGAACATTGGAATTGTTGCTGAAATTTGGTGATTCAATACAATTGAAGACATTGTGATTTTTTGGTGATCTCTTTTGTGTTGACTTATCTTGCATGGTTCTTATGATTCTATCTTTTAAATTGCTCAAGGTTATTAGATATATGTTAGATTTAGATTTAGATCTGATTCAATGGTGTTTATGATTTGATGCTTGAAGTGTTTGCAGCAATCCCTAGTCCATACTTTTTGCAGCTAGTTGATTGTTAGTTTCTTTGCAAAGTTAGTCCAAACCTTTATATTCATTGTGCTTAGTTCAATTGTGGAGATTTATTCATTTCAATTGCAATTGGGTTGTCTTGGATGAATGTTCATGATCTAAAAATCTTTAACACCTTAGAAGATTGCATTGTTTCTATAAGATTGTAGATTTATCTTGGTCAAGCAGGAATTAGTTTATGAGGGATTGGTCCATTTCAAGTATTTCATCATTTACATTGTTAATCTTAGGAATAGTTAAATTTAGTAATCTCTTTGAAACCCTAATCTTTTGTTATTTCTTTATCATTTGAGTTAGATTTAGGATTGAAGTATCATTACATTGCTAGATCTGATAAGTTCAAGATTCAGTATTTGCTTGTAGTAAGGTCCCTTTGTGATTACCAACATTTTCACATTTATCACTGAGTTGTTTATGCATTGTCAAGACCTGACATTAGAGACCTTGGGGTTATCTCTTAAGGCTTGCTGATAGAGATTTACCTTTCAAGAGAGATAGGATATTATATTTTTTCTGATTTGTTGTTGTGCAAAAAAATCATCAACAGATTGGCGCTAGGAGGGCCTGAATAAGCTATGTTGGATCAATTTTTGTTTGCTATCTCTCTTGAAAGATTTAGAAGAAGGACCAGATCTACTCCAGGAGAGGAGGAATTTCAAGAATTACCATCCCCTACTAGGTCAAGAAGGACCAGTAGAAGGGGAGAATCATCATCCACCCAACCACCTCCATCATCTCCATCATTCTCATCTTCATCAAGTTCATCTTCATCTGAGTCTGAGGACATTCCCATTCCACAACCTCAGCCAGTCATAAATCAGCCATTACCACCCCCACCTCCACCAATGGCTTTCCTAGCTAATAACCCATCTCCATTGACTTTCACCAATTACAATGTTATGCCCAAGAACTCTGAGCACTTCTATTCAAATTTCCATGTTAATGATCCCAATAGAACTGTTGAGGAACACATCAGGATCCTTTAGACTAGCCTTAAGGATAGAGGAATAAATCATGAGGATGTAGCATGTAGACTCTTTCTTTATTCCCTAGGAGAAGATGCATTCTATTGGTATAATCACTTACCTATTGGGTCCATCCAGAATTGGAATGAATTGGAGACTACATTTCTATAGAAGTTTAGGATTCTCATTAGTCCCAGTGAGCTCTACTGTTAGTTTACTAATGTTAAGAGAGAAGTCCATGAGCCAATAGGGTCCTTCAACAACTGGTTTCACCGCACCTATACCAGACTATAGGCCCCTTATGCTGCTAATGAGCCCACTGCTTTAGAAGTCTATTATGAAGGGCTTGACAGTCTGACAGCCACCTTCATGAAATGGAGAAACAATCCTCCTAATACCCTACTTGATGCATATGCAAAGGCTGTAAAGGTTAGCACTGCCTTAAGACAACATTTTTCTGGACCTTTACCATCATTAGGACCCACTGCTCACCCTGGACAGGTCCCAGCTCTCAACCAGGCTCTTGCTAGTCAGACCCCAATCATGAATCTAGTTCCTCAGTTGCCTATGGTTCCTCACCCAGGGCCTCTAGTGAGTCAAATTCCACCTACAATCAGTTATCCCAAGCAAAGTGTGAATCAGCCTCTTCATCCACAATCTCATGCTAACTATCCCCCATATCTATAAAATTCTGAAGTTTTGAACTAGTCATTAAATACTAGCACTGCAGTAGGATATTCCCAAAATAATGTGAGCCAACCTCCATATAGAAGTCCTAACTAAGAGAGACTGGATGAATTATCTGGACAAGTTAAGAAGCTGAATATGGAGGTGACTTACTTAAGGAACCAGAACAGTCAGTTGCAAGTTGCTCAGAGAAATATGCAGTCCAATCAGAGCAGAGAAAGTTGATAAAATCAATAAGAGCAGCATTTTGGTAGAGGATACAACAACAACAGAGGATACAACAATGACAGAGGATAGAATTATGATAAAGGACAATCCTCAGGCTAGAACCTTGATAGAGATCAAGTTGGTGGACAAGGGTTCAATAGGAGACAGCCACCATGACAAAATAGGACTTGGAATGCGAGGCCTAACAATGGAGGAGTCCCTACTCCATTGGATCAACCAGTCAATCAACCAGTTAATTAAGAGAAGCCTCCTAATGGTGTATATTTAGCTGAGGCTGCATTATCAAGATGGTGTAGGCTCCATAAAATAAGTCAGCATTCTGAGTTAGATTGTCAAGAGTTCCAGACAACAGCTTCAATCTTCTAGTATGAAGTGGAGAACAATTCGAGTGATCAGGAAATGGTCCCATCTATTCCCTATGATTCACTAGTGTTGGTACTAAATCATGCTCCCTTTCCATAGAGCAAAGATAATGTGCGTGAAGAAGAATTAGACCAGCTCAAGGAAGAGGCAGATCAAGTGTGCAATGGAGATGAGATTTCACAGTTGTTTGATGAAAATACAGTAAATGAAAATGGCCCCTTGGATGAAGAAGAAGCTTATGTTGAAGAGGTGCAGACCTTCTAGAGGCCTGTTAAGAAAAGTATGATTTGAGATACATGCCACATAGACATCCATAGGCTAGAGGCCCCTTCACCACTTCAATCCCTCCAAACAACTTCACCACTCCTCCATATCCTAATGCCATCAATAATCCATTGTATCCTCATGTGTCTAAGTAGTATCTATCAAAGGAAGGACAAGCACAAATGGACATGTCAAAAGGAAGGAGTATTGAAGCAAGCAAAGACAGGATGGTGGAATATCCAAAAGAGACTCCTGCTGATCTAAGTGAAGAACAATTGGCTATATATGTTGCAGAAGAACTCAAGAAAGTAAACGTAAGTCTATCTACATTTGAATTATTGAGAATTCCAACCATAGGAATGTAGTTCTATGAGCTTATAATGAAAATTTCATATCACAAGATAGATCAGTTAGTGAAAGTGTCAACAAAGTATCTAGCTCTCAAACAGTAGGAAGGAAAAATTAGACTCATAATCAAGTTCATGTGCCTCCTAGAGATAAGGGAAAAGAGAAAGATAGAACTCAGGTTGCTCAAGTAGATACTCCCTTAACTCTGTTTCAAGGGAAAATAGAGACTCCTCCTTTCCTGATTTCTGTTCGCATATTTGGTAAGCACTTGCACAATTGCTTGTTAGATTCAGGTGCTTCCACCAATGTGATTCCCTTTGGTGTCTATCGGGCTTTGGGTATTACTTCTGCCGATTCCCAAAAGAAAGTTACACAATTGGATAGGACTGAAGTTAATGTTGTAGGAGAATTAAATATGATTCATATGCAGGTTGCTTCTGATCCTAGAATTTAGCAAGTTATTAATATACAGGTGGCTGATATACCTAATGTTTATGGTATGATTCTGGGAAGGGACTTTACTAAGGCCTTGAATGGATATGTATCAACTGACAATTCTCATATGTGGCTTCCCTAGAAGGGAGCGCCAAAATAGATTAGAATTGAAAGAGAATGTAGGATGAAGTACATGATTACAAAATATCAGGATACCTCTAATGAAATTTTAATATATGAGGTAAGTATGGGTAACTATGTGCTTGCATCCCCTTTTGAGGAGTCAGATGTGGAAGAATTCCTTATGTTTGATATAGCACCTATTGATCTCACAACAGAGTCTAGTAGTACTAAAACCTTGGTGGAACCTATGGAAAATGAAGATGATCTTATAGAGGTTAGTCAGAGTCTTGAAAATACAGTGGAGGATGAGCTGCAAGAAGAAGGAGTTACCATGCAAGTTCCTCCCATTCAGAATAAGGATCCAATACAGACTAGATATGAAGAGTTCATTGCCAGGATTATAAAATATTGGTCAAGCTTGAGTTATAGAATCGACCTAGAGGACTTATTGTTACTAGCTTGGTGTAGATACATGAGGAAGAGCATTCAGAATTCACATGCTTCTAGTGTCAGGCAGCCATAAAAGAGGTGGAAGAACAAATACAACTGCCACAACATGCGAGGGATACACAAAAAGCTCCAATGGGAGAATTTCAACAAGTTGCTGATGAATGTCTTGAAAAACATGAGGAAGCACTTAATGAAGTAGTCAACATTCCTGATGACTGTGATCAAAAGTATGAACCAATGCCAATAGAGGAAGAATTCAGAGAGTTCTCTCGTTTATCAAACTCTATTTTTTCTCTACCTATTGATGAATTAAGCACTAAAAATTTATAGACTTTATGCATCAATGATGAGATAACTAATGTGGTTCATATTGATATGCAAGAAGATTTGAATGATGTTGAAAATAGTAATATTACAGTCATAATTGATGGGCATAATCACACAAGCTACAAGTGAAAATGTGCTTAAGGGCCAACCTGTGGTGCTTCTTCATGAGCGTCCTATTGAGAAATTTATTGTACAAGAAAATTTTTCTACATTCTCATCATTGATTCCTCATGGAAACACTCCAACAGGTGAAAAGTTCCATGTTGATAATTCTGGACTTGTTCAATATAAATTTCACTTTGTACTTCATAGTGATGCCTCCAGTTCTGTATTGCATGTTTCAAGCACAAAGGGATTGTTGTACCATCAGTGGAGACCTCCTGATGATATAGATATCAGCTCTTTACAATTGAAGAATGATGAATACCACATCCAGTCTACTGCAGTACAAAATCAGGTTGTTTCTTTCTTTACTAAAAATTTTGAAGCTGATCAATTCAATTATGGAAGTTTAGGAAAGACAGCTTGCATACGGATTGATCATGGTTTCAATGAGTTTCCTCAATTGTTGATTATTCCTATCAATAAGGTTAAGTTTGAATGCTAAAATTTGGTGATTTACATTGTTGAGTATAAGGATAAGTTTGCATTCTTAAGGACTATTACTTTCACCTTATTGCTTGTTCATGCACTGAAAGGTCAAGTAGGTGTAGGTCTTAGTTTATCATGTCTGGTGATGAGTCATTTTGGTGTTTCTTTGTATATTGTTTGATTTGAATAAATGCAGATTGCTCTGCTCTCTTTAAGTTTTCTTTTTTGATCTTGCTTTCTTTAGTTTAGGTTTGCTTTCGATTTGGTGTGTTTTTGCTCTACTTTTGCTTTGGAGGTCTTCTTATTTTCTTCTGGATGTGTTGCACTTGCATAGCAAATATTCTTTTGTCTGGGACTGTTCTGAGTATTTCCTTGATGAACTTTAATGTTGTGTCTTGAAAGAATGGTTGAGGTCTTTGTTATCGTCATGCAGTCTAAATGTCTAATTTAAAAAGGATGGGTCACTGGTTTGATTTGAATTTGAAGTATTATGAAATCTTATATCTTCTATACATCTTAAAAATCTTGAAGTTGTGGTAGGATCCTTGTGAGGTCTTGTCAGGTGAAAAATTTTATTTTTGCTTCAGTGCCACTGTGGTTCTCTGCCCTGAGTGTGAACTTCATTGTTCACAGGTTGAAATGAAAAAATAAAATGAAAAGAATATCAAAAGAAAAGAAAAGGAATAACAAAAGAAGAAAAGAGAAAATATTGAAAATCAAATGAATTCAACTTATCAGGGGTATTTGAATATCTCTATCGGGGCTATAGATGTCTGGCTGGCAGTAGAGCTATGTTTGGGAGAGTCATAGTGATAACCTCGTCAAGGCTATGGATGCCTGACTGGCAGCGAGGCTCTATCTAGGTTGCTTTTGGAGTTAGAATCTTTACGTAGCCTGACCTGATTGAACTTGGTTTCTACAGTAGCTCAATGAAGGAAATGAACTCATGTGCACACACTTGGATTTTTAGTCTATGGAAGGTTCAGTCCGCCTTTGGTTCTGATTCCTTCATCTTGCATTTTGATTTGTTTGTCTGATAGTGGGATCGAAACCAGAGATTTTGGGTTCATGATTCTTGTCCATCATCAAATGCTATGGAGCATTTCCCCAGCAGAGACACCATTTGTTGTGCAGTTTTTGCACACACACCCCGTGAAAGCAGGGACCCTCTTTTGCTTTCACTCTTGTTGTTTTGACCCTTTGATTTTGGGGATTTGCATTGCCTTGGCATGAGCTTAAGTGTTTATCCTTCTTTCCTAGGCATTTTCCCTAAGTTGCATATTGAAAATCTTAAGTTTTGGGCCAAGTTCAGGTTTTGGCTCTGGTTTAGGATTTTCTACCCCATCCAGATTTTTCCAAATTGCACTCAAAGTCTGGCTCGATCTGCTTTACACCATGGTTCAGAGATTTCTGGCCTTCACAGAATTCTGCCTAGGCCATATTTTTTTGAATTTTCATCTTGTCGTCAGGTTTCTGAACTTGATTGATTTTTGGAGCTTTGTGCCTCTATACTTTATTGTTGGTGTCCTATTGAGTTGTGATATTTGATCTTGTGGTGCTTTGGCGTTATAGACTTGCTTGGAGTTCGAATTCTTGTGTGTTTGGGAATTTCATGGCTTGCTTTGTGCGTTCATGGTTAAAGTTTAGGGTTTTATGCCTAGGGCATCATCGTTTCGTCTTAATTTGCTTTCGAATGAACCTAGAATTCAAGGAAGATCTATTGAAGGTTCTGAGTTAACTGGTTATGTGCCCAGCTCCTCAAATTTGTGATCTTCGATCAATTTGAGTGAATTCGTGGGAGATTGTCGATATTCAGGTTTTCTGTCATCCTTGGTATTTTCCTATCCGTTCAGATTTTCCTAGTTTCTCCTTCTTCCCCTCGTTTTCCCAAAGTTCATGCGATATCGTTATTTTTGCAGATTTTCAGTCTGGCTAGATTTTTCCAAATTTTATGGGAAGCACTGTGGAAAGAGGAAATTTGGTGAATTAGATGAATTTAATGATGAATTCTTAACATTCCATGCTCTTAACTGATAAATTACACAATTTTTTGCATCCTTTATTCATTTTTAGTGATTAATTGTTGATTTTGTGCCTTCTTCGGGAAAATCCGCCTGGGCCAGATTTTTTCAGAATTTCCTTCCTGACCTGGATTTCGCGGTGGGCTTGAAATCCCAAGTTGTGTGGATTTCACTTTGGTGATGTTTTTGGATTGATTTTGATCTTTGCTCGGATTTTTTTGAATGATGAATATGTTATTTTTGATGGGATAATCTTGATCTTCATGTTATAATGGATATTAATGGTGGTTTTTGCTGAGTGCAGGCTGAATTTGACTGGGTCATTAAGGAAATTTTGGAGATGAAGTTTAATCTATAAAGAAATTTAAGATACTCCACCCCTTGGCCAATTTGGTGAGGTGTGCTCAGGATAAGAATGGAAGGAATCAATTAATATAGGGTTGCACTGAAACTTGTGCATTGGTTTGAATTGCATTGAAGATCCTAGGCCGACCTGGATTGAGTTCAAGCATTTAATGCTAAATTTATTTTATTTTGAATTCTCCTTAGGCTGACCTGTTTGATGGCCATTTATTATTGTAAACATTAATTGGGCTGACTTTTTTTTGGCTATTTTTATGATTGTAAACCCTTGCTAGGCCGGCATGCTTTAGAGATTCCTATAAATTGGGCATTTCACCTCATTTATAAGATATAGAATACACAAATAGAGATAATTTTGCTACAAAAGTGAATTAGGTAGTAGAGCAGAGTTAGAAGTTAGTCAATTTCTGAGCAAGTGTTGTAATAGAACATTGGAATTGTTGTTGAAATTTGGTGATTCAATACAATTGAAGACATTGTGATTTTCTAGTGATCTTTTTGTGTTGACTTATCTTGCATGGTTCTTATGATTCTATCTTTCAAATTTCTCAAGGTTATTAGATATATGTTAGATTTAGATTTAGATCTGATTCAATGGTGTTTATGATTTGATGCTTGAAGTGTTTGCAGCAATCCCTGGTCCATACTTTTTGCAGCTAGTTGATTGTTAGTTGCTTTGCAAAGTTAGGTTGAACCTTTATATTCATTGTGCTTAGTTCAATTATGGAGATTTATTCATTTCAATTGCAATTGGGTTGTCTTGGATGAATGTTCATGATCTGAAAATATTTAACACCTTAGAAGATTGTACTGTTTCTATAAGATTGTAGATTTATCTTGGTCAAGCAGGAATTAGTTTATGAGGGATTGGTCCATTTCAAGTATTTCATCATTTACATTATTAATCTTAGGAATAGTTAAATTTAGTAATCTCTTTGAAACCCTAATCTTTTGTTATTTCTTTATCATTTGAGTTAGATTTAGGATTGAAGTATCATTACATTGCTAGATCTGATAAGTTCAAGATTCAGTATTTGCTTGTAGTAAGGTCCCTTTGTGATTACCAGCATTTTCACATTTATCACTGAGTTGTTTATGCATTGTCAAGACTTGACATTAGAGACCTTGGGGTTATCTCTTGAGGCTTGCTAATAGAGATTTACCTTTCAAGAGAGATAGGATATTATATTCTATCTGAGTTGTGCAGAAAACATCATCAACAATATCCAAATCTACAAAAAAATTAAAAAAATAAGTTTAGTGGGACTAATTCGCCACTAGTGGTGACTTAGTCCACTTCTAAATCTCTAAAAATTTTGAAGTGGAAACGAAAGCCCTAGGTTTGTATTTTTGTTTCCCACAGGTGTTTGCTTCTGAAACTCTAATTTTTGGGCCTAAAGGTGAATTTTTGTTGGTATTTTGTCTAATTCAACAAATATATGTCTTCAATAAGTCTTCAACCTTTTTTTTAATGATCTTCAAACCCTCAAAGTGCCTAAATCTGCAAACACACAAAGAGAGAAAGTGAAATTGTTGATTGTTAGGGCATGGGGGTTTTCCTTGGTCAAACCCCTTTTTAGGTAATTAAACCAAATGAAGAAATAATATAATGAAGCATGCAACAATGGAGTTAGTACCTTTCCATGATGTTTTATCTTGAATTTTTGTAGCAAAACATAAATAATTTTCCCTTGAATGTCCTTGGGAGCTATCTTGATGTCTTGCAATGATAAAACCCTAGCTTGCTTGACTAGAGAACATGATGAGTGATGAACGATAAAGAGTTATGACTTGAGATGAGTTAGGAGATGGATAAATGAGGGGAAAAACCCTTATTTATACATAATTATGCCTTAATTCCCAAAAATACCTCTATGTACCTTGGAATTTTACCCTATTCTAATGTGAAAAATAACTAAAAATGCAAATGATAAAATACTAAGAACACTTCAATGATTAGCCTAAAGAGTGATAAAACAAGGAAAATAAATGAAATACAAACGTAAATCGATTATACCTTCCTTGCTATTGAAGACTCCTTGGTTGGCCCTTGATTTTGATGGATTTGTGTGCTCCTTGGATGGAATTTGATGTAGCTAGATGCAAGATTGAATGTGCAAGATGATCAAAATGGATGGCTAAATGATAGCAAGTGCTTAACAATGCAAATTGGCAGCATAAGGTTGCTCAAATCAAAAAGTGTTGAAAATTCCCTTGAGGAGGGGGTATTTATAGGGGAATTTGAATTCTCTAGAGAATTCAACGGTCAAGATTCATCCAACAAGGTCAAGATGAAGGGCTATGGTGAGTTGAGAACTCACAAGCCCTCACATCTTGACATGTGGATGGTGAAGTGGCAAAGGGGAGATGAGGTGTAAGTGAGGTTGCCAAAAGGTACATGAGGTGGAGGAAGGACAAGTACCTTCCAAGCACCTTGGGGAGTGAGAAGATTTCCTCAAAAAGGGATTCCTTGTCCCCAAGTGAGAGTGAAAGGTACATTTGAGAAATTTTGGAATTCCTCAAAAATCTCCATGGGAAAAGGAGAGGTGGTTGAATATATAAATGTGAATTAAAAATTCACATTCTTAGGAGAGTCTAAAGGATAAAGGTGAGCTCCAAAAAGGTGGGACTTGGTCACATGTGGATGATATGACAAGTCCAAGGTTCTAGAAGCCTTAGGATCTAGGATAAATAAATGTGAATTAAAAATTCACATGGGAAAGAGGGTCAATGCTAAAAAGAGGTAAATGCAAAGGTTGACCAAAAAGGTGGTGCTAAATATGGCTAATGACCTTGGTTAAGGTTGTGCAAATATTGGATTAGAGTAATTAATGGAAGATTAGAGGCAAGTGGCAAATGTAGGAGGATGTGACATTAATCTTTGATTAAGAGGATGCACATCATAATCATGAATTAAATTAATTCAGGTTAGAGCAAGATCATGGAGAATGTGACAAGGAGAGAGAATGAAGAATTTTAAATTGATTTTAAATCAAAAGGGTAAAAAAAATGACTAAATTAAATAAATTGGTGTATTTATTTAATTTAGAGAGGAAGAAGGTGAAAGATAAAGCATTTAATTATTAAAATAAATACTTTACAGATATGAGACAAAAGGTGTAATATTAATTAATAAATTAATATTTAATATGATAGACGAAAATGGAGTAAATTTAATCATATGAGAGTGATTATATTTAGATGTCTACATTTTGCCCCTCTTCAAAATATTGTTAGAATAATAGTGTTTCAAAGAAAAATAAAATGAAAATGAGGGAGGAAATGATAGATGGTGATACCCCTAGCATGGAAAAAGGTTCATGATGCCCCAATGACTAAGCTGAAGGAATGGAGGAATGGTAAGAGGGTATGCCCCCTCGAGAGGGTAGTTGGGGGAGGAAAAATGGGGTCCCTAGATGATGTCTTGGTAGGAAGAAAAGAAGGAAACCATTGGATAGATCTTGAAAAACCAAGCAAGTTTGGTTTTTGAATGGAGGTGATCCGACACACGGTTTGCAAATGGCAGCCTCGGGAAGTTAGGGATTAATTAGAGGAAGAAAAAGATAAATAAAAGGTAAAAAATACCTTTTGGGAAGAAAGGGTTAAAAAGGTAATTTTAAAAATTACCTTAGTCATTTTCACTGTAGCAGTTGAGAGGAGGAGAGTAGAGGAGAGAAAGCGAACGAGGAGGAACGATGCCGACAGACAACGACACAGAGATTGTGCACCGGGCAGATGAGGTGTGTGGATTATACAACAGGCGCGTGGGCGGACAGCATGTGAGTGGTAACAAAACCTGTTAATTTAATTTACGCATTTTTTGCATGTTGTTTGATAGGTTTTGGAAATTTGAAAACATGGGTTTTTTTAATGAGCAAAATTAAAAAACTGGGTGGGGTTAGATTTTAGAAAAAAAAATCAAAATATTAAAAGAGGGGAAAGGGGAGGTAGCCTCTGAGGCCCTTCACCACCATGGCCAGTGAACCATGCTTGGTGAACACCCGTGTAGTGGCCGAACCGCCCTAGCAGTGAGAACCGCCCAGAGCCCGGCCCGGTCACATGTAGCCCAGCAGTGGTGAACCACCAGTGAGGCTGACCCGGCTCCAGGGGGTAGAGCCGCTGGCATGAGGTGGAACCCTTGAGAGTGACTACTGCTTTGACTGACAAATAGACTCCCCGCTTAGGCAATGGAACAGCCTAGAAGCCGAACGCTGGCAGCAGGCCCGGACTCCGCTCCAGTGAACCTTGACCGGAGGAGTAAAGCCGCCCATGGGGTGAAGCCAATAGCGAGGGGGGAGAGGGGGAGGGGGGAAGGAAAAAAGAAGACAAGGGGGAAAGGAACGGGAAAAGATATGAAAAGAGGAGATAGAAAGCAAAAAAGACCAATGAAATAATGAGAAGGTTTTTTTTTGTGCAGAGTTTCGAGTGGATTCAGACACATGAGCGACAATCAGAGGTGATGACAGCGACGATAGCAGCGATGAATGGGGAGGATCAGGCAGCCTTGGATCATGTTTGTTTAGGACACTATATTCAATTTCCTATAGTTAGAGTGCATCATGCGATGCTGACGGCGTTGATAGAGAGATGGAGCTCAGAGACGTCTACATTTCATCTTCCTACAGGAGAGATGACCATCACTTTGGAGGACGTGTGGCGCATCCTGAGGCTGCCAATAGCCGGACGATTAGTGAGCGAGGTGGTGTCCACAGGGGCGGAGTTACAGGAGACTGTTAGAGTATTTTTTGGATGTGAGGATCTGCCCCTGTTGAAGGGTCAGTTGGATTTGGATGAGTGTTTGCTAGTGGGGGTGTCAGCTTTACCGTTGTTCCTGTGTGGTCTGATTAGTGGGATAATGTTGCCAGATCAGAGCAGACGTACATGTAGCCTTCGTTATATGGAGGTGATCCAACACATTGTCGAGTGGCGAGGGGGGCCGTTTTCATGGGGGTCATGTGTATTGACTCACCTATATAGAGATATGCACGGGATCTATTATCAGAGGATATCGAGCTTGACATATGACACTGCTGCAGATTTGGGCTTGGGAGCATATTGCAGTGACGTGGCCGAGAGTGGTGAGGGCAGGGATAGTGGATGATTGCAAGCCCATGGCGTGGGAGTATGGGGAGGCGAGAGGTTCAATTTTTTGCTATGAGATGCAGGGAGAGATGGAGGGGTGGAGGAGAGCATTTGATGATCTACAGCCAATGGATATAGAGTGGCGGCCATATAGGTTGCTCCAGTTTTGGGGATGGGCTGATACGAGGAGACAGGAGGGTTACTTTTTAAGCAAGTGTTTTATGATTGGAACTTTGTCGTGCATAGTAGAGTCGCATCGACCAGACAGAGTGTTGAGGCAGTTTGGAGTGCTACAGGATATTTCGGCAGTGCCTATCATTTTTTGGCAGTACAGTAGAGAGATACCATGGGGAAGCCGCATAGCACCAGGTACAGCCAAGGCTTCATGGATGGCAGCAGGACATGTGTCGTAGCCAGGGAGAGTTGGAGGAAAGCAAGTTTTGGTTGTGACCAAGCAATACAGGAGGTGGTTCTGAAATAGGTTATGGGAGAGGATTACTCCTGTTCAGCCTATTTTGAGGGCAGTGGGTGTCGGACCAAAGGATGATCAGAGACTTTAGAGAGAGAGAGGAGAGGAGGGGTGCAGCAGCGATGAGAGGTTGTGGCAGTGGTAGATCAAGGGGGAGGAGGAGCTCGAGGAGGATGAGACAGAGCAGGTGGGCAGACCAGGGAGGAGGAGGAGGAGACATCAGAGGCGAGATCGGAGAGATGGTCAGTAGCGGGGGAGAGCACAGGGGAGGGGACAGCCACAAAGAGCCCAGGGGGAGCAGAGGGTGGAGGAGGTGAGGGATGTGGATGATGGGGAGGATGAGGACGATGAGGAGGATGCAGAGGATGTGGAGGTGGTAGGTGCGAGGGAGGCATTAGAGGAGGGGAGGAGACAGTTTGTGGTAGGACGACATGGTCAGCCACGGCAGTTGTGGGTTCGGCCGACTACAGAGAGTCACGAGGCTTGACAGGAGCAGGAGGACAGAGAGGATGAGGATGTTAGAGCAGTGCCAGAGGAGGAGAGGAAGTCGACACAACATCAATTTGTGGTGGAGAGACAGGGATAGGCGGGACGATTCTGGGTTCACCGTATTGTGGAATACTGTGAGGAGCGACAGGAGCAGGGGGCGGGGAGGATGAGATGGAGCAGGGGGTGGGGAGGATGAGACAGAGCATGCGGGTGGGGAGGATGAGACGGAGCGGGTGGATGAGGAGGATGATGCGATGGATGTAGATAGGGATGTGGTAGAGGGGGATGTTATGGAGGCAGAGTCATTAGCATTGGTTCCTTATGTGGTACCGGAGGATCCCACTGTACAGGTGAGAGGAGCAGAGGCAAGATTACAGATTGCAGAGCGGTGAGTGAGGGCTCTTGAGGCCGAGCTAGCCAGAGTATAGCAAGAGGAACTGAGAGATTATGATGCCATTATTTTTGAGCTAGGGGGACCGATGAGGGAGAGAGATAAGGCACAGTCAGAGTTGTAGAGGATACAGGGTGAGTTGATCAGTGTGACGTGGGATCACAACAGATTGCAGGTAGAGGTCATGGTTTTGTAGGCCAGGGGGAGCCAAAGGGGAGGACAGAGTAGGGGGCAGATCAAGGGACAGTTTGTACTAGTCAGCAGTCGGGAGATCTCCAGTGAGATTGGGATGAGCTTCAGGACAGAGTACAGTGCCTTGAGCAGATAGTTGGAGAGATGAGGTTGATGCAGGAGAGGGAGGAGGCCAGGGAGTAGGCACGGATTATGCAAGCTGAGAGGGATGTGGCGCAGGCACGTATTCAGAGTGAGAGAGCATTGGTAGAGGCGAAGATACAGTCACTGCGAAGGAGGGGAGAGGAGGAAGTAGCAGAGGTATCGACTCTCCGGAGAGAGCGAGATTCAGTAGAGTTGAGAGCACAGGCTCTTCAGAGGGATAGGGATGCAGCAGTGACTCGGGCACAGGCGGCTCAGAGGGAGAGAGATGCAGCAGAGATACGGATGCAGACTCTACAGGCGGAGAGGGATGTCGTGATGGCCCATGCACCAGCAGGTCAAGGTGAGGGTGGGATGCCAGGAGCAAATATACAAGTTGTGGAGAGAGAGAGATGCAGCAGTGGTACAAGCAGCGGCTGCAAAGGAGATGAGGAGCCGATTACAGGTAGAGCTGGCACAGAGCTGGTTGGCTCAGGAGGCATGGTAGTAGGAGAGGAGAGTCATTACCAGGGACCAAGACAAGTATCGTCAAGAGCGGAATTCCACTTGGGTCCAGGTTGTGGAGCGAGAGGAGAACATGAGAGAGGTAGGATTTTGGATGGCTACATATTATCATGTGGTTCCTGATTCGGCACAGTGGATATTCCATTACACTCAACAGACACCTCAGAGGCCAGCGTCGTCCCAATCATTGGGGACATGGACCTGAGGTTATAGTGATTCACCAGGGGTTTCACCAGGCACGGGAGCAGTACCTGATTGTCCACAGAGATCAGATGTGGGGAGTTCATTTGGTAGATGACAGGATACTATGTTTTTGACAGGTGCAGGGTAGATGGATAGTGCAGAGGTGCAGTGGATATTTGCAGGACCTTGAACTGGTGTTTTGATTAGATAATTTTTGTATACGATGGTCACAGATTGTGATGACATCGACGGCATTATTATATGTTAGTCTTGACTATGAGATGTACTGTGGACTTGTGGTATATTTATATATACGATAGCTCTTATTGACCTCATGTTTTGTGTGTGTGATGGATTTGAGATCTATAGATGATTGTTTTGATGCATATGTGGATGGTCATTTGATGGTAGTGGATGTTATATGTATGGATGTTTTATATATATATATATATATATATATATATATATATATATATATATATATATATATATATATATATATATATATATATATATATATATGCTACCTATATATATATGTTTATGTGTGATGGTTTTTTAGGAGCTTTATGCATGCTAACTAATGTGAGTGATGCAAGATGTAATGTATGGTGATTTTTCTTTTCATGGATGATGAATGCCTATGTTGTATGATGCATATGTTTGAGATAGATGTAGATATGCTTATGATGACATGACAGATTCTTATGTTTTATATGCTTATGATGGTTATGTGCATGTGTGACTAATATGTGTGATGTAGAACGTAATGGATGTATTATGACGGTATTGATGGTAGACCTAACACTTGACAATCCAGGTGGCGATATTATGGATGAACCTAAGATAGTGTGCAAATGTATGGATCTAAAATGTAATTATTTCATGATGAGTATCCATAGGGTCGTAGGTGATAGTGGAAGATGCCTACAGACATGGTGTGAGTGTGCACTTGTCAAAACCTTTTAGTATCCTAAGAAGAATAGGGGATAGAGGAGAAATATTTGCACAACCAAAATCATAGGATGAATGTAATGCAATGGTCATGATTATGAAATGCAATCCTAATACAATTTTCCATCTTCGGAGCACTGATTTTTGCTATAGCATAAGACACTTAATGCCAGGGTATGTGGAACCAAGGCGTATTAGTGTCTAATGCATGAAACAAACACAACAAACAAGAAGGCTATCCCAACACCCCAAAGTCACAAAGAAAGACTTTGGTCGGGCCAGGTATTGAGATAACCACAAGCACAAAAGGATGCCCCAGCATAATACAAGGCCTCAGGGATCTTGGTGGGTACTATGTGGGACAACCAAGAAGACACAATCAAACAAAAGATCAAGATATGCCCCGATGTGGACCAATTAAAACACACCATAATATGATGGATTATGGCAGCCTTGACAAGTGATGATAGGGAGCTCAAATGATAAACAAAATCCAAAAGCATCAAAAGATTGCAATCAATTTCAAATGCCCTTTGCCATGGGATTAAGGGGATAGATGGGATTGATGAGGTCTGTTAGGAAGGACGCATCCTATTGAGACCTATGATGAATACTAGGCAAAAAGATCGATATGATGTAAGATACTCAAAACTGATTGGATTTGTTGATACAAGTGGATCTTGTTTGTTAAGAACCAGCTAGATAATGGCATAGCTTGATGGCATGACACAAGGAAGACAAGACACAACCTAAAGACCTAGGGGCTCGGGGGCTGATCAGAGATTAGCCTTGCCTACGTGAAAGCACATAGCCCTCATAGTTCATGGAAAAAGACCATGGAGAAAGCGGAAAGAATACAATGGTGACCGATGATGAAGGACACAAAACACGCCAGACAATGCCCTGGGGGAGGATCAAATGACCAACCTTGCCTACGTGAAAGCACAGGGGCAACGTAGTTTGATAAAGGACCATGGATAAAGCAGAAAGAGGATTGGTGAAGGCCAAGCGATGGAGGATCAAAACAAGTTGATCCAAAATGCCTCGGGGGCAGATCGAATGATCAGCCTTGCCTACGTGACAATGCAGGGGCAACGTAGTTCGACAAAGGACTAAAGTGGTGTGGAAGGATGAGATCTTTATGGAGACCAACACGATGGATGATCCTATATGGTGACACAGACCGACCAATAGGGGAATGAATGACATAAGCTCAAAGTGGGCTATTAAAATGCTTAGGATGAGGGATAGGCTAGATGAGTCATCCAATGCTCAATCAATAAATACCAAGCGGCCTAGGCTGAGGTGATAGTGCGGATGAAAGCATAAACTAACTAGGGTGTCAGGTAGATAATGATTAATCCCTCTACGGATGATGCCTGTTACCAGATTTTCACCATCCATACTTATCGAAGGTGCCACCAAGAGGTGGTTTTCACCATAGGACGGATTTATTTTTATTTACTATTTTTTGGATTTTTTACTACTTTTTTTTATTTTATTTTTTATTTTCTGATTTAGGTGGGGTTACCAAGTGGACTTAGGCATAGAACTTCTTTAGATGGATGATATTGACGAGTTCGTCAAGGGGATCTCCTTCAAGAGTAGTCAATCTGTAGGCCCCAGATCCATATTTGGCAGCTATGATATAAGGCCCTAACCAGTTGGCCTCAAATTTTCCATTTTTATCATGGTCCGGTTGAGTGTGTTGGTTTTCTTTGAGAACAAGCTCACCAACCTGGAATTGTCTAGGACAGACCTTTTTATTGTAATTACATTTGAGACGATTTTGGTATGCTTGAAAGGTGATCATAGGCTTTTATTCTTCGTTCGTCTAGTAATTCTAGCTATGCAAGTCATGCAACATGAGCATCTTCTTCGCTAATAAGATTCTTCAAAGAAATCCTTAGTGATGGGAGCTCAACTTCAATTGGCAAGACGGCTTCAGCACCATATACTAAAGAATAGGGGGTGGCACCTATCGGGGTGTGGATGGATGTGCCGTATGCCCAGAGGGCAGGATGAATATGGAGGTGCCAATCTCGTCCAGTGTTATTGACAACCTTCTTGCTAGGAGGGGCTAGAGATCTTGTGCTGGGGCATGAATCAAATCTACATGTCATTGGCATGGAAGGTACTTCTTCACAAATTCACAAGCATCATGTTCCAATGTAGGCCAATAATATCCAACTCGTAGGATCCTTTTTGCCAAAGCCATACCATTTGAGTGAGCTCCACAAATACCACCATGTACTTCCATTAGTGCCACGTGGGCCTCAGTCTCATTCAGACATCTAAGGAGGATTCCATCATACCCGCGATGATAAAGTGTATCACCAACAATGATGTATCGGGAAGAGTGATGGATAAAGGATTTGCATTGGTTGTGTGTAAGTTATGGGGATATGATATTATCACGAAGATAAGTGTGTATGTCTTGATACCAAGGGGAGGTGGGACCTACAATATCACACACCATATCAGTCTCAGGAACATCATATGCAGGGATTAAAAGTTGTTCAACAAGAAACTCACATTTTGTTCGGTCTTAGGCATGTCAATCAGGGAACCAATAGTGGCCATTGCGTCTACCACTTTATTCTGTACTCGAGGGATTTAGTCAAACTATATGAAAGTGAAATACTTCTTGAAATCATCCACCATACGCTTATAGGGTAATAGTTTATCATCTTTCGTGAGGAATTCATCATTAACTTGTCTAATGACTAGCAAAGAATCACCAAAGACTTTCAAATGAGTTATGTGCCACTGTTTTGCAATTCTGAGGCCAGTGAGGAGAGCTTCATGCTCTGCCATATTGTTGGTACACGAGAATACTATCCTGAATGATTTTGGAATGTAGTCCCCTTGAGGGGTAACCAATAAGATTCCTACTCCAGATCCACTATGAGTGTATGAGCCATCAAAATATAACATCCAAATTGGTGCTTCTGTAACTGTGTAGACTTCTTCGTCTAGGAATTCAGTGTCTAGTGGGTAGGCATCTACTAATGGTGCCTTAGCTAATTGATCAGATATGACTTGTCCTTTTATGGCTTTTTGCTCTACAAACTCTATGTCAAATTCACTTAGGAGCATGACCCATTTGGCCATGTGGCCAGTCAGAGTGGTTCTAGATAACAAATACTTTAGGGGATCAATTTTAGCGATTAATTTGACTAGATGGCTGAGCATATAATGACGGAGTTTTTGTGTGCTAAAGACTAGTGCAAGGCAAGCTTTTTCCATGGGGGAGTAATTTAACTCATAGCCAACCAATGTTTGACTAATGTAGTAGATTTCCCTCTCTTTGAATGAATCATCATGTTGTGCCAACAATGCCCCCAGTGCAACTGAAGTAGCAGAGATGTAAAGCAGGAGGGGTTTTCCTGGAATAGGCGGCATCAAGATCGATGGATGAGCTAAATATTCCTTAATTTTGTCGAAACCCATTTGACACTGCTGGGTCCATCAGAAGGTGGAGTCTTTCTTCAAAAGATGGGTGAATGGCTGGCATTTATCTGCTAGCTGGGCTATGAACCGACAGATGGACTGCATCTTTCCCTGGAGGCTTCTTAACTATTTTAGATTGCGTGGAGGTGGCATGTCGAGAATAGCCTTTACCTTGCCAGGATCAACTTCAATACCTCTTCGGGAGACTATAAAACCCAACAATTTTTCTGATGTAACCCCAAAGATGCACTTTTTTGGATTTAGCCGCAACTTGTAATGTTCTAACCGTTCAAAGATCTGCTTTAGGACAGTAGGATTTTCTGCTCGTGTTTTTGATTTTCCTAGCAAGTCATCAACATAGTCCTCCATGATAATATGGATGAGGTCGTGGAAGATGACTGTCATAGCCCTCTGATATGTTGCCCCTGCATTCTTGAGACCAAAGGGCATAACGTTGTAACAGAAAGTACCCCAAGGTGTTGTGAAGGCGGTCTTATGTTGGTCTTCAGGTACGATTTGAATCTGATTATAATCAGAGAAGCCATCCATAAGGGAGAGCATCTCGTGTCTTACTGTGAGGTCAACCAACATGTCAATGTTAGGTAGAGGGAAGTCATCTTTTGGGCAAGCCTTGTTAAGATCCCTGAACTCTGTGCAGACCCGAATGTCTCCATTTGGTTTGGCAACTGATACTATATTGGAGATCCACTCAGAGTAGTCAATTGGTCTAATAAAACCTGCCTCTAGTAACTTTTCCAATTCTTTTTTGACTAATAATGTGACCTGCGGATGCATCTTACAGAGCTTTTGTTTGACAGGCTTGGCATCTGGGCGAACGTCTAGATGGTGAACCACTAAGGCAGGGTCTAAACTTGGCATGTCTGAATATGACCAAGCAAATTTGATGATTCCCTCTCGAAGTAGCTGCATGATGACTGAATACTCTTGTTCTGAGAGTGTCTTAGCCACATAGGTGATTTTAGGATTTTTTAGCAATACCCAGATTAACTTCTTGAGTCTCTTCAATTAGAATGGATGATCGGGTGGATAACTAAGTTCCTATAAGGGGAAGATGAACATCTCCATCTTTCGGTGCCTCTTCGAGGTTTTCACCATTGGATGCATCCTTTATTTTTACTTTTTCAAGGTCAGGAAGTGCCTCAAGGGGGTTTTCACTAGATGACCATTTTTTACTTTTCTTATTCTTATTTTTGTGACTGGAGTGTTCATCCTCCCCCAATCCCATAAGGTTGACATATGTATCCACAGACATATTGACAGGTGTGGTATTACATAGGTCCCAATCAATAAGCTTAGGGTGACAAAGGGATAGGCTAATGGTGCAGATGGATAGGCATTCGAACATGGATGATAAGTCGGTGTGATCGACGTCATCGTACGCACGTATGATGGATTCCTCCTCGGGTATGTCTTCCAATGAGCCATCGTCCACGGCAATACTATTGGAAGTATTAGATGATGTTGTAGGGCTTTTTTGTTTCTTGTCATACCCAATGCCTATGTTTTTTGGTAGCTTTGGTGTATCAATAGGTTGCAACCGCCCTTGTTCTTCTTTACCTGGGCCCCTGCCTTGGTAGTTATATTTTTCTGCCAACTTAGCTGACCACGGATATGCTTCCTAAAAATATTCCTTTAGAGGAGGGTCCAACTAGGGTTCTTCTCGGTAGACCCATTGGCTTATGTCCTCTTCTGGTGCATCTATCTTGACACTTGGGGAACTGAAAGTGGTGGTAGGGATGTTTTCACCACTGAAGGTGATAGTCTTGTCTTCCTTTTGTGTAGCATGCGAAGGTTGACCATACTCGTGTGGTCACGGTGGCATGGTTGCAACTTTGAGAGCGGTATGCATTTCGTATTCACCACACCCTTTGTCAATGATCTAGACTTTGGTGACCATAGGATTAGTGGTGGAGGATGGAGTGGTCATCGTGGTGGAGGGTGGATTAGCGGATGATGAGTGGGATGTCCCCATTTCAACCCTGGGACAATAATGTAAATGGGGAAATGATGCTTCTAAAGCACGGAAATATTCAAATGGTTGGGGGTCAGCGTAGATGGTGACTTCTTGTCCATTGATAGGGAATTTTAGGCATTGATGGTATGTGGAGGGGATGGCTTGCATAGCATGGAGCCACGGGCGGCCAAGGAAGAGATTATATGGTAAGTCTAGATCAAGGACATGACAAATAGTATATTGAAGCACAGGTCCCACTTGGATAGGAAGACTGATAATTCCCTCTGAATTTCTTTCTACATTATCATAGGCTTTGATTGTGATGATCTGGTTACTTAAATCCGCTTGAGTATACCCCACCTATTTTATGAATTTTAAAGTACACAAATTGAGGGCAGAGCCATTATCTACCAAGACCCTTTTTATTTTATGGCGAGCAACCATGACTTCGATATGTAAGGGGTGATTATGATTGACATCGATATTTGGCATATCATTTTGGCTAAAGTGCAGTTGGTGAGATAAAGCCAAGTGTCCCACCAAAGCTTGGAATTGCATGGGGTCGATGTCATTTGGCACATGGGTTTCCTGTAGGGCTCTATTGAGGATTTCTTGATGTACCAGGGAAGACTTAAGCAAATCCAAAATGGATATATGAGCAGGGGTCTTTCTTAAGTGATCAAGGATGTTGTACTGAGAGCTTACAGGAGTTGATTGGGTGGGTGCAGAGGCTGCAGGGACAGTGATGTGGGCTCATCGTGTAGTAACAACACATTGAGGGTCTTTGGCTTTAACATGTATCATGGATACATGGGGTTCCATCTGCTCAATGTAATGAATAACACCCTCATAATTGAAGGGCACATTCTTATAGTTCACATTATTTGTGTTGTTTCCTTGGGGATTACTACTAGATGTGCTTGGGCCTTGATTATGGTTCAGAAAGGCGTTCTGATATATCTGCAATTGAGCATTGGACAATGAGGCTTGACTGGTGTCCACCTTGATATCTCCTCGATCAATGAGATCTTGGACATAGTTTTTTAGACCCTGACACTTATTCAAAAAGTGTCTCTTGATTTTATGGAACTCACAATACTCATTTTCCTTAAACCATGTGGGCTTGGGTTTGGACTCGTCAAATGGCTTGGCGACAGGGTACATGATGGGGTAATTGATTTGTAACAACTTATTAAAGACAACACTCAGAGGTTCTCCTAATTGAGCGTATTGACATTTGGTGTTCCCTTGATTGTTTTGGTTTGATTGTTGAGGAGGACGAGGTGCCTCCTGTGGTACAGATATGGCGTTAGGTACAGACGGTTGTTGTTTTTGGGATGTATTAGCCACTTGGACATGTTTAGTGTCTGTCATGCCGTCATTCACTGCATTCTTGTTCTTGTTCCAGAATCATGGTTTATCGCCAAACGACCTCTCTTTATCCTGACTATGTATTTTGATGTGTCCTTTTGCAATAAGGGCACATTCAAGGATGGGTCCCTTTTCCACTATCTCCGTGAAAGTGGTGACACAATGTAACCTAAAATTATGAGCCATGTCAGGATGAGAGTTTTCCACGAAAAGAGTGACCATGTCTTTTTCTTTCAGAGGGGTCTTCATTCGGCTTGCTAATGCATGCCACCGTTGTAGGTAGCTAGTAAAGGTTTCCCCCTCACGTTGTTTCTCTTTGAGGAGATCTAAGGTGTCTGTATCCTTCTCCAAATTGAAAGAGAAGTAGGATACAAATTTTTTTGATAGGTCTGCAAAAATTTTTATGGACCCTTTTTCGAGAGTCATGAACCAATCCAGGGCGTGGCTTGCCAGGCTTCGTGGGAATAGTCACAAGAGATAGTTGTTATTGTACATAACTTCTTGACACTGGGAGTAAAACTCCTGCAAGTGAGCCTTAGGGTATTTGTTTCCCTTGTATTTGTCAAACTTTGGTATCTCAAAATGTTTAGGAAACGGGATTAATGAAATGGAGGGATCAAATGGATATGGGCATATGTCCTCAAATTTGAATGATTGTTTGGTAGCCCTGGCTTGAAGGTCTTTCAGAGTGGCCTTGATTTCCAATAGATCCGAGTTGGCCGATGGTGGGTTGGGGGGATATTGATGATAGGATGATAAAGGATCCTGCTGAGAGGGCATCGGATTGTTGAAATATGGATTTGGATGGTTGGATGATGATATGCCTTGTTGGTAAGATGGGGGATTTTGTTGGTACGGGTGTTGTTGTTGTGGGGTATAGTACGGATTTATTTGATAAAAGTGTGGGGTAGGTTGTTGAGGAGCATGGATGGGATGTTTCATATTGGTTCATTGGTGTTGAAGGTACTGTTGTGATTGTTGGAAGGTCGCATAAAGCGGTTGTTGGTGAAATTGCTGCTGATTGTGATAGTAGTAGTGTTGGGGTTGTTGTTGTGACGTCAAATGTTGTATGGGCCGAGATGGGATATTACGTTGTGGTTGAGCCTGCGGATGCAAAATGGATGAGAGAAAGGGGGATATGGTCTGAGCAATAGGTCGAGATGGATTTCCTTGTGGTTGGTAGGGTGGTTGTTGTGAAGAGGCCAAAGTATTATGTATAGGTTGTTGCTGATGAGATGGCTGAGGTAGCGTAGAAGTGTTTTGTAAAGGGGATTGTTGGTACCACCCGAAACGTTCAACTGGGGTGTGCCTTGTGGAGGTAATTGAGGCAGAATGTTGGATTGGTGAAGCTGTTGAGATGGTAGATTTGTGGTCCCAAGAGGTGGAAGTGATGTGGTAAAGGAGGTGCCCCCAATGTTGACTGTAGGTTGATTCGAAGGAGGGGGTGTTGTTAACGTTAATGGAAAACGTTGTGGAACATTTTGTGGCATACCATAGGCAAAAGGATTATTGGGACCAGGCGCTTGAGGACCTCCCATAACTGAGGTCGAAGCTTGTGGGGGATAGTTAACCTGATAGAGAACGGTATTGCCAAATTCAGGTTTTTGCCAACCCTCAATTGGAGGAACATTGGGGAAGTATGAACCTTCTGGTGCATTTTGTGAACCTTGGAGTACGTTAGATGGGGCACCCCTATATTTGGACAAGTCAACACTCAAGGGGGGTTTGACACCCTTCTCAAGTAGGTGGGCCAAGATTTCTTCCCCATGTTTTTCAAGTAGACGGTCAATCATTTACACATTGGTGGGATTACTAAAATGTTCCTCAAGTGTGAGTTCAGGTTGATTAGCCATACTCTCTTCACTATGTGGTGAGTTGTTCTGATTCTCGGTGTTGGAGTGTGATGAAGTACCATTATGAGGATCCTGTGGGACGTTCTTAGGATCTTGAGCAATATTTGCACCATTGGTGGGATTTGTATTGTTAGTAAGGTCTTGAGACATGTTTGCTTGGGAAATTTGACCTTGTTGTTGTTCCATTTGTCTCTTAACTTGTGACCTAGTTCAAACGGGCATGCAAATATGCTATGGGTGGATTATAGAGATGTTTTCAATGAATGACTTGATTGTAGTTGGATGAGATGTGATTTTCATAGGATTTGGATTTTGATCAGATTTTGTTTGGATATATTGGATTGGATCGGATTTTGATGTGATCGGATTTGGATTTGGCAAGATTGGATTTTGATTGAATTGGATTGGATTATTAAGATCAACAGGATAGCATTGGTTGAACGGATGTGATTTGATTGATTGGACAATTTGATCGAATGATTGGTTTTGATAGATTTGGATTATTGGATGGGTATGATTGGATGATGAAACATGTGAGAGAGACCTTAAGTTTTATCAAAGGAAGTTACTCTTAGTGACCTAGAGCTTTGATTGATTACGAGGATGATTACGGCACCGAATCCACCTTGAGATAAGAATGGATTGATTGGGCCGAGGATGATAACTTACGACACCGAATTCACCTCAAGATGGAAGAGAATTGATTGGGGTCGAAGTTAAAGACTAATAATCAAATTCAAGTGTTATGGTCAGTTTGGGTAACCACTTTGTAATACAAGTTTAAGGCGGTTTGGTTATGAGTGGTGTTTGGTGATGTAAATGGTAAAATTATGATGTTTGCTAGGTGATGGTATGGACTTTTGAACGGAATATGAGGAAATTAAAATGAACGGGTGGATTGAAGATGATTATGGAGAATGAGTGGGGATTTAGAATGGTTAAACAAAGATTTGGAATGATAAAACAGAGATTTAAACTGATCAAATGGAAGTTTTGGGAGGCTTAGAGTGATGAAACGGAGGCTTAGGATGATGAGATAATTGTTGGGAATGATTAAATGATGGTTTAGAGGCTAAACGGATCCAAATGGGGTGATTTTGGGTGTTCAGGAGGTCAAATCCGCCCCTATGCAGTAAAAAAGAGGGCGCTTCCGCCTTTCTGCAGCAAAACAGGTGTCCTTCCGCCCTTCTGCAGCAAAAATAGGGGCGCTTCCGCCCTTCTGCAGTAAAAATAGGGCGCTTCCACCTTTTTGTAGCAAAAACAGGGCGCTTCTACCCTTCTGTAGTAAGACAGAGCTTGGTTTTGATGGCAATGGCTATGGCAAGGACTCTAAATGACAAAATAAGGCCAATGTATCAAATATTTCATGAGTTTTTTACAAGAAAACACTTCGAGCAAGCACAATCCTATGATTAATGTTAAGGGTATGGCCAAGAAAAGTCTTAATCTAGGATGCACAAGGCTTCTAGGGAGTCCTCGATATACTCTCGATATGTGAGGCACAACCGTGAACACCAGCCCATCACAAGCGTGAGTCAGGAACCCCAACAAGATACTGAAAGGCTCGAACCAACTCTTCACGTCTATCTAGGTATCACCCTAGCTTCGACGCTCCACCAATTATGACATGACTGGATTGGGGTACAACTTTTGTTCTCCCCCCTTTATATACCCCGCCAGTATGCGTGGTTGGAATCGTCCCTTGGGGTGATGAAATCCCCAAGTAGGTCCCACTAGAAAGAAGACACTAACTGTTTCCAACTACTCCCCAGGCTCACACAAAGTGCAAGGGGAAAGTGAAAACAAATTAATGCCCCCTTGGGTGACACAATAATAGACAAGCACAACAAGCAATAAAGGTTACTTCCCCCTAATTAGACTATGTTCAAACAAGGATAATTTTTTCAAGAATTTGATCAAATAGATGGCCCTACAAGCAAATGTTAGCTATCTTATCCTCCGTTCTTGGTCAATTATGCCACAATATGCTCCCAAACTGTGCTATTTTGGGGCGTAGCCACCTTTCTGTGGTAAAACAGGGGCGCTTCCGCCTTTCTGCAGCAAAAACAGGGGCGCTTCTTCCTTTTTGCAGCAAAAATAGGGGCGCTTCCGCCCTTCTGCAGCACAAACAGGGGCGCTTCCGCCTTTCTGTAGCAAAAACAAGGGCACTTCCGCCCTTCTGCAGCAAAAAATAGGGGCACTTCCGCCTTTCTGTAGCAAAATGTTAGAGGAAAAGAGTCTTTCAAAAATAAAAAGGGCATATCTGCCCCTCTGTAGGAAACTTTATCAGATTTTGAAAAAGAAAAGTTGTATGCCCTACTACAAGAAATTGTTAGAAAAGATCTTTTAAGCAAAATGAAATATATGCCTAATTGCAGCAAACTGTTAGCCAAAATTAACTTTTTAGATATAGGGCGTGACCGCCCTTCAGCAGCAAACAAGAGGGTGCTTCCACCTTTCTGTAGCAAAAATAGGGGTGCTTCTGCCCTTCTGTAGCAAAAATAGGAGCGTTTACGCCTTTTTGCAACAAAAATAGGGGTGCTTCCGCCCTTCTGCAGTAAAACAGAGGGCGCTTCTGCCCTTCTGCGACCTTTTTCTGCAAAATACTTATCACAAATGAAGGTTAAATGCAAGAACCCATTTGTGGGTCCCACCGAGCGTGCCAGAAATGTGTACCTTAGAATTTTACCCTATTCTAATGTGCAAAATAACTAAAAATACAAATGATAAAATACTAAGAACACTTCAATGATTAGCCTAAAGAGTGATAAAACAAGGAAAATAAATGACATACAAACATAAATTGATTATACCTTCCTTATTGTTGAAGACTCCTTGGTTGGCCCTTGATTTTGATGGATTTGTGTGCTCCTTGGATGGCTTTTGATGTAGCTAGATGCAATATTGAATGTGCAAGATGATCAAAGTGGATGGCTAAATGATAGCAAGTGCTTGAGAATGCAAATTGGCAGCACAAGGTTGCTCAAATCAAAAAGTGTTGAAAATGCCCTTGAGGAGGGGGTATTTATAGGGAAATTTGAATTATCTAGAGAATTCAATGGTCAAGATTCATCCAACAAGGTCAAGATGAAGGGCTATGGTGAGTTGAGAACTCACAAGCCCTCACATCTTGACATGTGGATGGTGAAGTGGCAAAGGGGAGATGAGGTGTAAGTGAGGTGGCCAAAAGGTACATGAGGTGGAGGAAGGACAAGTACCTTCCAAGCACCTTGGGGAGTGAGAAGATTTCCTCAAAAATGGATTCCTTGTCCCCAAGTGAGAGTGAAAGGGACATTTGAAGAATTTTGGAATTCCTCAAAAATCTCCATGGGAAAAGGAGAGGTGGTTGAAAATATAAATGTGAATCAAAAATTCACATTCTTAGGAGAGTCTAAAGGATAAAAGGTGAGCTCCAAAAAGGTGGGACTTGGTCACATGTGGATGATGTGACAAGTCCAAGGTTCTAAAATCCTTAGGATCTAGGATAAATAAATGTGAATTAAAAATTCACATGGGAAAGAGGGTCAATGCTAAAAAGAGGTAAATGCAAAGGTTGACCAAAAAGGCGGTGCTAAATATGGCTAATGACCTTGGTTAAGGTTGTGCAAATATTGGATTAGAGTAATTAATGGAAGATTAGAGGCAAGTGGCAAATGTAGGAGGATGTGCAATTAATCTTTGATTAAGAGGATGCACATCATAATCATGAATTAATTAAATTAATTCAGGTTAGAGCAAGATCATGGAGGATGTGACAAGGAGAGAGAATGAAGAATTTTAAATTGATTTTAAATCAAAAGGGTAAAAAATGACTAAATTAAATAAATTGGTGTATTTATTTAATTTAGAGAGGAAGAAGGTGAAAGATAAAGCATTTAATTATTAAATTAAATACTTTACAGATATGAGACAAAAGGTGTAATATTAATTAATAAATTAATATTTAATATGATAGACGAAAAGGGAGTAAATTTAATCATATAAGAGTGATTAAATTTAGATGTCTACAACCTCATCACAGGCTAACCTTAGGTCTTAAAGAATAAAAACCAAAAAGAAATTTGAATTAATTTTGATTTTTGTGCCACATGGGACTAAGTCACCCAAGGTGGTGACTTAGTCCACCTAGGAAATTTTGAGTGGATGTCAGAGATTAATATGTATTAAATGTTGTTTATCGGCTTCTTCTTCAACAAGACACTTAATTAAGGCCTATAAGTGTATAAAGGGGCCATTTAAAACATAAGAAAGGTGTAAATATTGATGACAAGCATAAGAAAGTGTGAAATTTTGTTACAAGACTTTACAACACTTTGAAATAGGTCTTGGTAAGGTTATTTAGGTGAATTATAACATTATGGTCCTAGAAAAGTGTGAAGATGTGTTACAACAACTTACAACACCTTTACAAGACATCATTAAACACAATTTATTGAGTTTTCAAGGGTCCACGACTTAGTGTGGATGTATAACACACCTCACAACACCAAATCAAGGTCAAATTAAGTCCAATTTTTTATTAATTATTCCCATACCAAGAAAAGTATACACTTTTTGGCAACACATATTCTAATGATGCAAGTGGGTATGTGAGTGGATGCACAAAGTCGATGCAAAATGAGCTCAAAAGTTGTAGCAATGCAGGATGGTTGCGAGAGCTTGAAAGCTTGGTTGATTGATTGCTTGAATGTGTGAATGAATGAAATGAGGGAAAAATCCTCTAATTTTATGGGAAATGCCCCTAAGAAAATAAAGGGTTGAGATTTAGCCAACATGGACAAGATGAAGGGCTATGGTGAGTTGAGGATTCACAAGCCTTCACATCTTGCCATGTGGAAATGAGGTGTCAAAGGGGAAGGTGAGGTGGAGGTACTTTAAAGTACCTTTAGATTGGTACAATATCTCCTCATAAAGGAGGTCCTTGTCCCCATGTGGGAGATGTGACGCATGAGGAATTTAAATTTTCTCAATGATCCACATTGGGAAGAGGAGAACCTTTGAGGAATAAATGTGAATTTTTAATTCACATGGGGAAGAGGTTGTCTTCTCCAAAAGGAGAAAGCATTTAATGAAGGTTGACTTTGGGGTATTCCATAAATGGCATAAGGATTAGGTTGACCTAATCATGTAATTAAGGTTGTACAAACGGGTGATTAGGTGGCTAATGAAGGGTTAAGGCAAGTTGCAAGTTATGGAGGGTGTGACATTAATCTTGATTAAGGATGTGCACATCTAAATCAAATATTAATTAAATTAATCCAGATAAAGAAGAATTATGGAGGATGGGACAAGGAGAGAGAAAAGAATGAATTTAAAATTGATTTAATTTCTAAAAGGTAAAGTGACCAAATTAAATAAATCAAAGAATTTATTTAATTTAGAGAAGGGGCATAAAGGTAAAGTTTTCGATTATTTAAATTAAATACCTTAGGAACCTTAGAAAAATGGGAAATATTAATTAAATAAATAATTTAATTAATGTCGATGGGGGATACTGAATGGATGAATAAAGTGGACGAATTTGACCATACAGGAGTGGTCAAATTCAGATGTCTACACAAGTATTAGACCAATGACCATCTTTATCACAATAAGTACAATAAGGCCTCTTAGAAGAATCATTCTTCCTAGAATCATTAGTATTATTGTGATAATATTTAGGATTACTATATTGTTTATTATGAGACTTAAACTTTTGCTTATGAGTTTTAGACATAAAAGCATGCTCATTGCTTTTAAGATTACCAAATTGAATCAACTTTGTTTCTTCTTGTCTTAATGAATTTCTAAAAATGTAATAAGTAAATTAACTAACTAATGAAGGAATAGCTAATTGAGCATGAATATTAGTAATAAATTGTTGAAGTTGTCTATAAAGACATTTTTAAGAATAAGATTAATTAGTCTAAGATCTTCAAGCCTTACTCCTAAACCTTGTAATTGACTATTTAAAGCATCAAATTTAAAAAAAAAAATCATCCATAGTTTTGAAATCAATATACCTTAAATCTTCAAGTTGATCTTGAAGTTGTATCTTTCTTGACTCATTTGAACTATCATAGATAGTTTAGAGGATTTCTCATGCTTCATAGGATTTCACAGAATTCCTAATATGAACATATATTTTGAGAGACATTGGAATGCCTATGAGGCCAAGAGCTTCCTCATTTTGAAGCTTCCATTTTTCTTGAGCCTCTTTGGATGCAGAAGGATCCAGATTTGAGTTTGAATTCATCGCAACATCCAACAAATGATTAAATATAAATATAAATGAAATGTGAGTTTTCCATGAGTGATTATTAGAGACATTGAATTTAATTTCTAAAATTAAAGTTGACATGATTGGAGAAAAAAAAAAACTTTCACAACTATAGAAAAGAAATAACACTCTTTAAGTAAATATTCCTTTTGTTTTAAAAAATTAACAATAAGGAAATATTAAAACAATTAACCCCTTCACTAAATTTCTTAAGCTGTAATAAAAATTGAAATAACCTCTTTTAAAAAAAAAATTAATATAATTTGAAAAAATTATGTTAATTAAAGTATATAAAAAAAACTAAAAAATAATATAATCTATATTAATATAAAGATAAAGTTACATATTCACAAAAAAAAGTGGGTGGTAAGAAGGCACACCTCGAGAGTCACATGAATAGTGCCCACAAAAACCAAAAAAAATTAACTAGTCACATGGCCCAAGCCCAGAAGTCCATGATTACAAAACATATAAAAAGGGCCATTAAGCGGACAAAGTAGTGCCAACATAGCCAGGAGGGTCTCTTTCATCCATTTTCTTCCCCCATACATCAGCGGAGTCTGGAGTGACTTTAGGAGGAGGACCCCAACCATTGTCAACATATTTTTCCTTCTCTTTATCTTTATCCTCACACCGGGGTGAGATTGCAAGCACCAAATGTGAAAAACATTTACCAGAGTCTAGCCAACCGGAGCCAAAAGTAGGAGTGTCATTAGACGGCCACCTAGAACTACCACTGCTGCTCCCTGAAGCACTTCCAAAGGGCCACCCCTAGCTAGCCCATGGTAGAGTAGAGCGGGTCTGCCGAGAAGAGCAATAATCTCGCTGAAGAGGAAGCTGAGAGTGGGGACACACAAAACCACTTGTTGTTGGCCCTGAGAAGGCGACTAGCCATGGGAAGAGGTGGGCAAAGCAGACACCTAAGCAACAATACATGGAGCAATTCCCCAGTGGTCCAGTAGCACTTGTAGGTGAGCAACCTCAAATGCAACTTTTTGAGGCTGCACCTGAATCTGTAAGAGCACATTAGAACAAATAATAGCTTTAGTATATAATGAAACATTAATATCCATTTGAGAATGAGAAAATATGTAGGAATATATGTCTTTCCAGATATTGAAAAGCGTTTCCACCTTGAAAGTGTGCCAAAGCTAGGTATACTTAGTGAGAATTCTGGGCGAGTCTCCCAACAAAATCATATGCCAGGAGAAAGGCTTCGGCTTAAAGGGCCGAAAGAAGTCATGAATCCAAGTCCAAAGCTTCTAAGCTCTGGGACAAAACCAGAAAAGATGCTTGAATGTCTCAAATTTCCCACAAAAAGGGAAACGATGGTTCTGGACCCCCAAGTGAACAAGCTGAGAACCCACAGGAAAGCCTTGGAAAAGAATACACTAGGAAAAATGGGCAAGTTTTAGCTCAACACTTGCAGACCAAGTGGCAGCAAATCTTTTACACTAGACATGAGCAGGAGATTGAAGAAGCCACCTTTGGTTCAAACTTTGAATCATAGGAAAGTGTGGTGAAAGCCACATGTCACCAAGTCGAGGCTTGTAATTCCTAAAAAGAGTGTCTAGATACCACTTCTAGTCTTTCCCCCAAGGTTTGGTCCCATAAATTCCAACCTTATGAAGTATCTCTACAGGAATAGCATTCACCAAACCATCATAAGTAGCATTGTCCTGGTTATGAAGCATGTACAGGGCACAAAATTCTTCCCACTACATGATACGCATTGTGGGTCTATGAAAAATCTGTTACAAGGTCTAGCTACCATATTATTATTATTTTAAAATTTGTATTTTATTACTATTTGAATTAAGAATTGAAAAAACAAACATTTATTTGGGTTTTTTTTATCGATTTAACTCAATATATTGCATAGAATTTTTAAAGATGTTTTATTGAAAAATGAATTGAAAGAAATAGTAAAAAAAATATTTAAAATATATAAACTTAAAAAAATTCCTACACAATCAAAGGGTTAGAATAATTAATATTATATTATTTAAAAAATAATTTTTTTAAGCAAACTAAACTAGTTCTTCTCCTTCTCTCAAGACTGTGCCTCCAAGGTGAGTGCTCCAAAGAGATGGAAAACCTTCAACATTTTTTTTCAAAAGATTAGTAAGACCTTGCTCTATACCATGAAAGAAATTATAAATGAAATAAATTGAAATAAAGGAAAGTACTAATCCAAGAGAAATTGTTTAAAGGAAAATATTACCATCTAAGATGAAAACCATGAGCACCAAGAGCATACAAACTAAATATCCAAGAGGATCCACAAGATTTTATAAAGGGGAAAAACAAAACAAAAAAACCTCAATATTATGAAAATGGCATAAAGCCTAGGAATATTACAATAAGAGAGAGAGAGAGAGAGAGCATAGAATCTTCATGTGAAGAATGAGAGAAGTACCTCAAATAAATAAAGGTGAGAAAAGAAATGCATAAGTAACTCCCATGTATATGCATGCTACATTTCATCCTATGTGTGTGTAAGGTGTCAAAATCCTCATAAGAAGGAGGCTACACCTAAGCCTTAATATTCCTCCAAAAAAAACTATTAAAAATGAGTCATTCTCACACATGTGTGAGAATACTTAAATAAGATAAAATTCTTGTAGGGATTTCTTTGGAATATTTCTGCAAGTATTAAAATTATACAAATAAATAATCTTCACCTAAGTAAAGATTAATTCTAACAGACTTCAAATAAAGTTCACAAAAGGGATGATATAAAAATCTTGCAAAATCCCAAGGGACATCAAAGAAAGATAACTTCATCTAAGGACAAGATAGATAAAGTCATGATTGTCTTAAAGGACCTAAGTTATAAGTTAGCTTAGAATGAGAAGGGTTTGTCCAATGATAGGCCTAATTTTCATAAATAAGAGAGAATGGCCAAATTATTTGACCAATATTATAACACAAATTTGAATAATGGAAGTCCCATTCACAACAACCAAAAGGGTCCCCCTAAAAGACACTACTGGGCCCCTTTGGAGAAATAAAATTCAAATTTTGTGGAGAATAGTCCCTAGTGTGTAGCATGTTAGTTGTGACATTCACCTTCACAATGTATAGTTGTTTTATCTCTATTAGATTCAACTAACACATGCAATGACTCTACTGACATGTATCACGAGACTAAATGTTTTGATGAATATAATGATGTAAATATGATTTAAGTAATACTATTTCTTGGAAATGAAGGCTATTCTTCTTTTGAAGAAGATGGCACTGAAATAGATATAGATGGTAAAAGGCATTAAAGGGATGAATATTAGCAACATGTTTTTTTTTTTGCAATGAGGAGGAAGGTGATTATATTTTTAGCATGAAATGTTTTGGTTGAGATGTAAGGCTAAGAATACCTTTTCATGAATAAATTAGAGCCCTAATTGTAGTAGTTATATAGCTTAGGTTAAAATTAGTTACAACCTAAGAGGGAAGACAAATATACCATATCAAGGAAAAATAGGCAACATATTCATAAGAGAAAAAATGAAGAAAAGTTTATTCCTGAAAAAACACGTTGAAATTAAAGGTAAAAATCCTAAAATATCATGTAATAAAATTTTCTAACCTTTAGTAATAGAAAAGTATCAAAACATGAAGGTTGAGCAATAAAAGGTGAAAGACAAATCCACACAAAAGGAGAGCATTGTAAAGGAAAAATAAAAGCCAAGCATTCCTACTCTAGCTAGTGCTCCTATTTGTAATTTTCCTAATTATTTTCTATTTGATATGGAATATGTTGAAAGAATGAAGAAGAATCCCTCCGGTGTGTTGTCATTGATGCCAACATTGGTTTGTGACAATTTTTTCCTATCTGTTAAACTATGGTCTTACTACTCTAATCTGGTAATCTAGTCTAGAATTTTCATATCATAAGATCTACTTATGCGGTTTTAATATGTTAATGAGGACTATTAATTGTAGATATGAACAATTTTTTAGTGATTTTGGTTGAATAGGCTAAGAAATATAAATGATAGAATTTTGGCTTACAATTTTTGGTATGGGTCTTCTTCTAGCCGACATGGTTATGTGGTGTTCACTTCGTGGATGTTTAAAGAGTTCTTTGTTAGGTCTAAGGTGACCTAATTTATGTCTTTCACATTTTTTTTGAGTTCTAAAGAAGTTTTGGTTTGATTCCACAAGATATTTTGAATTGAGTATGTTTACATCTAATTAGGCTAACCTAATTGATGTATGTTGATGTAAGTTGGTATATATGTATGAATAATTTTTGTAATGTAAAAATACAAACATATAGATAGAGATGTATATGTGTGTTATACAAAAATTAAAAGTAGTGATGTGTGATAGTATTTTATTGTGTGAAGTTGTTGACAATTGTTGTGAACCTGCAAACCGATGCAAGATTTTATTTTCTAGAGCTTAATTGGAACTGAACTCAGTACACGTAACGTGTATTTCATCAGTTCATCCTTTTGGTAGTGAGCCACACTCTTTAATAATCATTTCATGCTATGATCCTTTCAAGGACAATGTGCGCTATAATATCTTATGACTAGTTATAATATATTGTGAGCTAATCTTCACCGTGGTTTTTCCCATTCTTGGTTTTTCCACATAAAAATCCTAGTGTTCATCTCTCATGTGATGCTATGATTCCTTTCATGTTTTTGTTTACAGTTGCAGCTAGAAATGTTTTAATTATTGAATGGTTAGTGGTTAAATGGTTTAGTAGAATACTAATTCACCCCCCCCCTCAATATTTTGGGTGTTCAACAATTGGTATCAAAGCATTGTTCCTTTTGAAAAGTTTAACAGCTTAAGGAAAATCTTGAAGTTTGAACACATGGTTGACAAAAATATCATGTTCCTCCATAAGAGATCTCTACAACTGAAGAACTCCATGTTGCTCTTGATGATTTGGAAAGAATTGAAAATGAGAAAGAAACTATGAGGGAAAACTTAAAATAAGCAAATGAGTGCATCAAAAATCTAAGAGAACAAATCAAGAAATTCAAAGAAGGGCATAGAGAAGTAAGTGATTAGTTGAAGAAATCAAATGAGGACATCACCGGACTAAAGGTACAAGTGGAAGAAAAGAAAAGAATTGAATATTGTCAAAAATCTGAAATACAGAGCAAGATTGATGAATGTACAAAGCTTGAACAAGAAGTGGTAACCCTAAGGTCTGACTCGATGAAAGCAAGAGCTCATGAGGAAAAATTCAAAGCAAGTACTACAATGCTTGATGAGTTGATTTCTTTTTAGAAACCCTCTAAGGACAAAGGTGGTTTGGGACTTGAAGAAGGATAAATCTCAGAGGAAAATCAAACTCCTAACAAGGTTGAAAATCAAAGGAAGACTCAAGGCAATGGTAGACAATTCAAGAATCAAAGAAGCAATACTGAAAGGATTTCCATCAAAAAACCTAATGCTCAAAGGTACCCATATTTCAATGGTATTTTTTTTCATGCAATAAATTTGGACATAGAGCAACAAAATGTAGAAATAGAATGAATCAAAATGTTGGATTCTTTGTTGGACATAGAAATAGAATGAATCAGAATGTTGGATTCTTTGTTGGACAATGTTTTTCTTGCAATAAATTTGGACATAGAGCTACTAAGTGCAAAATTCAGATAATGATGATGAATAGATTCAATACTGGTAGAGTGATTCAATATTTTCAAGGATATTGCTACACATGTAATGCATTTGGACATAAATCTAACCAATGCAGATCAAGGTTAACTACAAATTAGTCTAGTTAGAAAAATGTTGTGTGCTACACCTGCAATAAACCAAGACATTTCAAAATTTTGTAGAAGTAAGAATGGGAAAAAATCAAATCTGAAACAAAGGAATAAAACTATGAATAAAGTTGATCCTACTAAAGTTAAAAAGGAAATGGAGAAAATTTTGAAGAAAAAGGAAGAATCTGAGAATAAGGATGAATCAAATGTTTTTGTACTTGAATCTGGTGTAGATACTTCTTCTAAAAACTAAACCCAGTAGTGGATTTAGGGGGAGAAATTACAGAGAAATCTTATAAACCCCCAATATAAGAGGTGTCAAGCAGTGACACTAGGATGTGTTGTAAAATGTCATTCTAAGGTGTTGAAAAAGATTCCAACAAAAAATATGCAATTTTAAAGATTTGCAGAGCATTTTAAGGTTTACAATGTATTCATAAGGTGTTTATTAGCTTTTTGAAAGTGGAATACATTAAATGAAAAATTAGGGAAAATCGGTAAAATATAAAGTAAAAATTCAATTTGAGTTAAATCACTTTTACATATTCAAAAGAAAATAGAGCAACCTAAAGCGATTTGAAGGTGATTCAGAGTATCTAGCATCAAACCCTAGTTTTTTTTTAAGCTTGAAAAAGGTATTTACAGCTATATGTACTTTGTGGGCTTTAATTAGAAGCAATTTTCATAAGCATAGACAAGTAATTTGAGGGGAAAATGGCCACTCCCATTGTGTTTGAGACTTCTGAGAGACCCCAACCAAAATTCAAAATATTTTCATGGAAGGTTTATGATATGGACCCCATGGGTGCATTTTCACAAATTTCGAGTAGTTTTTTACCCATTGAGGATGCAAGAACCTACATTCATATGAAATTGGAAGAATTTGACCATCAGATGCTCAAGGATCAATGGTTTAAGGAGCTAGTCTATGAAGCCATAATATGAAAACCTTGTACGGAAGAAGTTAGATGTATGGACCTGGTTCCTAGACTTTTATAATGAAATGGATGCAAATTTTGTAAGGATGTCACTTAGCAAAGTACATGATAAATTTCTATGGGAAAATGTAGCTAGAGTAATTATTAAGTGATTAAAGTTGTAATTGGTCTATGTGACACTGGACCTGTACCAGTGCTAAAAGATGTGAAGAATGATGTGGTCATGAAACTAACTGGTACCACATATGATGGGATAGCACTAACAACCAAACCCATTACAAACCCTACTATAAGATATGTTGCCATCATGATTGGTCAGAAAATATACTTTACCAATAGAGGTAATTCGGTGTCTGCAACTGCAATTTATGTTGCATATGACATGGTGTTTAATGTAAGGGATTATGATTTTTTTTTAGTTGCTCCAGCAGCAACTTATGGATAACCTAAACCAAACTAAGACAAAGAAGCATGCATTCAAGTTTGGTACTTTGGTAGTTTGTCTACTATTCTACTTCTTGAGATAACTACCTAGAAGGAATAACATTATATGGAATCACAATAGACCAGTGGAACATCAAATATTTGAACATCTATATAATCTTGGAGATTTCAAAGCACAAAGAGATGCTTTAATTGCATTCTTTGTAGTCTTTCAGAACATGTATGAAAGAGATAGATTTCCAAGGAGCTTAGTAAAAAAATATGAAAAGGAAATAACCTTTCTTATGTCCACTAATGAGTACATCATAGAGGAAATTAAACCTAGGACTCTATGGATAGAGCCTCTAGGATATGAGATTGATGAGCAAATAGCTAGTGAAATGCTATTAAGCAGTCCTAAGGATCTCACTCTACCTTGGCATGGTACGTATGAAGAGAATTCTACCAAAGTACATTTGGAAACTTTAGCACCTCAAAGAGCTAAAATAGTAAATAAAAATGTTGAGGAATTCTTTCAAATGCATTTACTCTCTAAGGATGATGTTGATAGGCTGAAGGAAGTTGCTGATGAAAAGAGGGCCAGATCAACCGAAGTGCCCTCTGGGCCTAGAAGATTGGGAAGAGCATCTTCCACCACTATCTCTTCATTACCTCAAACATCCAATACAATAGCAGCAATAAAAGGAAAGAAGGTAGAGCACAGTGCCCCTATAGCAGTTGATGTAACTACTTCTTCTGAACCCAGCACCAGAGCTTCTAAGAAGAGAAATGTACCCCCTATTGCACCATCTATCACACCCAGAAGAAGAATAAAGCAAAGGAAAATAGGAAAAGGAACATACGCGATGCTATATAAGAAGAAATTGATCTTGGTTTGCAAGAAGAGAAATAGTTGAAAAGGAATAGAAGAAGTAGTACCTCCACTAGCAATGAAAAAGCAGAAACCAGAGACAATGTTGAAATCTTATCTGATGAAGAAGAGATAGAAGATGAAATGGAAGCTTTCAAAACTCATGTGCATGAAAGAAGAGAGAAGAGGATACAAAACCTATGGAGGAATTTCCCAGCTCTCCTCTATTAAGTGATTTTCAACCTCTAAAGATGGAAGCTTTAGTTAATAATATGATAGAATCTGAGGATTTTCTAGCTCCTGCTAAGTTATTTGATGAAGTTAGTAAAAAGGATAAGGAAAAAATTGTAGATGCTTTCATTCAATACATGGTTATTTTTAATGAGTATATGGAAACTATAAGGAAGAAGGTGACTAACAATGTATGGTAAGCTTTACTACAAAGAAGGCATGAAGTTGTAATTGTTGATGACAAAATGAAATTTGATGTCATGAATTCATATGGATCCTCCTTTTCTAAGGAAGATGTTGCTACCCTATTAAATGAATTTTCTAAGTTGTTTAGGTTGAAACAGAGAGTCACTCTTCTAATGACTAAAGAGAAAGTCGGTACTGAAAGGTTGAGGCAAGAGACTCCTAATATAGTAAGGGAAATGGCAAGGAATTATGGGATGAGAACCATTTCTTCATCTCATACAATTCAAGCACAAGAGCCCACTAATGTTACAAAAGTAAAGGATCATCTTGTGTTGGCTATGGTTGGTGATACACATGTTGCTTTGGAGACATTTTCTCCTTTGAATGATACATAGGAAACAACCAGTAAACACACTGAATATCATCATAAGAATGGTACCGGTAACAATCCAAAAGAACGCCATGAGGATACTAGAAATAATGGAGAAGAAGATAAGAATAAAGATGAAGGAGACAAATATGAAAAAGGGAAATGATGGAAAATATAACAAAGAAAAGGTGGAAACAAAGAAATAAAAACCATCAGAAAAATCCTCCAGAGAAGAAGAAGAAGAGGAAAAGAAAGAATAAAACAAGGAAGAAACAGATATTAGAAGAAGTGAAGAAGAATTTCCCAAGACCATGGATCTATCAAATCCATCTAGAGAATCATCTAGAAGTATCTTAAAGGCCTATTGACAAGGAAAAAAAGCATCCATCCTGTGCTACCACCTCAATTGATTCAACTTTCGTCAGACCCAGGATATGTGGATCTAAGTAAGATGTCACTCATAGAAAGGAAAAAGATTTGTGGTACTTTTCTTAACTCTAGAACACAAGAAATTGAACATACCTATCAAAGAGGAACTGAATTGGTAAATGAAGTTATTAAGGCTTTATAGGAAACAGCCCCTAGTGCCATAATTGATGATTCCTTGGTGCCTATTAAAAACTTAAAATTCTTGGTTGATTTTTTCAAAGAATATACCTCTTTCCTTAAGATACAGATTTAGAAAGAGGCAGAGTCAAGACTTCTAGAGAAAAGGTTACTATTTGTATAGGATAAATGTGCAATCACACACAGTAAGGTGTTGTAAAGTTTGAAAGAGGTGAGGGATTTCAAAGAGGAAGCCCAGATACTATTTGTATACTACATGTGATGGCCTGATGCCACTTGAACCATTAAAGACTTAATGGACTCAATAGAGTCTCAACTTTCCAATGCCTTTGAAACCTACAGGATTGCAGATGATAGAAATTATACTGCCTAGACTTGTATTGTAAACTTGCAAAGCAATTTTTTCACCCTACAGAGGCAAAAAGAAGATGCTATGAGGTGGTTTGGATAACTTGGAGATCTGGTAATGTCTACACACATTCCTATATCAAATTCCTTGGTGGATGCAGAGAAACTAGACAAGATGAATCTTAATTCATCCACTCTGGAAGAAGGAGAAGAGTGCTTAGTACAACTGGAATCATTGCATGAAGCATTTTTCAAAGAAAAGCAGATCTGGGATGATGGAAAACCTACTTGGGAAGTTATTCTCAACGAATTACGAGGTTCCCCTAGTTCCTGTTAAATGTTTTGTTTACCATTTGTCCTTGATTTCAAATGGGGAGAAGGTTCTATTTGAAGAAATTTTTGTATGAAGAAGGATCTGTGTGAAGAAGGGATAAAATAATGTTTTAAAGAAATTTTTGTTTTTATGTATATCTGAAAGAGGGAGTTGAGTTTGCACAATTTTGGTTTGAAGTACGAAAACATTTTTTGTTGCTTCATTTTTGGTACATGTTTCCACCAATGAAAAAGGGGGATATTGTTGGAAGAATGAAGAAGAATCCCTCTAGTGTGTTGTCATTAATGCCAACATTGGTTTGTGAGAGTTTTTGTCTATTCGATAAACTATGGTTCTGCTACTCTAATCCGGTAATCTAGTCTGAAATTGTTCAAATCATAATATCTACCTATGTGGTTTTAATATGTGAATGAGGACTATTAATTGCATCTATGGAAAAAATTTCAGTTATTTTGGTTGAATAGGCTAAGAAATATAAATAATATAATTTCAGCTTATAGTTTTTGGTATGGGTCTTCTTCTAACCGACATGGTTATGTGGTGTTCACTTCATGGATGTTTAAAGAGTTCTCTATTAGGTCCAAACCGACCTAATTTATATCTTGCACATTTTTTTTAGTGTCAAAGAATTTTTGGTATGATCCGACAAGCTATTTTGAATCGAGTATGTTTACATCTAATTAGGATGACCTAATTGATGTATGTTGATGTAAGTTGGTATATATGTATAAAACATTTTTCTAATGAAAAAATACAGACATATAGAAAGAGATGTATATGTGTGTTATGAAAAAATTACAAGCAGTGATGTGCAACAGTGTGTTATTGTGTGAAGTTCTTGGCAGTTGTTGTGAACCTACAAACTGGTGCAGGAATTTATTTTCTAGAGCTTAATTGGAATTGAACTTAGCACACAGAAGGTGCATTTCATCAATTCATCATTTTGGCAGTGAGTCACACTCTTTTGTAATCATTTCAAGTTGTGAGCCTTTCAAGGATAGTGTGTCCTGGCAGTGTACCCTATAATATCTTATGACCTTCTATAATATATAGTGAGCTAATCCTTGCCATGGTTTTTCCCATTCTAGGTTTTCCATGTAAAAATCCATGTGTTCATGTGTCATTTGATGTTATGATTCCTTTCATGTTTTTTTTAATAGTTGCAGCTAGATATGTTTTAATTATTGAATGGTTAGCAGTTAAATGGTTTAGTAGAATATTGATTCACCCCCCTCTCAGTATTTTGGGTGTTCAACAGCATAAGTATTGTAAATAATTAAAATTTATGTGCCATTATTAGAAATGGTGAAGATTGAGGAACATAAAGATAAAGAATTGACTCTGACTAACAATGCTACAATTATTTCTACAATGGGTAAGAAAGTCAATAATAATTCTAAGAAATGTAAGAAACAAATAAACAAGGTCTATATAGAGGATTCAAAGCTAGAAATAATAGAAGTGTATTTAGGCGCACTCTAACAAAATGTCCTTCTCAAGTTGATTCATTATATGTTACATTATTTATAAATGATAAGTTGGTAAAAATTTACATAATTGATTCAAGAGCTTCCACAAATGTCATGCCTCTAGCTATTATTAATGAGCTCAAGTTAAAGGTTAGCAAAGTGTACCATAGAAAAATAGATCATTAACATTTTCATGGTATTTTAGGTCTTTCTCTTGTGATGCTTGACCTATTTTGCTTTGATTTAATGTTGCAATGTAACTTATGCATTCACATTAGGTCCTAAATATTTGAATTATGATGTCTTGTGAAGGTGTTGTGAAGTGTTGTAACACATTTCTACACTTTTCTAGACTCTTCTCATTATAATTCACCTAAAAATCACCTTTGTATCCCTTATCAAGTCCTATTTTAAAGTGTTGTAAATTTTTGTAACAAGATTTCACACTTTTCTAGGCTTGTTATCAATATTTACACCTTTCTTATGCTTTATATAACCCCTTTATGCACTCATAAGTCATAATTAAGTGTATTTTTGAATGTAAACCTGAAAAACAACATTAAATGCAACTTAATTCCCAACACCCACTTACAAGCCTAGAGTGGGACCCATTCACCATGGGTTGCGAATGAGTCCCTCTTGGCTCTAAATTTCAAATAATTCAAAATTCCTTCCGGGTTTTTATTCAAAAGACCTTATGTCGGCCTGTGATGTATTATTGGATTATTAGGGAATAATTGTGTATAAATAAGTATTTTTCTACCCATTTTATATCTAATTCATCCAACCATTCATCTAATTCATTCACTAGTTCATTCAAGAATTCAATTGCACTCAATCCATCAAAGCATCATTCAATCAAGCATCTATCAAGCATCTTGGATCAACCATTAACATATCTTCATACTTATACAACAAGGTTTTTGGTGAGTTTAGGACACTTTCATGTTTTTTATTCATTATTCCTTGTTCATTTCATTTCATTTCTTTATTAAGGGTTGATTACCAAAGTGGGATTTGACCAAGGAAAACCCCTATACTCTAACCCTTAACCATTTTTCCCCTTTTGCATGTGTATTCACAGACTTTATATGCAGATTTGTTAAGAAAATAGGTGTTGAAAAGTGGTCAACAAGTTATCAAAGTGTTTCAAGTCAACAAAACCCTAATTCAAGCTTGGAGACAACCTACAGCTTGTTTTCTGCAGATTTGACTCCATCAACCCGACAAGAAGAAAAGTGCAGATCTAAACCTACAGGATTGACTCTTGAATTTGTAGAATTTTGGAGGACTGATTCACCATCAGTGGTGAATGATTCCCACCTGAAGGCTAAAATTTTTTATTTTGTCATAATCCAATTCCTGACAATCAAAAAGTAGTTTCAAGTCTTTTTACTAGTAAGAGGATTGATTCACCATCAGTGGCGAATGAGTCCCACTAGTGATCAATAGTGATTTTTTCCAAATTCTAGAACCTTCCAAGATCAACAGTCAACTTCCAAGTGCACTCTTTTAAACCTCATTCAATTTTGTTTGCATTAGTTCATTTTTTTAGTTCATTTTCTGCATCACATTGTGTTTTCAAACATTGCATATTTCATTAGTTTTGCATTCATAATCAGTTAATTTTATCACCTAGTTGCATTTACATTATTTCATTTAGTCTCAATTTCATCTTTCATGCCTTAGTTTGAGTGAACCACCTCAATTTTAGTGTTTTATCTCTCTCCTTTTAGGTGAAAAACCCTAAGAGTGCAAGAGAAGCACATAGAACACCCTCAAAATTGATGGTTCACAAAGAATATGGTAGGTTTTTTTCTATGGAAAATTGTAGGTATTCCATATCTAATTTAGAATTTTTTTATCAAGGAAATGGTCTACAAAAGTGGGTGAAGCATGTAATTAGATATATCATATTCCATGACTCTCATTAATGGAAAAAGTGTAAGGTTGGATAGAGAGAAGAGGTTTCTCACTTTGGTTGAAGAACCAAATTTTGATGAGGAAGCATTTTTTGTTAACACTAACATGGACAATGTTAGGGTTGAAATATTAGAGAGAAAAATAAAATCTAGCACCAATATTTTAGGATATCTGAGCGTCTATTGAGAATGATAGTTTATGGTCAATGTACTTTGATGGTGTATGTTCAAAAGGAGTTGGAGCTAGGGTAATCCTCATATCACCCAAAGGTAATTCCTTCAAATAATCTCTCTTTAAAATTTGAATGTACAAATAATGTAGCATAATATGAAGCATTTCTACTAGGACTAAACTTGGTTGTTAAGCATGGCATTAAGAAACTCAAGGTATTAGGTGACTTTGAACTAATAGTTTCTCAAGTCAGGGATAAATATATTTCTAAGCATAAAATTTGAAATAATATAATGTTACAATTAGGGACTCCATAGATATTTTTGATATTTTCTCTACAGAGTGGATAAATATATCAAAGAATGTAATGGTATTTCTCTTAGAAAATATAGCATTCGTGGCCAATGATATAACATTTGTTGGGATATCTATTGTTGAAGATTTGAGATGGATGAATAATAAATCCTATTAGACACTCCACTTGGTTATCTAATTTGGTTCTTGTTAGGAAGAAGAATGGTGACATTAGGCATTGTGTTGAACTCGGGAACTTAAATATGGCTTCCTTGAAAGATAATTATCCTTTTCCAAGAATGGAATTCATGTTGCAGAAAGTTACTAGGTATGAATTATTATCCATGATGGATTGTTTTTATGTCTATAATCAAGTGAATTTTAAAGAATCTAAGTAATTAAAAACATCCTTGACAACACCTTAGGGCACATATGTCTATATATGAATGCCTTTTAGTTTAATTAATGCAATTTCTGCATTCGAGAGAGCCATAGATGTAGCTTTTTTAGACCTCATTGACATTATAATGGTTATTTATCAAGATGATTTAAATACTTTATTAAATAAATCTAAATACCATTGTATTCATTTGTAAAAAAAAACATTAGGGTACTAGAATATGGCATATCCCTAAATCTCAAAAAATTATGTTTGGAATTACAAAAGGGAAATTGTTGGGTCATATAGTGTTTAAATACGAAATAAGGATAGATTCTAAGATATTTTTTGAAATAGAGAGGATCTTATATCCCAATACCACTAAAGGTATTCAATATTTCTTTGGGAAAGTCAACTTTGTCAAAATATTTTAACATTTTTTGTTGAAAAGACTAAACCCATTTCCAGGATGCTTAGAAAAGGAGAAATAATTTCTTGGGGAAAAGAACTAACTAAAACATTCCAAAGCATCAATAAATTCATCATGTAGGCTCTTGTATTAAATTCCCCTAATTTCACAAAGTCATTCCAATGTTATCTTTTATTTTTAATTTCATATTGTTGATGCAATCTTGTTGCAGAAAAATGATGAAGGGTATGAACAACCCATTGCATTTTTTAGTAAGTCCCTTCAATCAGAAAAGCTCATCATGGAAAAGTAGGACTATGCATTGGTAAAAGCTATAAAAAAATAGGTCTTACCTAGTGGGAGCAAGGTTTTTTTCTTATGTTCCTCATGTTAAAAATATATTTACTCAACAAGAGGTGATAGGAAAGAGACGTAGATGAATAAATAAGGTCCAAGAGTTTGAAAATAATATTCAAACCACTAAGTTGGTAAGAGGTCAAGGACTAGAAAATTTGATGGAGTAATCCAACTTAGAGGTAAATCAAATTGTTTTTTGTCAAAAGTATATAGCTTCACAATTTTGTAGTCTATAGCTATTTTCATGGAACAAAAATATAGTTCAGTATTTACAACATATGGTATGTCTAGATGATATTTCTAACAATCAAAAGAGGAATTTAAAATTGCAATCTATCAAGTATGAAATTGTAAATGATGAATTATATTGGAGAAATAGAGATGGTATCTTATTGAGATTCCTTTATGAAGAGCAAGCCACTAAGGTGTTGAATTAAATGCATAGTGGGATATGTGGAGGTCATTTTATGGCCAAGACTAAAACACACAAAATGTTGAGATCTAGATACTGGTGGCCATCCTTATTTTTAAATGTTCATAAAATTGTTAGAAGTTGTGAAGCATGCTGATTTTTTTTTGGTAAATTGAAGTATGTTGGAGCTCTACCCTTAAGACCTACGACAATGGAATCTTCTTTTCAACAATGGGGAATTGACTTTATTGGTGAAATCACAAAAAGATCAAGTGAAGGATTTAAGTGGATTCTAGTTACCACAAATTATTTAACCATATGGGTTGAGGAAATTCCAACTAGGACGGAAACACACAAAGTTTTCATTGATTTCTTCATGAAACACAGTCATAAGGTTTGGAGTTCCAAAAAAAAAAATTGATGATAATGCTATGTATTTTAGGTCCAATAAATTTTCTATATTTTGTGACACTTATGGAATAAATATGCCATATTCATCTCCAAATTACCCTCAAGTAAATGGACAAGTTGATTCAAGCAATAAAAGATTGTTAAATATAATAAAGAGAATGTTATAAAAAATAAGAAGTCTTGGGGTTCAAACATCATAGTAGAATCATGGGTTGATAGAGTGACTATTAAAAGGTCCACAGGTAAGTCATCATATGAGTTAGTTTATGGTTTAGATTCCAAAATTCTTGAGAACAACATGTTTCCTATGTACAAATTTATACAAGAGTTTGGTGAAGAACTCCTAGATGTTATGGTGTGGAGGATCATTGAACTAATTGAGATAGGTGAGACAAGAAGGAAAGATCATATAGTGAATTTGATGAGACAACATCAAGTTAAATATTTGTATGATAAAAAGAGTAATGATTGGAAATTTCAAGTTGGTGACCTAGTATTAATGCGGAATGCAAGAATGTAGGATAAGGGAAAGCATGGTAAGTTTGATCCTTTATGGTTGGGTCCATTGTTTATTAATTTCATTCATGGAAAGGATTCATACTTCTTTGTGAATGTTAATGGTGAGGTACAAGAACTAATTGTGCATGGAAAGATCCTAGAAATCTACTTTTCTCAGTAAGATTTGCATGCACTTTTGTATTTTATGTATATTTTGTATAGTCTTCCCTTTCTTGATGGTGTATGTTTTTTGTCTCTCACCCGATTTGTGTCCTTGAGTTATAAATTATCACCATGCTTCTATGAAGTATATGTCCCTAAACATGATCCACTATTAGGATTCTTGAATATATTAGGGTTTTACTCTATGAATTTCCTAAAATTCAAGACCTAAAGCTTGAAACCCTAAGGACTTAGCTCCAACCCATCACTTTTTTTAATATTTTGAGGGTAACTTCTTCAGCCCATTCCCAATAACTTAAATGATCACCTTGTGCCTTTTTTCGATTGATAACTAGCCCCTTTCCCTAGTGATCATTTTTTGTCACTTAACATGTGTTCTCTTTAGATCACTTAAGTTACCTTTATAATGCACATTTAAGTGGTCCTCATTGTGGGGTTGCATGTTTCTTTTTCATTATGTCATGTTTTGTTTTTGCATCATGATTTGAAGTCTCTTATTGCAATTAACATTTGCAACACCACTACATGTTTCCATATGTTAGCTTCCCATTTGGTGGGAACTTTATTTCACATCACATTTTTATGTTTGTCACACTCTTCTCTAAATGTGACAACCCAATTTATTGAAACCTATTACCACCTCATTTGAATGCATACAGTATTTGCATTACATTTTCTATTTTTCATAGTTCATCTAAAATTGTGATAAACTAATCTCTTAGTTAAATGGAAGTTTACTTTACATATGGGCATATTCTATTTGGTCACACCTTCTTAGTTTCTCACAAATACATCAAGCTTGAGGTTACTCAAAAATGTGATGAGGCTCTCTTCTCCCATATTTCCATGGGTGCGCTCTAATCCATAGTTATTTAGCACTTGGCACCTTTTGATTGAGTCGTATAGCTATAGTGTATCACAATTTCAACAAAGGATTTTCATACTATTTTGGTGATGAGTTGAGCCAATGTGATGGTCATTGATTATCCAAGCCATATTTGATTGACGACCATTTTTCAACTTAGTAAACAGATACATGTAGACATTTATTTCACTTGAATTTTCCTCAATTTTAGAAAAATGCAGCTTCCTACCCTCACTATAAGGAATTTTCATAAGGTAGAGAAACTTGTTATTGCTAAAATTTGTTGAAATCCATGTGAAGAAATTTAAAGTGTTGGTGTGTCTTTTGTAAGTTTTCAAAGGCAAAAATTAGGGTTTATGAGCATGTAAATAGGCAAGTAAAAAAATTTACCTATTAACTGTTGCATTCTCCCTATCCCTTCTAAAATTATAATAATTAGGGTTTTCATAATATATTGAAAAGCATTTCATGTTGAAATAAAAACCCTATTTTTTTAGAAATTCTATAGAAACCATATCCTTTTTGAAAATCTTTAAAAATGAGTCAATCCACTTCAAAATCCAAAGGAGTAAAAAGGAATTTGGAAGAGTATTTGTTAAAGCAATTTCCAAGGTTGCTAAAGCAAGTCAAGCATGCTCAAAGAACTAGTGTAATTACAAAAAAATTGGTGGATAGGGTTGGTATTGTCAAAGATGTTATTCCTTGTCAAGGTTAGAATTTGTTTGAGTATGGGTTTAGAATAATTCATCAAATAGACCCATCCCTAGCTTTTGGTTTATAGATTTGGAAAAGCTAGTAGTCCCTAATATCTTTGTGAATGTTGACCTCATTAGGGCCATTGCAAAAAGATGGATAATTAGAATCATGCATGGAAGTGTTTTATTACACTTGAATAAGAATTATATCACTAAGGTCTTCAACCTCAATGTTAAAACTAATGTTCACATTAATTTTGATGCACTTAACAAATATTTTTCCCAAGATAATCATAGTTATAGGGTTATGTGGTTACCACAACATAGAAGAAGAGACCTAGATTGAAAGATAATCAAATTTTAAAGGATGATGTTGAGCCATTCAACTAGGGCATCTTTGAAGACTATATTTTCAATACCTGTTGTGCTTTATGTCAGTTCTTTGTTGAATATTGTAAGGTCTAAATACATGTATATATTATGATGCTTGTTGCTCATGTGTAACATAGGTATTTAAATAGATGCTTTGACTATGCATCCTACATTGCCGAGGGAATGCATTTGCAATTAAAATCCATATCAAATAAGGATGTTTCAATCCATTTTAGAAGAGTTTTTCAATCCAGTTTAGAAGGTACTCTTTTCTTTTTCATTTGATCTTCAATAGTGGAAGAAGAATTTAGAGTGATTCTATGAAGTTGAGGATCTTAAATGATGAGTGAATCCAAATTCCTATCCAGACATGAACACATATATGGGAAATGCATTTCCATTCAGCCAGCTATGTTATTTTTGAAGAATTTTTTATGTAAGTAGTCCTTAGAAATGTGGGGTTCCCGTATGCTCAAAGACTATCAGATATAGTGCTAATATTATAGAGGCCTAAGGAAAGGGATCCTAAGAAATTAATTGATCAGAATTGGGGTAACTAGTATTTACATTCACATACCATTGTTATGAGAATTTATGGATCCCTTGTCCAACCACACATCCTCCAAAAATTTATGTCAAATAGGATTTGTTTTTTTGGAAATAATGTGGCAATTAAATGAGACTAATAAGTTTCATTTGAGAGCTAGCAAGAAGGGATCTCTTATGACATCCACTATGTACTTATATTTTTAAATCACCTCCAAAGAAGGATTAGATGTGTTTCTTTTTTTGTTATAGAATCATAGAATGAAGGTGGGAATACTTAGAAATTGTGATCCAGAGCATTACATTGATAAACTCAAATTGGATGGAAAAGGCTCAAATTATTATCAAAATTTTAACATAATAGAGATGTAATATGAAATTGCACTATAGATGAAGAAGTGATGATGGCGAAGAAAAAATGGGCAAAGATCCACAAGCTAGAAGAAAAAGGGAAAAAGGACAACTTTTACATCAGAGACCATTTTCTAAGATTGAGGATTCATTTACAAGGCTCCAAACTATGATGGAAAATTATGATGATATTGTGGCTAGTGTACCCATCCTAGTGTTAAGGCCTATAATTGTTGAGGAAAATCTAAGAGAGGAAGAGGTTGAATAGCTAGTTCAACAAGAGACAGTGCATGTAGCTTCAAGTGTACATAAAATGGCACCTCAAATTAGACCAAGTTGTGCACAAAATTTGGTGGATTACTCTATTGGGGTTGAATATGTAACTAACAGTACACCCAATATTGATGAAGTGAACCAATTTTTTCCTTCTCCCCAAAAATCCCCATTAGAGGAATTGCCCCAAAATAGAATGATGATTTGTTTAAGGAGTGGGTATGATATGATCAATGATGTCAAATCTTTGGCTTGCAACCAATATACCAAACACTACCCATTAGATGATTCTTGCTAATGGACATGTAGATGATCTTCATCCAAAATAAGAGTCTCCTAAATTAGGTAATTCTTAATAAAAATAAAAATAAGTTAGTTGAATTCATTGCAAAATTAAATTAAAAAAGGGAGAAGCCATAGAGGATGAAATGAAGAATATGACAAAATAATTCATGGAGTAGGTGGACTTGAAATTGAAAAAAATCTCACCTGATGAGGGTGGACAAATTTTCAAAGAAAAATGATGTTTTTTATTTCCCAATCGAGACATTTTCTTTTCTATTGCACTAGATACTATGAGGAGACAAGAGGTTGGATTTAAAGTTCTAACATCTCATGAGCAAGATGAAGATTTATATTGTGGATCAATTTTCAATAATAAATATGAAATATTGGTTATTTAGTCATTTGATCAAAGTAATAATAATCCTCAATTGGATGTCATTGATTTATCTATAAATTTAATTAGTAAAAGATTAACAGATACTACTCCTTCATAGGTTCTATCCCTAGTGGTTAGCACATCCTTGTTCAATGAAGCGGAAGCTAAGAAAATGCAAGAAGATTATAATAAGTTGCAAGAGGTTTATAAAAAATTGGCATAAGAATATAATTAAGTAGTATCATAGCTACCACCTCCACAAATTATAGATGCTCCTCCTTCTACCCCTCAATCAGGATCAAGTGAGTTCTCATCCAAGGATTTAAGAATAACATAATTAAAGGAGGAACTTAATCAGGGCAAGGAATCATAAAAAGTGCCTATGGAGGAAGCTCACAAGATGGCTACTAATATAATTTATGGTATTCTTGTCCATATGTTATCAAATATTCTACACAAATTAGAGGATGCATGGGTTGGATACAAAAATTTGAAAAAAAAATTATTAACCACAACTTGTAGCCCTACAAGAAATACTAAGTACTTGAATCCCTAAAATGACCTCAAGAGCAAAAACTTTTAAGCTAGCCAAATTTGATAATAGTGCTCCCAAAGAAATTGTTGAAACAAATGAGATTATTGGATTATCAAGAGAAATTTTTACTTTCTAGTCTAGTTTGTCCATTTAAAATTCAAGAAAAAGTTGAAAATGTTTGAAAAATTGGAGGCAAGGGTAATGCCTAACATCTTAGATAACTTGGAATAAACAAGCCTCTTAAGGTTTGGAATAGTGAGTTTGGGAATGTCATCCCAACAATGTGTTGATTCATTTGCATTGGTGGAAAGCTTGACTTGGCCCTATTGAATAATTAATGAATTAATAAATCTAGGATCCAGTTTGGACAACTTCATCATAAAAACTAGGGAATTTTTTAAGTCCAATATAATGTCCATAATGGAAGAGGTGGTGAATTTTAATTGTACCTCAAAAGATACCTGTAATTCATGGTTGGAGAAATATAATGAATAGTCTAAGTAGCATGTTTGGCATCAGTTTCAACTTATGCAATGGCTTCAGTAACTATTTTTCCTCCACGATCAAAGTTTTTTTATCTTATATGAGGCAATTGTGCCTTCTTTTTTTGTTCACAAGAAGATATTTTCAAATGAAAATGCGGCATTTGCCTCAAGGCTCTAAGCTTTTTTTTCTCCCTTGTCCTATAACAAGGAATTATGAGCCTTTTTTTTATTCTAGACATTGTAACCAGGATAGTTTTTGTTGAGGAAGTTAAGTTTGTTTCTAGGTTATATTGAAGTAATTCTATAAATGTAATATTTTTAATATCAATGTACATCTCAGATATATAGATACATGAATATATTATTCAATGGCATTTGTCTCCAATATATAATTTAACTCCTCTTATAAATAGAATGATCAAAGATCTTTGAATGAACATCTTTGCAAATTTGTGCAATGAATGTGTTATTAATGGATTTTATTAAAGTAATAAATTAATTTATTGTTAATAAAATATTGAGAAAGTTGACTTGTTAAGTGATTGCTAAGTAGAATTGTAATTGAATCCTAGTATAGAATATGTTATTATAAGGCAATAATATTGGATATCTACTAAGCATCTTTATTTTTAGGGTTTTATGACTCTGTTACCCATGGTATAAGGCACCCATTTGAGTAATTAGGCTTGTCCTATTGTCTAGGACAGTTTAAAAATAGAAAATATTAATGCATTTCTAAGTTATCTTAATTATTTGATGTTTTCATGGCTAGGAATTCAAGTTTTACAAGGAATTTATCTAGTTATTATATCAATTTTACAAATTCTTGTCTAAATGTATGAGAACTTATTTTTTATTCTAGTATCTTGCATGAATTGACAATTATTCTTAAATATTGTTAAAAGGTAAACTCGTCTAGTCTTTGCAAAGCCTAAAGTGTAGAAGGATGTTGAAATCCTTTTCCATTGGCCAACTTCCTATAATTATTGAGCATTACAAGTGGATATTTTGTAGATAATTATAGGCATCAATTTGAACAATCAACAAGTGGTAATTGGATTTGTAATATTTGAAACCCTAGAAGATCCATAGTGCTTGTAATCATGTGGAGAGAAAATATTGAGCTTTGTTCTAAAATTTAGCTAGAAATATATTGCTCTTTTGGTTTCCTTATCACTCTAGGAATTGAAGAAGAATTATAGGTCAATAATGTAGCATATAAGTCAATATTAGATCTCATAAAACCCACTGAATGAGTTAGAAATCATGTGGACCATCGAGATCCAAAATTTAACCATTATTTTAATGGTTGCATGACCATCTTCATATTCCATTATGGTAATCATGTGTGAATTCCCCCCTGAGATGAACCATTTTTTGATAGGAAAACCCTCTTGACGTATTTGTAACATCAAATCTATTTATTAATGGCAACTAGATTCATGCACAGAGGCAGGAAAGAGTGAAAAATGAAAAATATAGGTGTGGATGATGAAACATGAATTGTGAAAATAAGAACAATTTTGATGAAAGTACAAAATTCACACTCAACTAGTCATTAACGCTCAACATCTATGCATAAAATGAAATAATAAACAGTTATCCCATAGAAAATACCTTGATTTGCTCCATTATTTCTTTGATAGTATCTTGAATGTTTGATATGTGGGTTGTTCTTCAAAATAGTATAACCATAATAGCACAATGATAGTATGATGATGATATTTTCTCAAAGATAGCGGATAGATGATACTCTTGCTTTATAATGCTTGATAATGATAGCATGCTTGCTTGATAATGTATTCTTGATCATAATTTAGTCTAAGAGATTAATTACTAAGAAGTGTGTTAGCTAATTATATAATTTTTAAAAATTATTTACTTATAGTGGACCAAAGATAATTTGAATTTTATTTAAAATAATGTTGGAGGGAAATGATAAAATTATAATTAATTAGATAATTAAAAATTATTTAATTAATATAGATATAATAAAAAGATTAAGATAATTAAATATGAAAAGAGGGGATATTAGCTTAATTAAAAAATTAAAAATTATTTAATTAATATAGATAGAAGAATTGATGACAATAATGATAACATGACAAAATGAAAATGCATTAGTTATTTTTAGGTTCTATAATAGGAGGCATAGAGTTTTAGGGTTTGAGGGTCAGAAATACCTTATAACCCACACCAAAAGCATAAGAAAATTAGAGTATATCTACATCATTGAGTTTGAATAGATATATGAAGGAAATTATTAAGAGTCAAGTATCAAGGATATCACATATTCCATACCACTAGTTGATGATTGGGGATGAAGAGTACAACATTCTTAATGCCCAAAAGAAAACAAATGAAAGTATCTTTGTGTCACCAACTTTGAAAAAGATGCATGAAAGGAAATAAAAAGAGTCAAGGGTCAATATAACAAGGAATTCATCCCATAATTCATGCAAGTAAGGATAATTCCAATCTCACAAACCTAATAAAGTAACATAATACAAAATTTTGGGGATTGAGAGTTGGGAATACTCTATAACCCATGCTCAAAAGTATCATTTTAGAGGCATCCCCATATATTTGACACCAAAATATATATAGGATATTTCAAAAGGTGGGATCAAGGATACCAAGGAACTCATACCATAAAGAATGAAAGCAAAAGGATGACAAAAATTGTGACTCTAAAAGATAACTTAGTAAAAATGATTAGTAATCAAGGATCGGGGATAACAAGGAACTCATCTCTCAAGGCCTATGGGAAAAAGGATGACCAAAAATATGACTCGAAAAAATAACTTATTGTAAATCATCAGAGTGTGAGGGTCTAAGGAAAAAAATTCTATGATGGTAAACTCCAAAACTCTAACATTTTGCAAATCCTTTGAATTTTAAATAGAATATCCACAGTTAAAAAAATGAGATTTATACAACTTCCAAACACATGATATAGATCTAGAGGAGGATGAAGAAAAAAATATATTCAAACTTTTATCAAGGGAGATCCATTAGGAATTATCTCTTATAGATTACCTATGATGGAAAAATAAGGCTAAATATAGAAAAGGGGCTTAGACCAAGCAAATTGGATGCCAATGTTGAATCTATATGGGGGCATGTGTCTTTTGCAAGAATAGTGAGAATATAGCTACTTTGGGAGTAGACCATAGAAAGGGACAAGGAGGGGGTTTGGAACAAATACATGTCATCTTGAGAAGAAGTATCAAGATTACACAAGGAAAAACATGCATAGCATAAAACACAATATGTATAGGGCTTAACCATAACTTACAAAAGCAATGATAATCCAATGTATAATTAACTAGAAAACTCACAAGATTTTTGGTCAATATCTTGAGGTAGTATGCACCATGACCATAGCCCTCAATAAATTTATATGGCCTCACCACAAGCCATATTCTTCTCAATTTGTATAATTTGAGTAGTAGTTCATTCAAAAAAATTCATAGCAAATTATACCTCCCTATTGATTATCATTCTTTTTAAGAGGAAAATTTATATTCTCCTAATAAAAAGTGTCATCAATAGATTCAAGAACATCTTTGAAGTAGAAAAGTTGGATTGACAATTGAAATTTTCCCCATTAACCTCCATTGCATCCAAACTTGCACCAATATATTCCAAGGACATCATCATTTTATTCCATGGTACACACCTCCATTTGTCATCATGTGAATACCTACTAATTAATACAATGTTTTGTGCATATTTTTATTATTTTTTAGCACAAAAATAATAGTAGTGGTATAGGTTGTGGTAGAGGGAAAAATATGGAAAGGTTTATCTTGAAGAGCTTACCAAAGTCAATGTACCTTAAAGAGCTTGATTTACACATATGCATCAATTGGTTCCTTTTTCTATACATTTTATTTTTCATTCACATCCTCAACAAGTACAAGGAAAATGAAGAAATTTATAATAATTTAATCATTCATCCTAATATCCAAAGGAAAATCTTGAACTAGTGTCAATGATAGAATTTCATTTGTGATGTTATAATTATCCTCCATAATGTGCTAGTGTATCTCTTCCCTTTGTATGTTAACCTCTTCATTTAATAATTCCAATTGATCAAACAAAAAGGTCAAATCATTTGCACCAAAAAATGTAAAGCATGAATTCACTACAAGAAATAACATTGGTTCTTCCTTCCTCTCATTGCTTGCACATCTTCCTTCCAATGGTTGGGATTGATCTAGTTGTGCCTCATCGTTTGGTTTTACACCTTCTAAAATACCATGTTGATGATCCCTTATCACTTCTTTATTGTTTATTGTCCACTAGTTCATTGAATTTTTCTTTCACCTTTGTAGCATTGTTTTTCTTCATCTTATTCTCTATCATTTTCTTCTTTTTACTATTGTACATAGATTTTTTATTTGATCTAGCAATAGTAGCATCACTTAGTGTAGACACGTGCACATATCTCAACTCATCCATTTTGGACCTACACTATTGTTGCAGTAGTATGGATAGTTTTATCTTCACATGATGGATTGGACTTATGGGTTTCATGCTAGATGAGTTCCCTAAGATGTTTAATAATATGAGATAAATTCATATTAATTTTAATCAGTACTATGTTTCACTTTGCAATATCGAATCAACTACATCATATTCATTATATTCTATTTTTTAATAGATTCATATACAAATGCATCATATTGATCATCATCATCTTCACATTGTTTAGTATAATCTTTCTCATAAATAAGTTCTTTCTTTATTCTCATTGACAGGGAATTTACACTTATAAGTGTGGAAAGTTGAACTTTTTTCCATCCAAGCTCTACAATTAGTTATATTTAATCTTGTTCAATGTGATAGCTTTTCTTTCTTATCAACTTATCTTTTATATGACATTTTAGGAGGAAGGGGATATTAGTTAGTAGTGTGTGTTTCCACATCCTAACATTTCATGCCAAAATTTTGTATAGTAAAGTATTTATCCCTATTCATCCTACCAAGAAGCATAAAAATCAATTATTCCTCTTGCAGTTAAACTATTATCATTTTTTATCTCTCCTTTCTAAGGAAATCTACCAATTATTCATGTTTAATTTTTTATCAATATTACATTCCAAGAGAAATGAGATATTGGTGAGCAAGATGTGCATCGTAGTTCTATCATTTATCTTCTAGCAATATTCATGCCATTCCTTCTTATTCCATAATTAGACCTACTCATTTATTTGAATTTTGATAGGTAGGTAAGAATAATTTACCATTATTTTGAGCCTCCCATGGGGTATGGTGTTTTCATTCAAGAGATGAAGCTTCTTTTTTTTCTTGTTGGAAATTGATCTACCTTCTCTCCATGTTCAATTTTTTTGATGTACAAATTAATTATAGGTTTGACTGAAAATAATTGCCACTCTTCACTTAGGAAGAGACAAAAATTTCTCCAAAATGGCAAAAAATTCAATGTACCTAATATGAACTTATTTCCATGTTTTATTTTTTTGGTGTGCACTATTATGCTAGTGTAAGTTAATGAGCTATCAACTTAGCACACAAATAAAATGCACAACTATAGTACTTATAATTTTTTGAGGTTTTGATGGTGTCTTCAAATTGTCTCTTACTTATAAATAGATAATTCATCCTTGACAACAACACCATTATATTTGTCCTTATACTTTTTAGTTCTCAAATCCTTAAATCCAATCCATTCTCTATGTGAAGGGTGTCAAAATCAAAGAAGAAAACCTTTAACTTATGATTAGGAAAAATAGTAGACCAATTTATTGATATTGGTTAATCTCTTCTTCACTTTATGCCTAGCTAGACCCAATGGGGGCTTCCCTAGATATATCATTTTAATAGTATTGATCACAAATGTAGATAGATAAACAAATAAACTTGCAGTAGTTTCTAATATGTATTTGGTCCCAAAATTTGTCACTAAATAAAAGACTAACCCACTACTCATAACATCTTTTGTTAAGTTGATAAACACATCAATGCACAAATACAAGATGTGGGTATGCAAGACATGGTTCTATAGGATAAAACCTTCAAGGTTCACTATGGATATTTCCTTGGATGAATCACTTGATTATGAGATGTTACAAACTACGTCCCTCTCACTAATAGGAAATTATTTTTTTAGTTTAAGTGGGTGGTGGATCGTTATTTCTAGGAATAGGACCTATTCATTGGGTTATAAGTCATAGTATACTATGAGAGATAAAATATCAAAATAAAAAAAGAAAATGATTTGTGTATAAACATGTAAATGAAAAATAATGATACCATATCACTAAGCATTCTTAGTTATCCATCCTAGACTATAGAAATCCACGTGTAATAAGGAAAAGACTTAAAAACTTGTAACAAATTAGAATTTTGTCTCATTATTTTAATCATTATTACATCCATACCAACAAGTGTGGAAAGAGGAAACTATAAGGTATAATTCCTATGAAGATCTACAAATAAAACAATTGAGACATTTAGCTACAACTATTTACAATGCAAAAATATCCTTGAGATGTTTAAAATATGATGCTCTAGTGGTGACTATATTTATACATGTGGAAACCCTAGAATCTCTTCAACACTTGTAGAAACATGGAGAGAAAAAATGACTAGCCTTTGTTGTAAAAAATGAACTAGAAAATATAAAACTTTGTTAATTGTCCTATCACTACATGAATTGAGGAATAATTATAAGTCATGAATGTGGCATGTAAGGAAATATTATATCTTGTGAGATCTACTAAGTGATCTAGATCAAGTACAAGGACCATCTAAAGATGGAACTCAACCACGATATAAGTGACTGCATATTCATCTTCATCTTCCATCATTGGAATTATGTGTGACTCCATGCCTTTGATATGAATAACTATTTATGGATATAAAACCCTTCTTGGAGTAGTTGTGACTTAAAATTTGGTCATTAATTGTTGGTGTAGGTTTTTATTTTCCTAGTGGGTTAATTTATTTTCCCTTAGTCCTAGTTTTTCCTACACTTAATTAAGCTTGCTTAAGCTAATAAAGTGAGTTTATTACTAGGAGATAAGTGTGTGGTGTCCCCTTCCTTAAAAGGTGGAACCACTTTCCACTTTTGGTGGCATCCTCCACTTTTGGTGGTCCATATCCACTTTTTGTGGTTGTTTCCTATTGGTTGGATTTTCCACCTACCTCCTCTCCTAAGTTCTATATAAACTCACTACCTAGCTTGTATTTGCATACTCTTGCATCCATTCATGCATATTTGCATTATATATTTTTAGCTTGGAAGCTCTTAATACAATTTTGTCACATCGACATTAAATAATCTCTTGGAGTCTTGGTTTACATTCGTATGCTTTTCTAGTTTCTGTAGCTTTAATTTTCTCTTAAAAATTTCCTTGGGTTATTCAATCTATTTCAGATTTCTAACATGGTATCAGAGCTTTTGTTTTGAGAAATCTAAGTTCTTAGATTCCTGATTGAGAGATTGAGTTTCTTGTAAAAAACTTGTAAATTCCTGCATGCTCTTCTTTTGCATTCTTGAATGATTTGGAAAATCAAAAAGGATTTGCAAAGATTTAATTACCTCTTTATTTTGCATGTATTTTCTGAGATTTAGATGATTGCAGCATTTTTGGTTATACTGGCAGCATTTTTTACTGTCCCAACGCATCTAAATGGCTTGAGAAATTTAGATTTGGCTTTTGTTTCATCCAAATTGGAGATCATTTGACATAGTTGTAGGCGGGAGTTTGAAGAAAGTCATTTTTCATTGAAGTCATTTTGTTTTTTGCTCCAGAAATCCAGCTTCCACTCATTTGTGAGAAAAATGATTTATGCATTTTGTAGCTAGGGTTGAAATCTCAACTAGGTATCTTTTAGATTTTGTATATTCTGCACGGATTTGAAGAAAATTGTTGTATAAAAATCATCGTGCATCATTTTTCTACCAGCTGAAGGTTTAAAAAAATCATTTTTTCATCTTCTGCGTGCTGGATCAAAAAATGATTTATGGGTTTTGTTCTTAGCATCAAAATATTTTTGGGTTTCTGTTATTGTCTACAAATAGTGAGTAGATTTTTCAAAAATTGAATCAGAAGTAAAACTTTTTTGCTAGAAAAAATTGTTACCTGCAAGCTAAATTCAACCATTTTTAAAAAAATCCATATCTTTTGCCTCGGGCGTTGAATTTCAGAAAATAAGATATCATTAGAAAGATGGAGATGAGCGCTTTCCATCCATAGAGGTATTGAGGAGATTTTTTTCCATTTTGTACCAGATATTTTAGGTTGAAGTTGTCTTGTGTTAATTTCTTCAACATGCCATAACTTTCGCGTTTGTGCTTCGATTTTCGAAAACCAATAGGCATTGGAAAGGTCTTGAAGAGCACTACATAGCCATAAGGCTAATTTTTCCATTATTTTTCTCAAATTCATTTTATATCAAAATTTGTAATTTTGGTTATTTTGAGTCTATTGAGCATTGTATCTTGGAAAAAGGCTTTGTAATTGCACTAAATTATAAAGTGTAAACCTTATAATATTTGGGGGGTGATCTTTTATACTAGTGAAAAGGGTGGGAGTGTATTGATGTTTTTTTTTTGGTTCTTTTGTAATCATTTGAGGATTGTATCATGGGTTTTTCTACTCATCCTTTTGTGATAGTTTTGGATAAGGATAATTATGAGTCTTGGGAAAAAGGCATTTTAACCCATCTCAGATGGCTAAAAAATTTTCCTTACCTTTATGGACTCATGCCTAAACTAGACACAGCTGATAAGAAGAATGTTTGTGGTAATAGAATTGATCATATAATAGGAATAATTGGTTGTCATGTTGATTATGACACTCTATTGGCTATAGTGGGCATTGAATATCCTTGATTTGGGAGATGTTTTGAGACCCTCATATTTCTCCATTCGCAGATGATCCTATTGCAAATTGCCTCATTCCACTTGATGATGCAAATAATATACCCTATGATGATGATACATTAGAGGAGCTTAAGTATTATGCACATCTTGAACGTTCATTTGACACAAAGACTTCTCTTGCTTCTCATCCTCATGTTGAGATTACATCAACATCACCTATTGCAGATTTAGATTCTAGAGATGTATCAACGAGAGCCTTTAGTGATACATTGTAGCAGGATTAGTTATGTTTTTTGGATTCAGTTCATTAGGACCAATTTCTACCAGACATTTCATGGTTTTTTGTAGAGTCCCTCATTTTGGATCAAGATGACACTATTGAGGACATACATTTCTCTTTGAGGACCACTCTTTTGTCCTTTCTTCTACTATTGCTACTTCAGATTCCAATGTTGCTTCTTCAAAAGTTTCCAATGATTCTTTATAGCAGGACATACATTGTCTTTCAGACTCAGCTTGGGATGGTCTCTTAATAGGTATTTTAGACTTGTTTATGGAGAAAAATATTGTAGATTTGGGAGACACTATTGATGATATGCATCTTCTCTTTGATGAAGTTGATTTTTCTTCATTTTTTGTGAGGGAACACTTTGACCCTCTTGTTCAATCTCTACATGATCATTCATCACAGTTTGACATTAGTGTGGATACTTTGGATCAACATTTGGAGCATACATCTTTAGAGGAGATACTTGAGTCTTTGGACATCAATCTCTAGGATATTTTGATTTGTCATCTTCAGCAGTGTGGCCTAGAACACCTGATTTGATTGTGGTAACTTTTAGCATCGACACAAGGACACTTGAGCCTAGTTCAGAGACTCCATATAACTTGAGTTTTCTTCCTACATATTCCTTTCAGGAGTGGGGAGATAGCTCGCATAGACCTTTGTTTTTGTTTCTTCCTAAGGGGAGGAATGTTGTTCAACGATCATGGACCATCTTTTACATCCAATTTCGAGCATCTACCATTAGATCTCTTTGGGGGGGCTTCTTTGTTCTTCCACTTCATTTCTCTCTCTATTATGGGAGGGCCTACTTCCTTTTTTTGGGATGGGTCTTCTTCTTCTTTGGGGGGGAATTCTATATATACATGGGTACCTAACATGGCTTCATTTTCCAAAACCCATCATCTTTTGCATCCTCCTAAGTTGTGCTTAAGGGGGGTGTTGGTGTAGGTTTTTATTTTCCAAAGTGGGTTAATTTATTTTCCCTTATTCCTAGATTTTTCCTACACTTAATTAAACTTGCTTAGGATAATAAAGTGAGTTTATTACGAGGAGATAAGTGTGTGGTGTCCCCTTCCTTAAAAGGTGGAACCACTTTCCACTTTTTGTGGTTGTTTCCTATTGGTTGGATTTTCCACCTACCTCCTCTCCTAATTTCTATATAAACTCACTACCTAGCTTGTATTTGCATACTCTTGCATCCATTCATGCATATTTGCATTGAATTTTTTCAGCGTGGAAGATCTTAATACAATTTTGTCAAATCGACATTGCATAATCTCTCGAAATCTTGGTTGGCATTCTTATGTTTTTCTAGTTTATGTAGCTTTAATTTTCTCTTTAAAATTTCCTTGGGTTATTTAATCTATTTCAAATTTCTAACATTAATGACAACATAGGCCATTCACAAAAGTAGGTAGGAGTGAATAATAAAAAATGTAGGAGTGTAGACACATAAAATGTATTGATTGACATTACACACTTGATCCTGATTACTAACATCATTTCAACCTGAATCACCTTCTTAAGCTTATCATCACTCTTCGTCCCTTAATTAAATAAATCATTAGTTATCTTATTAAGTCTTTCTCTTTTGTTAATTAAATTAATCAATCTAATTTAATTAACCCTGGGTCTCTATTTAATTAAATAATTCATTTTATTTGATTAAATCTCTAAAGTCATCTTATTAAATTAAATAAATTAAACCTTATTTGATTTAATCTAGAAATCATGCCCTTTAGTTAAATAAATCAAAATCTTTATTTAACTAGGTCTAAATCATTTTCCTCTCAACTTTGATTTATTTAAATCCTAAAATCTAAGTCAAAATTGTAAAATCACCTAACCTCCTCTTATTTAATCAAATACTGATTAAATCTAATCTTAATCCATGTCCCATCCTCTAGCTTTTTCCACTTGCACAAATAAATCAATTTAATTTATTTATTAAATCTTCATTTTCTCTCAACTTGGCATCTTTGAGGGAATTTTCTTCCAATTTTGAAATCCCTCCAAGTGGATTTGTCCTTCCAACAAGACATTCATTCCTTCTTACATTTCCTTGTGCATTGAGCCAAGTGGCATTTAAGTCATTCTTTTTTCCCTCTTACATGTCATTTCACTATTTTCAAATTCCACCTAATTGCATTTATGGGCACATTCATCAAAATGTGCACATCCTTTGCCCATTCACATCTTGACAAGTGGCACTTTCCCATTGGGTGTTGAATGATCCCACATTCATCCCATTTTGCATTTATCCATCTTGTCTTTCTATAAATAAGAGGTTTCTCTCCTCATTTTGATCATCCACAATTTAAGCAAGTCTACTATACTCAATTTCATACTCAAGCATATTCATCTTCATCAATTTCATCAAGTTTGTAGCTAGGTTATGCAGATTTTTTCATCATGGAGCTCAAGTGAATCTTCAACAAAGTGGATCAACCTTCATCACTCATCAACATTGCATCATAGGAGTTGGGAAAGGGCCAATTTTCACATCAAATTGGCACCAATTCCCCCATGGGATCAAGAGTTTGCTTGCTTAATTAGGATTTCATTGCTTTCTCATTGTGTTCTTCAATTTTGTTTCCTATTTTGAGCATTGTTAATGGATTTTATGGGGAATCTTGATTCTTACTTGCATTGGATCTAATGATGTGTTTGTTTCTTTTGTTTTGTAGGTATTAGGATTGGGGTTCTACATTTGGTGCTAGAAGGAGGGCTTATCTAAGTTTAAATCACGTTTTTTAACAAAATTCTGTGTTTCTCTATTTTTTTGTGTCTACAGGAAACTGCACCGTTATCAGTTCAGCAGCATCGTACAACACCGCTATCAGTCTAGCAGCACCATACAGTGATGCTTCAAACTGCAAACTACACTGCTTGGTCTTTCCCACCTAGAATTTAATTTTTTTAACTTTGTCGTTGGGTCAATTTTTGGTCGCTAGAATTTTCAAACTCTAAGCAGCACTGTTGAGAAAAACTCCACTGCAATCACCCTCTCTGGTATGCTACAGAGCGTCGCTTGCAGACCTAGTGGCGCTATACAGCGCCGCTGAATTTTTCAAACTGTGTGACCTGTGCAGACTACGCTATTGGAGTGAAGTAAAAAGTGAAATTTCAAAAAAAATTAACATGTGCTTTTTTTATTTTGGTCATGTGGGATATTAATTGCTTTCCTGATCTCTATTTTTGCAATTCTAACTGGTTTTCTGCAAGTTGGCTTAATCAAAGGTGAAGAGGGGAAATCAAGTTGAAGGTTTTAGAATGACATCATCATCTCATTACATCAAGTGTTTTTGAACACTTTAGTATTTTCTTAACACTTTTGGAGAATTCATAATCTCTCTTTAGGATTTTTTTATCTTTCATGCTCTTAAGATATACTAAATTTATTTTGGGTTCTAAAAAGAACACTACAAAAGCTTTCAATTTTTGCTACAAAGGGCTTAAAAATAACTTTAGACAAACTTACTAGATTTGGTTTAAAGGTTACAATTGAATGATCAAAATCTCACACTTCCTTTGGTGCTTAAATGGAAGTCACTCTTGCTTTGAAAGGATAAAATGAACATGTGCATCTTTATTCTTTTAATCACTTACCCAAAGTAATACCATCAAAAAGACGTATGCACTTCTCTCACACCTCATGACGATCTTGAGAATCAAAATTCTTTTTTGTGATCTTAAGGTAGATAAAGTGATTGCCTCCACATTTCATTTGGGTTTAAAAATTGAACACATCTTGCTAGTGTGAGTGGATCATATTGTGTACATTCTCTCTCTTTGTTTCACAACAAGTATTGATCGAGTTACAGATATGCTTGCTTGTTTTTATTTATCTTAGAGGGCCTACCTTGTGGGAAAAATTAATCACCCAAGGGAACAACCCAACTAGAAACATGCTAAAGCCCAAGCAACTTCCAACCGGTATATAAGTGTGGATATTGGAACAAAGGCCAATATCACAAGGATGGTTCTGATGAGAATGGTAGCAATGGTCTCTCACCACATGGATTATCCCCCATGAACAAAATTTTCACATTAAAACCCTTGTTTAGAAAAGGCTAAAATCCTTGATCTATTTGTTGGTGCAAGAACAGTCGTTCTGAAGCTGCCCCACACTTTTATGACTTTTATTAGAGATGGAAAGTATGCCACGGGAGTTTCATGGGTATTGATGCTTGGCTGCCCCATATAAGTTATTGTCATGGAGGGGAGCGAGTGGGGTCAAGCATCTAACCATCCACTAAAAGTAGGTGTAGTTGGACTTGTCCAAGTGGGGATTCAATAGATACAATCTTTCATATCCATAGGGTTGTACTTTTTCTTGGAAACAAAACACTTTGCTTGTTCATAAACATTTGGAAAAAAAAAGCATTCAACATTATCATCAAAATTTCAAAACCCTTTAGGAAGCAAATATCTTTGACAAAATTCAAGTGTTATTGCTTGCCCTAGGGATTATATCCTTAGAGGTTTCTAAACATTTGAATTTATATCTCAATTTGCTTACTAAATTCAACAATAGGTAACTTTTTCCTTTATTTCATCAAAGCTCCACATAATGTACTTTGTGGGATGAGAAGAAGTTAAGACATTGGACATCTAGTTTCAAAAGCTAATCAAGAATTGTTTGTGGTAAAAAGAAGTCACTAAGAAAAGCTAAGAACAATTGAACCCTACACATGTGTCTCAAATTATTTCACGTAAGATCAAAATTTGGAAACCAAATTCAAAATCTCTTAGTCCAAAAGAACATCAAAAGTGTCTCTCAATGCTCTATGAATTCAGACAAAGATTTTTTTTCAAATTTTATAGAAGAGCTTCAAGAAACAATCCCAATTTGTACTCATTTTATTATTGTCAAAATCCAAATCTTTTTCAGGGATTTGAGCATATTGTTTAGAGTAAAGCATGTTCTTCAAAACCAAGGTCTTGTAAACAAGAGTTTTTTAGGTACACATAGGATCAAATCAAAACCTTCATCCATCTTTCAAACATCAAACCAAAGTCATCTCACCAAAAACTCTTGAAAATCTTGAAATCATCCTTCATGCTAGACTTTTTGGAAAATCCATGAATCAAAATCCTTGAAACAAATCAAAATCCTTGAAGCAAAATCCTTGAATCAAACATCAAATCATCTTGTTTAGCTAGGTATATGTAGATGCATCCTTCTTCATATGCTTAGTTAAATTTTCATCAAATCATATTTTTTAGCTAGGCATATGTAGATGCATCCTTCTCCATATGCTTAGTTGAATTATCATCTTGTTTGGTTAGGTGTGGGTAGATGCATCTTTCTCCCTACACTTAGTCAAATTATCATCTTGTGAGAAAGTCTATCCCATAGATAACATCCAACATCTTGGGATCCATTTTTTCATTATCTAAAAATCAAAGCAATCCAAAACCGAATCAAGGTCAAAATCAAAATCAAAACAAATCCAAGAATTCAAAAATGTCCCAAAATTCTAGCATCCCCTCAAGACCTTCTAAGGTTTTCATCATCCATATCATTCATCTTTCACACTTTTCATCATTTCACCTTTGATCCTTAATCATCCTAGATCTTCTCTTTTGAACCTCATTTTATGGTTCAAACTAGATCTCAACACAAGAGGAACATGGAAGCCAACAAAGAAACATCAACTTCAAGTGACCTAAGCCAAATAAATTCTGAAATGAATCTCGTTGGATCAAGCAATCCCCTAACTAATCTTCCTTCATCATCACAAAATCCACAAGAGGAAGTTCAAGTAGAGGATATCACCAATAATGCCTTCGGGATGACAAAGGACGAGATCACTGAAATGGTCCAAAATCCTGACAATCATAGAATTTTCAACATCATGATGAAGCTCCATCCCTCACAATACATGCTTGAATTAGCAAAACAAGGGGCTAAACTCCCTTCTGATTTTGATGTGAGCACCATTATGGAATCACCTTTTGGGGTCACGCCTCCAATTTCATTCATGCCCCCAATTCAAAACATCACCCAAATAATTCCACAAATTGCATCATCCATTGCTCCAACTCAACCATTGTTAACAAGGGAAGTGCATTTCTCAATGCACTACAAACACACCCCCTCGTGAATAATCAAGATTTGGACGCAAACACCATCTTGGGGAAATCCATACCCCAAAATCCATCACATTCATATGTCTCGCTCACCTTTCATGATCCTAATGACCCATCATCATCATTTCACACAACACCTCAAACCTCTCTCCCTATGACCTTGTAAGGAGAAGGTGACCTATTTGGACTAGGGGGCATCTTTGACCCATCATCTTCATCATTTCCCCAAGGGAGGATACCACTCAATCTCCCACCACTCCCACCCTTGCCATTAACATCTGCATCACCTCTCAGTTTAGGGCTTCGCCCTTTACCAAACATCAACCAACAAAATCAAACCAACCCCCAATCATTAATCAAAGCATCATACCAAATCCTCCCATCTTGCCATCGATATCGCAGCAACAAATGGAAACCATCCCAGTACTACAAGCCACCATCACATCATCGGCCATCCCCCAAATATCTCAAAACATGGTCTCTCAAGGACCAAGCATATCAATCACACCATTCATCACCCAAAATCCCATCATCAATACAATGGTGTCTCTCATCACCACAATGAACACCATATCAAATCCACCACCACCACCACCACCTCCACCTCCACCAAAAAACATAAACATATCAAGCCAATATAGCATTGTGTTACAAGCTACTCAGCAAGCTACCTACCAAAAAGCACTTCAACAAATGCAAAATTAGCAAGCCGCACAACTAGTTGCTCAGCAAGCCACTCAAGCTGCCCAAGCTGCACTACAAGTGAAACAAGCACAAGCCCAAGATTTATTGCAACAACAAGCTACTCAAGTTTCACAAGCTACCCAAGCTGCACAGGCTGCACAAAAGGCTCAAGCACGAGCTCAAGTGCAAGCTCAAGCTCAAGCGCAGACCTAATACCAAGCTCAGCAAGCACACGTACAAGCACAGTATCTCACACAAACAGTCCAACAACAAGCATACCAACAAGTGCTAAAGTAATACCAAGAATAGCAAGAAGTAGCCCGACTAGTAGCCCAACAACAAGCATTGTTGACACAACAACAACAACAAGCTCAGCAATAGGCACTATTAATGCAACAACAAGCGTTGTTGGTACAGTAGTAGTTACAAGCATATTTGGCATAGCAACAATTGCAAACACCATCCACCAATACATCCAACATCCCACCTATGACTCAAACACCCCCATCACTCCAAAACACATTCACTCCACCCCCTGATCCACAAGATGATGTGACAGCACAAATCAAATTACTCTTGTAGCAAGTGCTTCATCTTCAGTCAAGGAAAACCACAAAAACACCGAGCAACTTGTGTCCTTATCCGTTTGACAAGAGTCTTGCAATGAAATCGTTTCCAAAGGGATTTGAGATCCCCAAATTTGATAAATATTGTGGGACGAGAAATCCTGAAGATCACATCAAGGAATTCTAGGTACATTGCATGGAAGTCGCATGTGATGATACATATCTAATGCGGCTATTTCCTATAAGTTTGGCAAGCCAATCCATGGAGTGGTTCTCTTTCCTTCCTCCTGGCATCAAAAAGTTCCAAGAAATAGTAGACGCATTCATAAAAAATTATGCCTTCAATATCAATATGTATGTCAGTCTAGAGGAACTATCAACTCTTAAACAAGGAAAAAATGAATCATTTGCTTCCTTCTTACAATGATGCCAATCCAAGGCTAATAGGAGCAAATGGGTCATGCCTGAAGAACAACAAGTTTGCACCATCATCTCCAATCTCGAAGGAACCTTTTCATTCCATCTCAAAGTGCAAGGTATCACCACATACGACCAATTGATCTCCAACGTGCTTAATATTGAACAAGCCCTTATTGCACAAGGAGGGTCACCCACATATCCTGAATAGCAAAACAATTGCCCATCCACCAGCTATAATGAAAAACCTTGCACATGGGTGAAAAATAGAAACATTACCAATGATGGTGTTGTCAACGCAAAAGTTGTCATTAGCATTCCTTGACAAAACACACCAACACCCCAACAACAACCCCAAAACAACAATCAGAATAATCATCAAGCTAACACTGTAACTCAGCAGCTAAACAATCAAACAATCAATAATGTGAATAATCAAAGGGGGTCGCCCCAGCGAAACAAAAACTCCCCCAAGCGGAAGTACATAGACCTTGGGGAATCGGTTGAATCCATCATGAAGAGGCTAGTGGTAGAAAAACTCATCACAATCCCCACCTATGAAAATTATCAAGAGCCCTTGATGAAACCGTTGTGGTACAATGAAAATCACCTTTGTGATTTCCACAAGATCAAGGGACACACAACTTCCAGTTGTATGAGGTTGAAAAACTTGATTCAAGACCTCATTGATGATAAAATCATAAATGTGGAATAGCTAGTGGGAAATCAAAATCTCAAAATCTACACGAATCTGATGTCCAATCATAACAAAAAAAGGGAACAATAACAATGATAAAGGAAAGGGTACCTTCAAAAGCGTGAATCATGTGTACAACCATGTTGTCACATCCCTAGATGATTATTGCACTCTTATCACCATCAAAGGAGCACAAGCTGATTATGGAGTCACCACAAGAGGCAGAAAAATAACCATTGCAAGGTCATCCCAACCTCCTAGAGCACCCACTTCCAACCTAAGATCCATTCCCAGTGGCTATAATGTCCTTGACCAATTGAAGAGAACCCCAGCTCAAATCTCCATCATGGAGTTGCTAAAAATTTCATTAGCCTGGGCACCGAAAGATCCTTGAGGAAGCATTGACTTCATCCACCGTCTTTGTGGATCTTGATGCTAAACAATTCCAAGCTATGGTCAGAAACATCATTACCTCAAATATTCTTACATTCTTTGATCAATACTTTCCCTCCCAACCATCTCACAATTTTGCACTCCATCTGGAGGTCCTAGTGCATTAAAACAAATTCAAGAGGGTCTTGGTGGATGGAGGTGCAAGTTTAAACATATGTTCCCTCAAGCTCATAAAGAATCTAGGAATCTCATAAGATTCTATTGAAAAAGGAAAAGGCATCACAATTAGGGCTTATGATGATCAAGAAAGAGTGTCTCAGGGCACAATCCAACTCCCTATTCAAGTAGGGCCAACAATTATGGAAACCACCTATCAGGTCCTTGACCTCAATCTAACTTACAACATTCTCCTGGGGCGTCTGTGGATCCATGGGATGCAAGCAGTGGTATCAACCTTCCACCAATGTGTCAAGTTCACATACCAAGGCCAAGAGGTCACTATCCATGGGGATCCTGAACCCTTTTCTTACTGCAAGAGCCTAGAAGCAAAATATTACAAAATCCCCCAAGTGCCTAAAAATGATGAAGGCCCCTCAACCCCATACATTGATCCAACTACCCTCACCTCGACTTCTATGACAAAGACACCCGCCATCCCTACCATCTCTAATATTAAGGTCATTATCCAAAACAATAGGTGTGGACATCATACAATTCCAAATAATGCTTAAATTGTGGTAGGAGAGTTACCACAATCTCCTAGGTCACGCGGATGACCACAATCAAATGAAGCTTCCTCATCCCAAACATTCATAGTAGGTTCCTCCAACTTTAGAAGTTGGGGAGATCTCGGCTAAGAAGTAATAGAAGAAGACCCATCCCATCTCTTGTACCAAGACAATAGACTAGCATCCAATCTACCTATGGGTGATAGCAGTAAAGGCTTACAAATTATGCTCACCATGGGCTATGACAGAAACAAAAAGCTTGGAAAAAATGACAATGGGCTTCTAATACCCATCATTCCTGCGATGTGAATGAGAAATCTTAGCCTTGGATGTTACCCTTTGAGTATAACCATACATGGCTGGAATCCCTTGGTTAAGAAGGTCAAAACTCCTTAGCAATCAGTAGTCAAACTTCGCTTACCCGTATCTATAGGTTGAGTCATAGACAACTTCACATTTGACATAACTGATGTCTGTAGTAGTAGTGATGATGAAGATCCCATAACCAACCTACCTATGATTTGAGGACACCACCCTTCTCATGATTAGTACCGTGTCATTTGATTCAACCAGTCAAACCCATGAAATCAACCTAGCATACCCCTAGCTCATCGATTACAACCAACGAGGACCATTGGTTCTAGACACTTTCAAAAATGATGAAATGCTCTCATAATTCATGGGACTGTGGAGCACCATACCATGTAGAGATCACAAGGTTCCAGGGTTTGATATCATTCTGGACACACATGCTTATTATGGGGAAATGATTGAATCCTTTAGCCACAAAAGCAAAAATCTGAGAATAATCTCAAAATCTTTGAGTGAAAACCACACTGTGGCACTCTCTGACCCTAAAAAGTATAAACAAAGGACGTATCCAATGGTGAAAACCTCTCTAAGGCACCCAAGGATGAAGGATTCAATCTTCCTCTTAGAGCCATACATCAGGAAAAGTCAGCAGTTCTCGCCGAAAAGTGCAACCCAATCAACTTGGGAACAGAGGAAACTCTGAATATCACATTTTACACTGAATCATTGATGTCAGAAGAATAGGAGCTCCTAGCTTCTTTCTTAATAGAGAGATAGGTAAACTTTGCATGGAGCTATGCCGACATGCTCGGGCTCGATCTGGAGATTGTGGTCCACCATCTAGTAGTTTACCCTGATGCAAAGCCTATCAGACAGAAACTCAGAAAAATGCATCCCCAGATAGCCTTGTTAGTCAAAATGGAATTGAAAAAGATACTTGATGCAGATTTCATACGACCAATCGACTATCTGGAGTGGGTATCAAATCTAGTTCCTATTTCAAAACCCAATGCAGGCATCCGTATATGCACAGATTTCAAGGACCTGAACAAGGCATGTCCCAAAGACAACTTCCCACTTCCCAACATTGATATGATTGTAGACATGACTGCAGGACATGAGATGCTTTCATTGATGGATGGATTCTCTAGGTATAACCAAATTATGATAGCCAAAGAAGATCAACATAAAACAGTTTTTACTTGTCCATGGGGAACATATTGCTGGAACATGATGCCATTTGGCCTAAAGAACGCTGGAGCAACATATAAGAGATCCATGACCTTAATCTTTCATGAAATTATCCATAAGACTATGGAATATTATGTTGATGACATATTGGCGAAATCCAAAAAGAGAAGGGACCACATAGCAACATTGAGTGCCATCTTCGATAGACTGGAGGAATACAAGGTCTACCTTAATCCAAAGAAGTGCATCTTCGGTGTACAATCAGGGAAGTTGTTGGGATACATTGTGTCTCTGAGAGGAATTGAAATAGATCTCGCTAAGGTAAAGGCAATCCTTGAGATGGAGGCACCTAATACATTGAAACAGCTAAGAGGCCTACAAGGCAGGCTCCAGTCAATCTGCTGGTTCATAGCTCAATTAGCAAACAAATCAATCCCATATTCTCACCTACTCCACAAGGGGGTAGTGTACAAATGGGATGACAAGTGTGATTAGTCCTTTAACAAGATCAAAGAGTATTTGCTCACACCTCTAGTGCTTATAGCACCAATCCAAGGAAAGCCTCTAATCCTCTACATATCAGCAACAGCAGTAGCTCTCAGTGCTCTCCTAGCTCAGTGTGATGAAAATGGAACAAAGAGGGCCATCTACTACATCAGCCGAACCGTGGTAGGGCATGAGTTAAATTATTCCTTCATCGAAAAGGCTTGTCTAGCAGTAGTATTTTCCTCATAGAAGTTCGGGCACTACATGTTAACACACAAAATCAACTCATTTCCAAGATTGACCCACTCAAATACCTACTTTCTAAATCAATTCTCACAAGAAGGATGGCCAAGTGGGTCATGATCCTATCAAAGTACAACATTGATTACATAGAGCGGAAGGCTATCAAAGGGAAAGCTATTGCAAACCAACTAGCAAAAGCACCAATGTACTCAGAGAATCCGCTAATTTCAGAGTTCCCATATGAGTCCATCTTCAATTTGAGCATAGAAAACCATCAGACGTTATACTTTGATGGTTCCTACACACAACATGGATCGGGAGTCAAGGTCTTTTTCATCACTCCATAGGGGGACTACATACCAAGATCCTACAAGTTGACATTTCCTTGCACAAACAATATCGCAGAATATGAGGCTCTAACCATAGGACTTAGAATAGCAGTGCAGTGGCATATCATGGCTCTCAAGGTATATGGGGATTCACAGCTAATAATCAATCAAGTGAATGATGAGTACCAGACTAAGGATGACAAGCTAACTCCATACAAGAAATTGGTGGAAAATATTAAGGAGTCTTTCATTGAGGTCACATTTGAGCAGATACCTAGAGAAAACAACAGAGTAGCAGACGCCATGGTGACAATTAGATACCTATTGGATATCCCTCACAATGTCCCAAAGCATGAATTCCTCGTAGAGCAGCTTCTCATGCCTGCATTTGAGGTACTAGAGTCAGAATTCATGTGTGAAATCATTGGTCCTGGTGATCCTTGGTACCATGACATATACACTTATCTAAGAATAGGAGTCCTCCTAGCTGACATAACCTCAAACCTTAAGAAAACCTTAGTCAAGAAAGCATCCCGGTTTTTCATCCTAGGAAATACCCTTTACCGTAGGAGCATAAAGGGAACCCTATTGCGCTATTTAAATGTTGAGGAGGCATTGACCACCTTAACTGAGGTGCATAATGGTATTTGTGGTTCACACTCGAGAGGAATGACCTTGGCCAAGAAATTGTTGAGGATGGGTTATTATTGGCCTACTATGGAAAGAGAAGCACATGACTATGTCAAAAGGTATCTACAATGTCAGCAGCATGGAGACCTCATCTATGCTCCAGCTCAAGAGCTCCATCCTATTGTCACACCATGGCCCTTTTTCATAGTGGGGGCTCAATCTCATTGGAAAAATCACCCCCACCTCATCCAGTGGCCACAATTTTATCATTACCACTACTAAGTATTTCACCAAGTGTGTGGAAGCCATCCCCATGACATACATCACTGGAAAGAAGATATCAAAGTTCATCCTGAACTACTTAATATGTCGATACGATGTTCCCCAAGCTATTATCTCAGATAATGGGACACCATTCAAGAATCAGGTGTTTGTGACCTATGCAACAAATTCAAAATCCAAGATCATTTTTCCACTCCATAGAATGGCCAGAATACCATTCAAAGATCCTCAAGAAAATAGTCAATGATGCAGGTCATGACTGGAATTTGCAGCTAAATCCCGCCCTTTGGGCCTATCGAACCAGTATTTGCACACCAATAGGTGCCACCCCCTTCTCCCTAGTCTACAGATCATGGGCCATATTACCCATCGAGATTGAGCTACCGTCACTAAGAATGTCACTAGAAAACCTCATCACGGATGAAGAATATTGAGTATCAAGACTGAACAAGTTGGAGCTACTGGATGTGTGGTGTATGGATGCCTTAAATCATTGCAATTCTATCAAAACTGACTCAAGCATAGCTATAACAAGATCATGAGCCAGACATTCCAAGTTGGATAACTTGTGCTAAAAGAGAATCAAAAGAATGTCCCAAACCCAAATGGCAAAGGAAAATTTGAGCCCAACTGGTTGGGACCATTCATCATCATAGCAAGCTATAAGTAAGGGGCAGATCAGTTATCAACACCCAAAGGGGAACCTCTACAGGAGCCCATGAACAGCTCCCATCTTAAAAAGTTCTATGTCTAATCTTCCAAGGTATAAAACCAAAAATACAAAAAATATAGAAAATATCCTGAAAAAATGGTCACCCTAATGAAAACCTGGTAAACAAGCATCTTGGTGACAACAAAAAAATCCAAAAATCCAAAAAAAAATCAGAAAAAGGATTAAAAACAATAAAGAGAAAAATTGTCCTCTAGTGAAAACCACTTCAATGGCGCTTTGGGAAAGTACCTTGGTGAAAACCTGGAAAATAGGTGCCTTGTGTAAATAAGCACTTTTCATCCACCAGAATCTTCATGACTCATTTTACATCATCCATTCATTACGCTTCCATCATCTATCGCATTCCATATCTCCATCCAACACCCATCTGCATCTGCATCGTAGCTTGGTCATGTGTTTGTGTCATGATCCCTCATAGTACTACTCGGCCCATTCTCAAGGTCAGTTTGTCCTACCTTTATCAGAGTAGTCTATTGCATCACGTTAGGGGCATGTTCTCATCGGATCGAATTCGTGTATGTTCTTGAGATTCTAAAAATTAGAAAATCCCAAAACATTCAAAACATATCAATATCTAAAAACAAGTCAAAAAGTCAGTCAGAAAAAGTCAAAAACAGAGTTGTCTTGTCGAACTACGGGTCTCTAAGCCTTGAACATAGGCAAGTTTGATCTTTGATCATCCCCTGAGACACTTAGGTCAGTCCTTTAGGACTCCATCATAATAAAATGGCAATCCATTTGTTCATATCTCATCAATAATCGAGTCTATGTCAGTCGAACTACGTGGTCTCTCCATGTATAACATAGGCAAGGATAATCTATTGATCATCCCCTGAGGCCCCTAGGATAGGTCTTTAGGTTAGGTCTTGGTCAAAATCTCAGAAAACCCCAAAACATTTGAAATTTTGAAAATCAAAACATTTGCAAAACATCTTCAAAAATACCAAAAAATAGCTTCAAAATATTTCAAGACTCCAAAAAAATCCAAATATTTGAAAAAATCCATCTGTCTCATCTTGCTTTCATCCGCAATAAACATCACTCATAATAAATCAGTCATCATCTCCAACCTTTGGTGAAGCAGTCAGAAACAGGTATGCCAATCTAAAAATGAAACTCAAAACATTGAAGTCTCAAGTCTAGGTCAGTAAGTAAACAAGTTGGTCAACTCTTTGTGTCAATAGCCTATCATCCAATCAGTCCCAAATCAATCATCTGATATCATCATGTCCTAGGATGCATCCTTCCTACAATGGACATCAACATCAGGCATCATCGTAGTTCAGTCTTAGCTAGGGGTATTGAAGAACATTAGCTTGTTTGTTTGCTTTATCTTTATCTTGTTGGATTTATCTTATTGCGCTCATTTCAAGGACCTCTTGATGATGTCTAAATGAAAGATTTGGAGAGAAAGGAATGGGGCAATTATCATTATCTTTTTATCTACTGTGCTTGTTGGATATTCTTGTAATATAACATTGGTCATACATGCTTTGTTTAGGTGTAGGGAGGATGTCTTAGGTATCTTGTTGACCACATGGGAAGGCTTGCTTTTCTATTTTTTGGTCTGAGATATTTGAAATATCTGAACTGCACTTCGAATAAGGTTATGTATGCCAGGTGTGAACAGGAGTACTCCTATCTAATTTTTGAGTCAAATTCCATCACACTAGGTACAATTCCATCCAGGTTCTTTATACCTTGATGCATCGTGCCTACGTGTGTTATCAAACATAAAGTAATTGACCCTTTGAAAATCCCAACTCCTCATAAAATCATCATCATCATCATCATCTCATGTCTTGTTGGAATCTCTTGATTTCTTCTATCTTCTTTCCGCGCTAACATGGTACCATGATAGTTAATCAAAATTCATCATATATGCATCCATCCTGCATCCACAAATTGTCAGCATATTGCATATCATATCATATAGGAAATATTAAATCATATCACATGTATTGCATTTCCATCATTTGCATAATATAGATTGGTTATTCAAAGCATTTCATCATTTACACATTTGCATTCATTTGCATCATCATATTCATAAATCATCATTTGCATTCATCATATCATATCATCATCATAATATCCATAGAAAATATATAAGCATCATTCATTTGCAAAAGATAAGCATCACATAAATACATCACCATATAATGCATGAGAAAAGATAATGAAAAAATTGCATTTCATCCATTAGGGGCATAATATAGATATGTTAGTCGCATAATCATTGCATTTTGCATGATCATATCATAATAGAAAAGATATTGAAAAAGAAAGCATCTCATCACATTTGCATCATCACATAGAACATAATGCATAACATCATTGCATCACATCATAAAGTCACACATCACATAGCATTATCATCACATAAACATCATAGCATCATATAGAATCATTGCATAGCATATAGAAAATAAAAGCCATCCATAATGCATAAATAGAATAGAAAAACATCACATTGAATCAACGTCATCTCATATCATATATATCATCAAAATGTACACTGTCATGGTACAAAATCAGTTCAAAATATACATGTGTATGTCAATAGAGTACAATGGCCCATGGGGCTATCAAAAATGATCCCATGGGGCACAAAAAGAATCTTTTTTTTATACAAAATAGCCTAACCCTGTTGGTTGCTGCCCTCGCCACCTACTCTCTCTCTGTGGTCCTCTGCAGGTCTACGGCCTGTCCTCTGTGAAAAGTTTGGAACTCGAGTTGGTCTCGGTATGGCCTGATAATAATGCATCCTATAATAATTGGCCTCCTGGATGGCCTCCCTATATGATCAAAGTGGTACCATGCTCCGAGAGGAGGATGCAAACATACTCTCAATATGTTGACGTCTTCCCATCTCTGCTACTGCCTGCAGCTCCACAGCCTGTCTTTGTTGGACCACCTAGTCTCGCTTTACCTGTAACTGATCCCTCTCAGCTGTTAGTGCATGTACCTATGCCTATAGCTGGAGAATCTGGCCATCCCTAGGGTATGGCTGGTGGTGGTTACATGGGTGGCTGATCATGGCCCCCATTTCTAGGCAGTGTCGACACCCTATCCTATCATCTCTGGTCTTTATCCTACCTAAGGACATCCTATCTCTACTAATCCACCTATGGATCTGGATGTGGATGATCTTGTGGACCCCTGTCCTGATCAGGCTGGTGTGGTGGCCCATCTTCGTCCTCGTCTCTGTCTTTGCCCCCTCGGCCTCCCTTGTCCTAGCCTCGACCTGCTCCTCTGCCTCTGGTCTTGCGCCAAGCAAATGATGTGCCTAGTGCCATCAATCTAAGAGGTGGCCTGAACCAATCCTTGTATGCCTACATAGTCCCTGCATTGGCATGCCCCTGATCATATGGCCATGGCCTGGCCACTAGCTACATAAAACTCTACATTGCCTCGTGCATAGGAATGTATCGGCCCCAAGAGCTCTAGCTCGTCATACATGCAAATACCATGACATACTGATCATCCGGCCTATCCTGCAGCTCCCCAAACTGTCTCTGGACTCTGCCTGGTAGATACATCTCGAGCATCGTGTGCTCCCTACCCTGCATCAGTCTATCCTGTCGAGCGAAAAAGAGCTATTGAACATCATCAAACCATGCAGGCCATCCAAGGTATGGCCACCATGTAAATGCTTGCATATCATCAAGGACTCTCCTCCAATGAGGAATCTCGTGTTGTCCTATATGGGTGAAATAAACACCTCCTCTGTATCACCAGAAAACTAGATTATTTGGCTCTATAGTGACTAAAACGACCCTCGGATGAAGCACAGCAATGTGCTCTCAAGCCCAGATGTGTAGGAGTGTGACCCCCGCCCCAAGCGCTCTGTCGTCAGTGTAGGAAAACTCGTGCAAATATCTGTACAGTGAGGCTAGAAGAATTGGCCCCACGCAAAGCATGTCCATCACCGAACCATACGCTCTCAAGGAGCCCCCATCCAAGACTAAAGTATCGGCCTCGCCAACCTGGTGTAACGAGACCCAATATGATAGTTGTTGTGACCAATCGAAAGGGTGACACAATAGGCCTGTGACACTCCAGCTTGATCTGGGCCTCACAAAATATAATCTCATCGAGGCCCATCAAGGCGTAACAGGCCTCCCTCTCGACATCCACATTGTATATCACACGCTCTTCATGAATGGGCTATCTAAGTATTTGCCACACATCCTCTAGTGTGACTGTGGCCTCGCCTGTCGGAAGGTGGAAGGAGGATGTCTCGATGTACCACCGCTCTGCAAGCGTTGTCATCATCCCCAGGTGTGTCCTCACAGGCAGTGCGTAAGAAATATACCACAGTCTGATCGCCCCTAGATGCTTCTATTGTCGCTCGGGCATATCATCCAAAATGCTGAAAAGATCCAAGGACCTGTGCTCATGTGAGTAAAGTATCATCGCCTCCTCTTGCATCAAGAAATCTATCACGTTAAAATTTCATAAAAATCGTGATCCTAATTTCTCTTGGCATGCCCGAAACAGCTTGTGCATCGCTATTTGTGGATGCGGCACAGTTTGACAGTTCCAAACTACACCACTAGGAGCTATAAACTCTCAAACTCCGCCACGGTGTCGCAGTTTGAGAAGGTGACTCAATTTAAAAAGAAACCCTAATTGCAAAGAGGCCCTCCACGACACACTTTTTATGTGCAATTCAGTTTGGAATTTGAACCTTAATTCCAAACTGTGTCGCGGCGTTGTTATTCATGATTGCGGCACAGCTTGAGGTCACGTGACACCGAAAGAGAGTTTTGAGCAGCGCTATATTGGACCGCTCCTAAAAGACCTAACTTCTAAGCTATTAAATGCGCATGAAAATCAAAAAATGAGGTCAAGTCAAGTCAACTCACTGATGGTCCAATGTCGAGCAGCCTCTAGTGTGTGCGTACTCTATCTGAAATGTGTCGGGGAAGTTGTCATTGCGCCATCTCACGAAGGGGTCAAAGCTCAAAAATAAAAAATCTCTAAAGGCTAAATATTGAAATGAATTGGAAATGGCCCCTCGAGGCCTATTTAAGCCTAAAAATTAGGGTTTTTTGACCCGTTTAGCTGTCCAGCCAGGGTTTTGGTCCCCCAATCCCATTTTTTTCCCAACTAAGGGTCGTTTCGCACCATTTTTTTTTGTGTTTTGTCTCATTTTTTGGCATCCTGAAGCCTTTATGGACCTGTAGAGGACCTTGTCCTCTTTTTTTTGTGAGATCACCCAAAAAGTTGAAATTTTCATTTGATCTCTCAAGGGGGCAGTATAGCGGCATGTTTCGTCCGCTAGGGCAGCATTAGGGCATTTTGAAAATTGAAAAAAAAATTGGCTTTTTATCAAGACAGTTTATTCTCTGAACCGATGCAACAAGTGCATTACTTCAAAGAGGGGCAAAATGTAGACACGTAAAATGTATTGATTGACATTACACGCTTGATCCTTATTACTAACATCATTTCAACCTGAATCACTTTCTTAAGCTTATCATCACTCTTCATCCCTTAATTAAATAAATCATTATCTGATTAAGTCTTTCTCTTTTGTTAATTAAATTAATCAATCTAATTTAATTAACCCTAGGTCTCTATTTAATTAAATAATTCATTTTATTTGATTAAATATCTAAAGTCATCTTATTAAATTAAATAAATTAAACCTTATTTGATTTAATCTAACAATCATCCCCTTTAGTTAAATAAATCAAAATCTTTATTTAACTAGGTCTAAATCATTTTCCTCTCAACTTTGATTTATTTAAATCCTAAAATCTAAGTCAAAATTGTAAAATCACCTAACCTCCTCTTATTTAATCAAATCCTGATTAAATCTAATCTTAATCCATGTCCCATCCTCTAGCTTTTGCCACTTGCACAAATAAATCAATTTAATTTATTTATTAAATCTTCATGTTCTCTCAACTTGGCATCTTTGAGGGAATATTCTTCCAAATTTGAAATCCCTCCAAGTGGATTTGTCCTTCCAACAAGACATTCATTCCTTCTTACATGTCCTTGTGCATTGAGCCAAGTGGCATTTAAGTCATTCTTTTTTCCCTCTTACATGTCATTTCACTATTTTCAAATTCCACCTAATTGCATTTTTGGGCACATTCATCAAAATGTGCACATCCTTTGCCCATTCACATCTTGACAAGTGGCACTTGCCCATTGGGTGTTGAATGATCCCACATTCATCCCATTTTGCATTTCTCCATCTTGTCTTTCTATAAATAAGAGGTTTCTCTCCTCATTTTGATCATCCACAATTTAAGCAAGTCTACTATACTCAATTTCATACTCAAGCATATTCATCTTCATCAATTTCATCAAGTTTGTAGCTAGGTTATGCAAATTTTTCATCATGGAGCTCAAGTGAATCTTCAACAAAGTGGATCAGCCTTCATCACTCATCAACATTGCATCATAGGAGTTGGGAAAGGGCCAATTTTCACATCAAATTGGCACCAATTCCCCCATGGGATCAAGAGTTTTCTTGCTTAGTTAGGATTTCATTGCTTTCTCATTGTGTTCTTCAATTTTGTTTCCTATTTTGAGCATTGTTAATGGATTTCATGGGGAATCTTGATTCTTACTTGCATTAGATCTAATGATGTGTTTGTTTCTTGTGTTTTGCAGGTATTAGGATTGGGGTTCTACAAGGAGTTACAAAGTTTTGGGGTTCAAGGGTTGGGAATACCTTATAACCTATGTCAAAAGTAAGAAAATTAGAGTTTCTCCACATCACCAACTCTAAAGAGATATGAAATAAATTATCAATAATCAGGGTTAGGGATACCAAAAATATTTACTACTTGTGCATTTGTTTATGTGCCAAAGAAATATTAGGATTCAAGGATTGGAAGACCAAGGAATTCATCTCACAAGGTAAGGATAGGTTTAAACTTGTGAACTCAATTAGGTAACATATCGCAAAAGGCCAAGGATCAAGAATCAAGAATCAAGAATACTTTATAACCCATACCTAGAAGTATCATGTTATAGGTATTCTCACCTCTTTAACTCTAAAAAATATATAGAAGGAAATGTTAGAAGTCAAGAATCAAGGATAGCAAGAAATTCATGCCATAAAGGATGTGAGCAAAAAGATGACCAATTGTGACTGTGAAAGATAACTTAGTAAAAAAGATCAGGCATCGAGTTATAGGAACTCATTCAAGGCATGCAAGAAAGAGGATGATTAACCCCTTGACACCAGAAGATAACTTAGTGTAAAGTGTCAAAGTGCAAGTGTCTGAAGAAAAACATGTAAGAATGGAAAACTCTAACACTAACATTTAGCACAATCTTTAGAATTTGAATAGAAATCATCCACACTTAAAAAAATGGGATCTTTTGCAACTTCCAACACATAATATGAATGTAAATGAGGATTAGGAACAAAAGTATGCCAAATTTGACCAAGGGTGACCCATTAGAAATTATCTCAAATAGGTTATCTATGATGGGAAAAATAAGGCCAAATGCACAAGGGGGATTAGACCGGGAAAATTGGTTTGCATTGAAATATAGATCATGAGAGACCATTTCAAATTCCATTCTACCCCTATATGAATTTGTCTATAAAATTATGCAATGAAAGTATTGGTCAAAGTCATAAAATAAGTGTGGAGCAAGCAAGATGAATTAAACTATTGTAGGGCTCTACATCCTAGGTAAAATATAACTCACTAATCAATCAAACATCCTCATCTATGTTGATAATTAACAAAAATGAATTCACATGTAAAGATGGATCAATAGTCATACATAATCATGTAAAGAGTTTAGTAAGACTTATAGTGTCATCATATAATGTGAAAAAAGGCAATGAAGCATCAACAAAGCCTATAGGAGAAGGTAATGAATGATCATCAAGGAATAAGTTATCATCATGTAAATAAATGAAGGTTGTGTAAAGGACAAGTAAACATAGATTCATCATGGAATATAGAAGAATGAGCATCACAACTCTCTTCACCCTATTTAAATAAGGTAATTCAATTAAAGCACATGAATCTAAGGGGATGGGAATATCATCTGTAAAGGATGTACCATCATAAAATCTACAAATGTCATGCTTAGGTAAATCACATGATAAATATTTTTCTTGGTGTATGATCATTAATCATGAGGCATGGACAAATAAACTTTAGCATCTATAAGAACAAGGTTTCACACTAGCCAACTAAAAAGAGGCAAAAATAGAACATGATAGAACAACCCTATAGAAGATGCATACATATCCATAGCATAAAAGGCCATATGTACATCAAGGACAGACGTGTCATAGGATACTAAAGATAAAAATATGTAAAAGTATAATATAAATGAATGGAGATCAACCAAGGAATAAATTCTAATATGTTCCATAAATGTTGAACAACCTAGGGTGGAAGGATAGGGTAAAAGATAAATCACAATGTATACTCAAACCTTAGAAATGCATGATAAATTAGAGTTTTTTCATATCTAAAAATGCTATTGTTGATGAAAAGAAACATTTAAAGAAAACTAAGTATTTTAGGATCAAACAAGTTCGCAAAATGAAAAGGAAAATAATCTTTCCCTAAGGTTAATCTAGGCTAATCCAAAGAAACATCAACTAACCTAAATTAATTAATGTTGGTATTTGGACAATTTATTTTTTAATTTTTACAATAAATAAAAGTGGAAAGTCAAAATATACTTAGTCGTATGACTAAACAATGAATTTAATCTGGTATGGTGTTGAAATTTGAATGCCTCAAAATTAAGAAAGAATAATGATAGCTTGTGAATTACTTTTTGATCAAAATGTTATGTGTTCTAAGTGTTGGATTGAGTCCACAATTATAAAAAATTCTTACACCAATGAATTTGATCTAGTACTCTATGTACCTCTATTATTTACTTTACCTAATTCATCTCTACTTATTTTGTGTTTTATGATATTTGGGTCCTAACAACATTTAAAAATACTTGGTGAGGGTTGGCATTAGTTTTGCAATGGGACATGTTATCTTAAGTCAATCCCCAAAAAACTTGAGAAAATTATCAAAGACAACACTCCTCAATATGCATATGCTTCTAGGATGGTTGTGCAAAACTAGATTCTTTTTATTACATCATTGATATTGGATGTTATGAGATATTGTGAGATGAGAATTATAGCATTCAATGTCTTTAAATATAAGCACATAACAATTCACTTGAATTTGTGTTTAGTTGACACCAAGCAAAAAATGACTTGACAAGAATCAATTGAAACTTGAATTTAAAATTTTGAGTTTGAGAGAGTGCATTCCGACATTGCAAGATCAACCCTCAATATGAAGAAGGCCAGATAAATTGATGAAAGGTTAATAAAATATGTCCATATATAGGTGTAATAAATGTATGAGTAGATAGAATGTATTGAGATCTATATATATAGATGAGGTAAAGAGTGAGTGTATACAAATATGTGTATTAGATATGTAATTAAAGTAAGGCAAGGGACTTTAACTTTAGTGGACACAAAACTAAATGAAGAATAACATGGACATACAAATTTCACCATTCCAAAACAAATATGTATTTGAAATGTTGCCTTAATATATGTGTATTAGATATGTAATTAACATAAGGCAAGGGACTCTAACTTTAGTGGACACAAAACTAAATGAAGAATAACATGGACATACAAATTTCACCATTCAAAAAAATATATGTATTTGAAATGTTACTTTTATAACTATTTTGCTTTCTTAATGACATGTTCATCCTAAGATAACTTGTTACATAGATAAATGATGAATTTGGCCAAGACAATTTAATTTAAAATGAACTAATCACAAATGAAAATATGTGATGAATTGAACCTCTTTTATATATTCAACACAAGGAAAACTCAACATAACTAAAATAATATATTTGGCTACAATTCCCCATTCTATCAAGATAGTCTTCTAGAGACCATAACTTTGCTATACAAGCTTAACTTTCTTCTTGCTGCAAAGGTTAAAATTATTGAACAACTTTGATCCTTATTGAAGACTACATTGAATTTTAAACAATAATTAAAAAAAGCATTAGCATCAAATCAAAGTGTTGCATCTTGAACCAAAGAAGCTGCATTTTAACATCAAATCAAAGTGTTGCATCTTGAACCAAAGAAGCTGCATTTTGACATTAACAAATTATTTGAATATACTACAACAAACTACTTATATATATGACTTCATTGGAGTCTATATTTCCTTTTGTCATTTTCTAAGCACATATCCTGCCCAACAAATAAATGCCCTAAATAGTTTAAACATTAAGACCTAATGCATACAATAAAATTATGAACAACATACACAATTGATGACTTTAATGATGATTGTATTTCAACTAAGTCAATTCATAATTATATTATGCAATAGACTACAACAAACAAACTACTTATAGATATGACTTCATTGGAGTCTATATTTCCTTTTGTCATTTTTTAAGCACATATCATGCCCAACAAATAAATGCCTTGAATAGTTTAACCATTAAGACCTAATGCATACAATAAAATTATAAACAACATACACAATTGATGATTTTAATGATGATTGTATTTAAAGTAAGTCAATTCATAATTATATTATGCCCAACAAAATATAAATGTCCTTACTAACATAATGAAATGATAACATAATTTATGACTTCAATGATGTTTGTATTTCAACAAAGTCAATTTATATTAATATTATGTCCCAAAAAAAATATAACTATCCTTAATACCTCTCAAACTTAAACTCAGTACACATAATAAAGACAGATTTATACAAGATATATACTTTAAATTGGACTCATAATAAATAATTGTATGCCCAACTCAAAGCACTAACCTATATACTGATATTTAAGAGCACTAACCTTTGAATATTACCTACAATTTATTAAAACCATCAAATATTCTTGCACATAAAACTATCAAAACTATATACTAACATGTTAAAAATCAGTTGAATGTACCAAAAATTTAACAAAAACAAATTCACTAATTTTGCAAAGCTAAGATTTCCACAGCTTAACTCATTAACTCTATAACCTCCATTTTTCCATCTATCACTTCTAATCACACAAATTAGCTTAATTCATGAACCTATGACCTCCCTTTTTCCATCGATCACTTCTAATCAAACAGATTATACCATCGTAAGAGAGGAATTGCTTAAATTTTTAAGTGGATGTTGTTGAAACAACTTAAGACCCCATTTTAGAGAAAGGGGTCTCATTTTTATATTCTCCTTGTTAAAATATTTGAAGTGAATAAAAAAATACTTAAATAAAAAATTATAATTAAATTAAAAATTAATAATTAAAATGGCACGCAAGATGTGCCATATAAACGTGAAAGAACTTCAAATTCCTTTGCACCGCCTAAAGAATTTGCACCTATAGCTCCTACTTTAAATAAAAGATTTATTTGATTTATCTAGTAACTGCAGCTTTTTCATTGCATACAAAATTAAAAATTGCTACCCAAGCCCCTTCCATATTGTGCCAAATGAAAAAATAAAAATCCGCATTTCTTACCTTTCACATTATAAGTATAATTTTGTTGATGTACTAAGAACCTAATAAACAAATTCACTATTTTCATGAAGTCGATATATCCACAATTTATCTCACAAAAGTCTATGCCATTCCATTAATCAATTTCTGACTATAAAAAATTTCTAAGTGAATGCTGCTACGAAGAATGAAGAGCGCATTTTGCAAAAAGGAGTCTCCTGAATTTTTAAGCTATTTATACAATATTTAAAGAGAGAAGAAGATACTTAGATAAAAATAATATTTATTTTTTTTAATGACATGCAAGCTTACTACATAAACATAGAAGTCTCTAAACTAGCGGAGAACATATAAGCCCCCCTCCACTACCCAACGAAAATTTGCAGCCATTTATTTTATTAGTCTTTATAACAGTAATTTTCCATAGAACTGCCTGCAAAACAATAATTAGGAGCCCAAGCCCCTAGCCTAAGACCGGTTCCATATGATGCCAGATGAAATAAAAATAAATTTCGCAGCTTTATGTTAGAACTATTAAAAAAAATTATAACTTTTAAAACATCAGAATTTACTCATACGTAATTTGGAATTGAGAAATCCCTTAAAGAAATTACTCATATAGTTCGTTCCAACTTAACTAGCTTACAATACCTGTCATTTACTTAAAAGAACACTAGCTTACAATACCTGTCATTTACTTATAAGAACACTAACTATAAACACATAAGTGAGTGTTCTCCTGTCATTTACTTAAAAGAACACTAGCTTACAATACCCCACCTCTTATTAGGCTGATCTGCACTCCTATTTTTCATTCTTCCTCTTCCTAATGATGGATCACTGAGTGTGATTTGAAACGTCGATGAAAAAAATATACACAGCTAAATCCAAAAGCATATTATCTAACACATAAGTTGTTAGATATTTCTCTAAGAAAACTTCTTTACATATAGTCTCTATGGCATGGCCCAAGACTAATATATATCATATTAATAAAGTTCAGAGCTTAAGATATTCATTAACATTCCTGTTAATTTATGCTCAAATTTATACAAGAACATCAGTGCACCATTTGATCCAATAAAATGTGAAACATCAGGAATCTTTCACATTCAACATGTTTGATATAAACTAAACCCTAAATTAGTCTTCACAAGCAGCACATCCGAGCACCATTTGATCCAATCAAATGTGAAACGTGTAAGCAATCTTTCACATTCAACATGTTTGATATGAACTAACCCTAAATTAGTTTTAGCAACAAACAAATCAGAGAACCATTTGATCCAATCAAACGTGAAACGTGTAAGCAATCTTTCACATTCCACATGTTTGATATAAACAAAACCCTAAATTAGTCTCACACGAACAAGTGCTTCAGCGCTAGAAATGGTAGGCTTTGCAATCATACTTCCACTTTTTTAATGAAAGCGAGTCTTATAAGCCCTAAACTAATTAACGTCAGTTAGAAGTTGAACTTTATTTCAGTAAGTGCTTCAATAAATTACGATTCTGAAAATTCCTCAAAGCTAAAACTACATACCATAAATAAGGTCGGCCTAGAAAAACTCCTATATTGATGAGTTTTCTCAATGCAGACTTCAACCTGCAGACACGAGCTACATCAAGTTTTCAAATGTTCGCTAAGCAGATCAAATGTTCCCCGATGTTATGCATGGATCGACATTACCAATTTGTAAAGGTGTCAATATAGTTTATTCTAGTCATGGGAGTCTACGACTATCCAGGTTCACGCCTCTACTTTCCAGGGTCTCCATGGTCAAGATTCTTGCTCCGGGCCAAGATAAGGTTTATCATTGTGTTGTTTAATTTCATGCCAGCAATATGCCAATAATGAGAAGTACCAACACAAAAAGCTAGTATTTCACTCCTGAATAACCCTACAAATATATTAGCATTTGCTTAGATTCAAATAAGTCTTTGTCTACACATTTATTCTAAATGTTGAAAATATTTATACTACCATGATAAAACTCAAATCTTCACGGAACAAAACACTATAACGAAGGGAAAAAAAAATATTTTGTAATCTCATAAGACTTGAATCATTTTGTAATCTAATATGACTTAATTTTTAGAAGCAGTTAAATTTTCCATTTATGAAAGCTAGGAAAAATGAAAATACAGATAGCTATTCCACTTAAGAGATCGGAAACTAAAAATATGGTTTGTTATTGAAATCGCTGCATTTCGGTATTATAGCATCAGTTTTGTTTATACACTAAGCAGGTTCTTGGATGTAATCTACATGTTACAGCATGCTCGTGCTACTCTAACAAAAAATTGATCTTGTATACATGGATGAATGATGTTAAATATGGAATGCAAAACTTCTCCTGCCATCCTCCATTTGACCCCACATAATCTTTTACATATTCGGATACAGTTGAAAATGCTCCCATTTTAGAATAATGATATTTTTTTTCATTCACAAAAAATTCCAAAATTATTATGATACAAAAGTAGCTCTACCATCAAAATGAACTTCTTAAGAAGGTCATAGTTGTGTTGTGCATCTTATCTACCCCATGATCGATTCCCAGAACCTCTTCCACGGTCACGAAAACCTCCATAACCTGCTACAGAATTGTGACGTCAGTAAGACACCAAACTGCACATTTTTTTTAATGAAAATATAAAATCCTTGTATCAATACACCCATTATCAAGCTCAGAAGTATACCTCCACTGGAAACAGCATTCCGCCCCATTGCAGCCAGTCCAGGGCTAATAGTTTGCCCTGCTTCTTGAAGAATACTTATTAGTTCCTTTGCAAATCTTGCATTTGCAGCAGTGAAAAATGTATACGCAGTGCCTTTGGCCCCTGCCCTACCAGTGCGCCCGATACGATGAACATAGTCCTCTAATGAGCCTGGAAAGTCATAGTTGATAACGCATTTTATATCTTTAACATCTGCAGTGAACAACAAGACAAATTAGGGAAGTCTTGATTTACTAAGTTATAAATAACAACGTTGAAAATGCAAATATTATTACACCAAAATAAGATGGTCCTATTTTCAAAGATAAAATAAAGCCTGCTACACCAAAATAATACAAGTCCTATTTTCAAAGATAAAATAAATCCTGCTAATCTAATTTCAGAAAATTGATTGTTCATATTCCACTAATGGTCATTACTCCTCCAGTCCTAACAACTGTATAGGATAGTGTTTCCTAGAAAATAGTAAGGCATGTATCATTATGTGGTGCTTCTTAGCACACTTGTGCACCAAATAGTTTGCTATCCCCTGATAAACTATGGCAAACCATGCCCACCTTATAAAAATGGTGGTCACATGCGGCAAAAGTCAATCAAGCTACATTTGACAGCCAACTCAATATATGTGGATCAAAGCAATGGCGGCAGCCATGAGGTTCCCTGCCATAAAACATAGGAGTTGTCTTAAGCCACCGCCAAGCTACAATCCATCCTTTGGAATACTCATCAGCAAGCCATCAAACTCTTGAAATCTCATAAAAATCAACCCACTGAATTTCAAAAAATGATTTATTCCTCAGGTAATCTCAATTCTAATGCTGATAGTACATTAAATCATCTCCTGGAACTAAATAGAAAAACCTTGGAATTTACAAAGCTATTTTAATCACAAGAACTTGTAAATTAAATTAAGGGAAAAAGAAAGCCAATTCACAATCAAAAGCGGTATGAAAAGAAAATGATTAATTTAAAAAGTTGACTCCCACATACCCAAGCCACGTGCAGCAACATCAGTGGCTGTCATGATGGGGCTTTTGCCAGATTTGAATTCTGATAAGACCCAATCTCGTTCAGCTTGACTTTTATCTCCATGGATAGAGAGTGCTGGCCATCCATCCATTCGCAATTGTCTGGTAACTTGGTCACAACCTTTTTTAGTTTCCAAGAAAATAAGCAGACGGCTACCGTCCATGATTTCTTCTAAAAGCCTTATTAACCTGGAAAGAAATGATCTTATTTAGCAGACTCCTTCATACCAACACAATCAACAGAAGACAGAAACTAGACAACCACTGAAATGTACCTTGGATACTTCTCATGCTCAGAAACAATTTCCACAATTTGATCAATTGAATGATTTGCTTTGAGATCTTGTGATCCTATAGTTACCTGCAACAATTACAAATTTACAAGTTCATAAGACCAGCCAATAGATGTGAAATCCAAATCACTTCCCAATAATAAAATAACTGTGAACATATTTTTAGTAGACAACCTTCAGCCAACACTGTCAGAATAGCAATTATCAAGTTCCATTAGAGGCATTACCTTATAAGCATCATGTAGAGATTGCCTGGCAAGTTGTTCTACTTCCTTAGGCCAAGTGGCACTCCAGTATAATGTCTGTCGATCTGGCCGAATCTAAAAAGCACAGAATAGAGATGTTATATAATTAGCTACCTGCAGAGTTCTAAACAACTCTAATATTCTGAGCAAAAAAGGTAGGACCTGGGGTTTACAAAAAGTCTCAGTTGTTAAAAACGTGACAGGAAGAGGTGCACTTACAAATATAACCAACTCTTTAACTTTCTGAAATACTATTGTATCTTATACTATAATTTTATACATTACAGTTACCAAAGAGAACTTGGGATTTCCAATACTTCTTTTTAACAGACACAAAGCTGCAAACATAAGGTTGTTATTCAAATTTTAAGCATTTGTATCCCCTATTAAGGCACACGACTAAAATGACTTTGTGCAACTATTGATTACATCTACAAACATAAGTTTTTAATTCAAATTTTAAGTATTTCTATCTGTATGAAGGCCCAACCAAAATGACCTTATACAAATATCAATGATAGTCACAATATTCTTGGATATCATCCTAGACAAGAATTTAGATATACAAAAGAGGATGTTTTTAATGCAAGAATGACTCCTATTGCTTGCTCACATACATACTTGAGATACAATTTTCCTGATCTGCGGCTCAAACCCCATGTCTAGCATTCGGTCAGCTTCATCTAATACAAGATATGTCACTCTTCGTAGATTTGTATATTGTTGTTCCAGCATATCAATCAATCGACCCGGTGTTGCAATGACTATCTCAACCCCTGAACATTAAGAAATCAAAATTAGGGAGTCAAAATGTTGTTAAAATATTTCAAAAATAATATATATTAAAGGCATACTACACAGAATTTTGAAATAATCTCTATACAAGTGCATGTTCACACAAATTAACTGATCTAGTAAAACATGCTACATATCCTACCCCTTTGAAGATCTTTTATTTGTGGGCCTTTTGGAGCCCCTCCATATATGCATGTGTTTTTTATTTTTGAAGATGTCCCAAACTTGGTTGCCTCATTTTGGATCTGAACGGCAAGCTCCCGAGTAGGAGCTAGGACCAATACAATAGGACCATCTCCTGGGGCTGATATATATACAATATTCATCAACATTTGAAAAAAATCCCAAATAATAATGCCATAGAAACCTCGTAGAAATAAAGAAGAGAGTTAACAAAATCAAAGAAGATAAAATCAAATAAACTAGAAAAAGCATAACAAAGTACTCTTGGATCACAGAGTGTAGAATATACAATCACTAACCTAACATAGGTTGTGCATTAACATGAACAATGGCAGGCAGAAGATATGCCAGTGTCTTTCCAGACCCTGTCTCGGCAAGTCCAATCAAGTCCCGTCCCTTCAGAGCCATTGGCCACCCTTGAGCTTGAATAGGCGTTGGCTCTGTAAACCCAGCTTTTAATATCTCCTGAAGCACATACTCTGATAAAGAATCCACAATTTCAGTCTGAAAGCTCTCAACAAAATGAAAAAATATAATAATGATGAATAGGCTTGCTCATGCTTCTGACTTTAAACTTTAAAAAGCACCAGAAAATCCATAGTGGACAACTTCATACATTCAAAATTTCAATTGTATAATGCTAGACTTCAAAAGGTTGAATGGGAAGTCATAAAATTAAAAAATGTATCTAACTTCAAACATACAAGGTTCCCAATTCCTAAAGGCTAATGTAACAATGCAGAACAACATTTGAGAAATCTCATGTAACATAACAATAACATTAAAAAGAGGCTTTGAATAACTGGATAGAACAAGAAAAGTAAACCAATTATCATAAAATTAAAAATAACGCTAGCATACAATTAGCATGTGAAGAATATAATATATCTATAGATGCACCAACAAATAGAAACTCAGCAATGCAAGTAAAGGAAGTTTCTAGATGTTTTGGGTCCTGCAGTAAGAATTATATACCTGAACTGTCACAGAGTTTGACCAAGCTTCTGAAAATCCAGAGAATTTCAGATGCTTGAGAAAGAAAATAAAAATAGAAATTTTGATCTACTCCAAATGGCAATAAAAAATTTCCTAATGGGCTGTTTTTATCGGTTAACATCCTCACCATATCTAACCAGACACACTACAATTCTGAGCATGTCTCCATCTATGACAGTTCACACAAACTAGTCAAGAGGATGGCGAGATCACCCTTATATACAGAATCACCCATTTATGTCTTTGATTGGAACAGATGGATGAATTTCTCTCCAAGACATACTTTCTATCAGGCAGAATCTTCTGTCATTTCATCACTATCATTGAACACACCAATAGCCACAACACAATAGCACCAAATGGGTTCCCAATAATATAATTTTATAACATTATAATACATTTCAAGACACAAGTTATAAAATTGGGTTACTCTTGTAACATTATAGCTCTTGACTCTTTTAAAGGACACAGTATGTAAATGGTGTCAATTCTTCCAAGTCAAATTCACTGTACTGTACATGCACATCCCCTGTCCTTTGAAACAGAATCCGGGTGTTATAGGAATGCGGAAGCAGAGAGGGGATGTACCCCCACACATCCACTTTTTTATCTGTATTTTTTTCTCAAGTCTGAGTGACATTTCAGGAGATTTGGCTGTCACCAGGATGATTCCTGTTTCAGGTGGTACTTGGTAAGGCTTCCAGACATCCCATGGCATTGAGGGAGGTCTCCATCTGGTGGGAACATACCAGGAACATCTTAACAATCCCATCTTAACATATCAAGAAAAATAAAAGTTCGGCATTTTCAGACGCTCATATTCACAATCATTGACAGCATGGCAATCAAATATTTAAATGAACAATTTCATATTCATATTTCAAAGTTTTCACAGTATTGAATTGCAATAGTCAATGTTGATTCTTCATTGTCCAATTTTCAAGTAATAGATGTTATTGTTGTATGAATTTCATCTATCAAAAACTTTAATGTGTCAATTAGTTTAATTAGAAATTTCAAACTTGACAGTTAATATATAGTATATAATTTCCCATCCTCCATCCTCAAACTTTTGAGAGATTTTTCTGTCCTGTACAATGTGTTGCATTGTACTCTAGTCCCAGGAACTTGGACAAATATTAGTTAAGTCGCAAAAACACATTTAAAACAAGCCAGTCAGCTTTCCCGTGCAAGTTTCTCTATCCATTGAGCATGGCAATCAATCCCATTAATTTAATCTACATATTTCACACCATTAGTCAATTGCTTGCCATGGGTTCTTTGCAAGGCAGAACAAATGATAAAATACAGACAATCAAGTACAACCATCATCATAAGTTTTTTCTATTTACTCACAACTAGCATGTTCCTAAAATGAATCTATATAATTCCCACCATTTGTCATTAAAAGTGAATTTGCAAATCCTTTCATAATATGACCTTTGCATCTCTACACCTAAAATGTCAAGACATAGAAAATACAATTTCCAGGTGGATATATCTAGATAAAGCATCCGTGAGTGCCCCCTTACAAAACCTCTCAAAGTACCCTTCTGGTAACTAGCCATGTTAACATGAGAGTTTCATGACAAACCCTGCGTGTCTTGCATTGAGTCTCAATTTGCATTCTTACCACATTGATCATTCTTTGAAACATGACAAAATCACAAAAAATCTATTAAAGCACATTACATAAGAGCTGCTAAACAACTTATTTTGAAACTAAGAAAAAATAGAATATATTGATGCTATTAAACACGATATGCTGATCACGGTGTAGACTTTACACAAATTTCATTGTATACAAATAGCTAAGCAAATGTATTTGGGCAGAATGAAATTTTGCAGAATAGGTGATTGTCATCAAGAAATGTGAAACATGCATGCACCCCTATGGGAACCCTACTTCTCACAAACTAAAGCAAACCAATTATTAACACCACATAATTTGTATAAAAAACCCATGTCTTTTCTTTTGCCCTTAATAATTCTAAAAGAAAGTAAACAAAACAGCCAGACTCTAGGTTGCAACCTAAATCTTAACATGCTAAATGCAAGCATCTGTTTGATCAAGAGTGCTAAAAATCTTTCTTGGGAAAATATCGGCAAACCAAAAGACTAAGATTTTCTGATTAATCGGGGAAAAAGAGGGTTAGAGTCATGAATAAGGAAAAAATCAGGTTAGGTTTAAGGAAACAATAAGAAATTTCAAATAAACATCACAGAAACAAGAAAAAAACCCACAAACCCTAATTCTTTTAGCCAAAAAGTGGGAACTACCAGAAAAATTGAGATTAAAATGCAATTTTTCAGATAATCATAATTTATACTGATAAAATACCAAAAAAACCAGTCAAAATCACAATTTTTTGAATGGAAAAATGGACACCCAGACCAAGCACCAAATATTTATAATAAATCACAATTTCTTGTAGATGTCTGCAACTACGATTTAAACAGCTTAGTTAGATTTCAGCAACTATAGTTTTAACACACTAGGTAGTTCACATCTTACAAAAGAGGAAAAACTCACACTTATCAAATCAGGGAGGGATTGAAACTCTAACACATTTAAGGAGCATTCCTGTTTTCCAGGAATAATTTTAACTTTAAGCCCAGGAGGAAAAATAACATGCTTCTCACATTAGGGACGAAGCTCAAATTCTAAATCACTACAAACATCCATTACCAAACTTCAATTCCTTCACAACTTAAACTCAAAACACAGACCCTCACTATTTGCCCTGAATTACAAGCAGATGTGCCTTGAAATACCAACTAGGAAAGAAACCTTCATCGAACACATGCCAATAGCACTCTAGATAGATACCTCAATTCACTGTCATCTTCCAAACCCTAAAACAAAACAAACACAGCAAAAATACCAGAAAAATTCCATTCGTATGCCTTAGTTGATCCATACTTACAAACCCTAAAAGGCTAAAACAATGCTCCAAAAGTTTTCTACACTTTAATTTTTTGGAAAAATAACGCAGAGTATCTACCACATTTTAGAAAATCGCCTAATTTCAAACCACTAAACTCATTCTAATATCTGCCTTCATTGATTCTAACATTTGCCTTCACTGACTGAGATCTCACAAACCCCAAGACAAACATCATGAAACATTCTAAACAAAAGCAGGTACATCTAACAGAATCTTCCAAATTTAGGGGAAAACTAAAATTCCATCTCATCTAAATGATTCAAATCAGACATCTTATGCCACTTGTATCTCATAAGTCCTACAGCAGGACCAGCACTCTTCATTACTACGGAATGATTCTAAGTAAAGGAAGACGGCACTCAGATAAACTGCTAAAATTTAGGTTAAGCTTCAATTCTAACAATCTCTAAGTCAAGAAAACTTGAAATGCTACGATTGTTCTTAATAATTTATACAGAAGTATTAAAAAATGGCTGAAGCTGCTAGATTCGTCAATTAAAACTTAAAAATAGGTTATCACTTATCACTAATCAGGGGGTGACAAATGCACTTATAATTCAAAAAAAAAATTAAAGCATCCATTTAAACAAATGAATTAACACCAATAGCTTCAACCCCTACACAACAGACCTGTTTGCACTAAGTAGCTTTGAGCACGTGTGGTCTAGACTCTAAACCGACAATAGCCACTAACATTAAGCGCAGCGTCCAAATCCTATTGTACTAAAAGTTTAGCTAATCAAATTCTCACAAACGCTGAAACAAATCTCAAATTTTTATTTGTAGGTAACATTTTTAAACAAGAAAACGCAAAGCTAACGGAACCTGCAAATGTAGGGAAAAACCTAAACCGTGATGCACAAAAAGTAATCTGTTCATAGCCTCACTTCATTCAAATTTTACAAACCCTCAAACAAACCTCGGAATTATCCTTCCCGTGTGAGATCTTAAGCATCAGCGGTCAAAGCTGACGAAATCTACAAATTAAGAGAGAACAAAACCCTAATTTCTCACACATTAATTGCATTATAGGCTTACGTCTAGATTCATTCATATCTCACAAACCCTGCATCTCTAGTGCATAATTTTGACGAAGGGGAGAGAAATTTCACAGAGGCTACTAAGATTATTGGTGAACTCAAACTCTAACGACTAAGTGCTAGCCCTCTCAAATTCTAAAACAATCTTGCCAATTTTCAATTTGTCGTATACGCTTTAAACTGAATTTAGGCAACATTTTACATTCAAAACCATTAAATTCGGACACTAGGAGCAATTCTAATTCATCAAAAAAATAGAAGCAACGACAGAAAAATTAAATTACATTACCAGGAAAACCGGCGTCTTGAAAAGTAGTAACAGGCTTAGGAATGTCACGTCCCTCGACTGTAATCTCACGCCTAACGCGATAAGACTTGACTTCATCTTCAGTCATGGCCGCCACACTCGGCTTTTCCACATAAAAATTCTTCTCAAAGTGCGTAAGATTTGAAAAGTCCTGGGTTGGAAGAGCAATGCTGTTGAAGTCATCATTGGACCGACCGCCCGACTGAAAGCCGCCGCTGCTTCCTCCGCCCCCAAATCCATCGCTGCAATACAAAACCAATAAACAGCAAATAAACAAACCATTTAATAAAATCAAAACCCTGGCCAAAAACCACCAGCAAGCTTTCCATTAGTTATTTTCCCGGCATCAAAAAGAGTGCGTCACCTCTTTCTGTCGCGGTAGGAGTGAGGATCTCCATATCTGCTGTCGTAGCGGCTCATGGCTTTCAAACCCTAATGAAAACCCTTATTTAGCCACTACTATTGCAGACGCAGCAGACAGAAACTGTGTTGAAGTTGTTCTTAACACCCTTTCTACTACCTTAACAAAATAGTATCTTTTCCAAATGTTTTATATAGAAACGTGTGATTAATGATTACAGGGAAGTACTTTGCGAGCTGCCTCCCTCGTGTCGACCACATAAGCTCAAGCTCAAGCATGATACGCAAATAAAGGAGGCCTATTAATGGGTTCCATTACTATGCAAGCCCTTATTTAAACTCATGCGTGCTGGTTTAATTCAGATATTAATGTTTGTAAGGAATTTAATTACACTTACATCAATATGTAGTTCACTTAAATAAATGCAATTAATTAGTAACAAAATAGTTTATTAGTAATTTAAATTAATAAAGTTAGAGCAAATAATTGAAATAAAAGTAAGTGCAGAAAATTAAATAAGTGTATTAAGTTTTAGAATTGATGAGTGCAATGTGTTATTGATGTCACAATCTTCAAAAAATTAATTGTTTTGGTATGATGAATATGTTAAAGTTTGAAATTAGCATAAGAAACTCTATAGATTGATATTACATCTTGCATAATCGATTTCAAGTATCATAAATATGATCTGACCCACATAATTGGTATGAGTCTCACTAGAATGATCTTAAAAAAAATGTTCTCCTAAAATCAATTCATCTTCCCATGCTAGATATTTGAGAAGTCAAGGTGGTGTTTAGAGACACCTTTGAGGAGCTTGTCGACTTAATCGGTGAACAAGCTATTTTAGGTCAAACTCCTTAGTGAACCAAATTAATGATGTTGAGAAAATCAAGGACAACATTTGTAGACGTGCAAATGGCCTTTATGATGATTCTCAAATGTGATTCCCTTTTTTTTCCTTTAGAATCGAGGTGTGTTCTAACTATTCTTCGCCATGACCCTTACGTTGCTCTAACATATGTTTAAGTGCACAATGCCTTAAATATCATAACATAGTAGTCACATGAAACATGTGTTAAATCAACTCATAATGACTAGTAGAAGGGGCAAGAAAGTTGGAATTCAAATTTGATGACTTGAATTTTGGAGATCATTTTTGTGTTTCCCAATCTACAAAGTGTAGATTTCAAGGTGGGGAAGGAGTAGTTGGGATCAATGCAAATAAAGGTGAAATATAGATGAATATGAATGAACAGACATGGGATTGTGAGCCATGTCTAACACAAGATTATGTCACTTGTCAATGTGTTATTACATTAAGACATTCATTTAGGTGGACATGAGATTAAATGGGAAATAGCATGGGTATGCTAATTTCATTATTACATTTTCCTCCCACTTTGATGTGTGTACAAATCTAACATGAGCATACATTTCTAAGTATATAGACATTCTCAACCAACATGAAAAGTGAATATTCAAACATTCATAAAAGGATTTTATTTCTTAAAAAAGAATACAAGTATTCTTCATGTACTTTCCTTCATATGAGTGCTCCATTGAAAACTACAAAACATTTAAAGTATGCAATGAGTAGTTTTTTCCACATTATCAAGATAAGCATAAATTACTAGTTGATTTAATAGTCTATAAAAAATAAGAATAGAAAAGAAGGGATAGGAAAATTTAATTGTTCAAAAAGTGGTATGAAAAACTCTACACAATACAAAAATGTGACAAGGGTATATATGATATGGTCGTGTGTGATAAAACTCCATAAGATGTGGCAATGTGATAAAACTACATGTAATATGGCAATGTGATAAAACTTTACAAAATTATATAACTACATTTAAATATTATGATAAGTCTATATCTATCATAAAGACATGTCTAAAATCTCACCTAAAAATAGGGTGGTGATAATACATGCCTCCCTTCAACTAGTTGCATCTAATAGATGCAAAGAATTAGAGAGGAGGGGAAAAGATCCATGATAATAATACAAGATAAAATTAATTAAATAATGAAATAAAATGTACTCATATGAGTGTTATATATCATAGGGAAAGCATGATGCCCCTATGATTGCCCCTAATTTGGGAAATTAATAAGACCACTCTACAAGCTAGATATGATCATGTTAGCATAGGATCTGGTTGCATAAGATATAATCATTGATAAGGAACATAAAGATGTAATCATGAAATTTAAGACACAATAAGGATCAAAACATGAACAATGTATGAGATAAGCATAAGCATGGTATATATAATTTAGTAAGCATGCATCAATAGATGAATCATCAATGAGTATTATAACTTGAACATTATATCATGAGATAAGCATTATAAACATAGATTGAACATGTGAGTAGCATAAGATGTAACAATAGTCACATGTAATATATAACCATAGTTAAGTATTAGGTACATGATAGCAAGCATGCATATCACATAAAATAGAAGTAACATGTAATGCCTCGAGCCAACAAGCTCAGAACAAAACCTGATGGAACAACTCTTTTTTTGAAACAACAATAACACCGATAATGCAACAATGGCATGTCACACTTGCCCGACAATGTGCACACAAGTGTCACAATGACACAACGCTAGAGACATAAAGGTACTTCACCATTACATAAGCAAAGTGGAAATATCAGAAGACTAACCACTCGTGGGATGAATCCACCACGATGAACAAACAAGAGAGAGAGGATAACACCTACACAATAATCGGTTACTAAACCACAATCACATTCTCTCACAACACCACACCAAAATAGGATAAGGGAAACATCAACCTCCAATCCACATCTTGACACACTTCACAAATCTAAACACAGAGGAAAAACTTAACAAGAGGTTGTCTAACCAAGAGGCACAACTCACCACAAACAAGAATGATGATGAGTAACTCCCAAACAACTTCATGTTTCCCAAGACATCTCATTGTAACATGACGAAACACAAGCAGATGGAACTACTCCACAACACCCCATGATCTATGAGGAATGTGGAGGACTCCAACAAGGCCAACCACAAAGAATTACAACCCCCAACACTTCACAAGACTAGGTGCACAATCTCCCTAACCCTAAGTTTGACAACTAGGCAACTTGGAAGAAGACACAAAAAATGAGGCAAGAGAAGCCACAAGTTCTCAATGACAACACAAAAGGACATGAACACAACACCACTAGACCCCTAGGACCATGAGGAACAACTTCTGTTTACATGGTTTTCCCATACAAGGCCTCAAAACAAAGAAGAAAGATCAAGTCTTGAAATAGGGAAACTTGACTAGGTTTTCAATGGGTTTCAACGACTAAAATGACCATAACAAAAAAACTAAAAGGCATAAAAATTATTTGACAATGGAATTAGGCTTAGAAAACCTCTATTTATCAGTGGTTAAGATGGTTTACATTTTGGTTTTTGTATGGGGACAAGGCCGCCCCAACACAGAACCAGGCCACCTTAACACACTTAGCCAAAAAAATTAGTTTTTGGGCCTACTAATACCAGGCTACCCCAGTATGGTACTAGGCCACCCCATTTCTCACAAGGTTGTTGGCAGTTTGGAGATGTTGGAAGCTTGAGTTGTTTGTGAGTTGCTTAGGTGTTGTCATTGATGTCAACCCCTTGTATAAAGAGAGTGTTGGAATGCTACTAGTATTGATGATGTGCCTAGAATTGTTGGTATTGATGTCAACACATGCAAGTGTTGTCATTGATGTCTTACTTCAGTATAGTTGCAGAGGTTGTGTTGGTATGTGGCAACTAATCATGCAAATATTGTACACTCTTTATGAATCCTCACTAAGGTTCGAGGACGCAGCCCCTAGGAAAAAAAATTCCCCCTTTTTTGCCTATTTGTTAACTAACAAATGAAAAATGACTTTGTAAAACCCCAATTCTATAAGCTTCCAAAAGTGTTTTATGAGCGGTTGGGATGTAATTTGTGGTATATGTGATTTGCGAGATTGTAATTTGTTTTGCATTGGATAATAAAATAATTGGATGGTTGAGTTTCTATGGATGTAGCCCATATTCGGTGAACCACGTTAAAATTTTATGTTGATCTCTTTTGTGTTATTCTTCATTGATATTTTTGGGTTATTTAATCTGCATATAATTGTTAATTTTTATTGCTCAGATCTGCATATAGTATTTTGATGGTAGGGATTCTTGATCTTGACTTTGTGTGGTATTATCTTTGATATGCTTTGGTTCGTGCTCTTGACATGGATCAATTTCAAAGAAAGGATTTCTTGTAAAGGATCCTCAAATTTTCTCAAAATGTGGGCATATGGGTGATAGCTCTTGGCTTATATTTTATGCATTGGGTATAAGTGTTGGATTAAGAGTCTCTTGATCATCAATATGTACTACCATGAGGTTGGATGATGTCAATATATTTTGGACTGGATCATTGCTAGACTTCAAGGGTGATTGAGTTTGATCATGCTTGGGAATAAATTCTTGATGTATGTCCTCTTACTCATTGGACTATGTAGATACATTGTTAATATGATCAGTGATGATAGCTCTTGATCATTGTTTTACACTTTTGAGGTTGAGACATTGTCATTTTTGTCATTAGTGTTTGAGCCTTGAACATCATTTTCAATAGCTATTTCTCCTTGATCAATAAGGTCTTGGATGATATTTTTGAGTGTAACACATTTTGATGTATCATGACCTTTGATTTTTTGGAACTCACATTGTTCATACAGTCTATAACCAAGGGGTTTAAAGTTTGCTTCACCATAAGTTGGACTATTGTTGATTTTGATAAGGTCCTATTGTACTAGTTTGTGCATGATTACCTCTAATGTCTCTCCCAAAGGGGTGAATTTCCTCATTGGTTGATTGTATTGACTATGTTTCCCACCTTGATTTGTCTACTCTTGATTTTGTTGTTGGTTGTTCAATTGATTGTTTTGGCAACCGAGTTGATTGTTATTTTGTAGCTACAAGGTTATATCGTCAATAGGTGTGTTAGTTTGGTTTGGAAGGATGTTATAACCTTGTTGTCTGATGACGTTTGCTCGATCATAGGTGGGTTTTTGTGAAGGCATGGACCCTTGATAACCATGTGAACCAACAATTTTTAGGTGTGATATTACTCTCTTACTCTATTAGGTTTTTAAAACTGAAGGAGAGAGATAGACCCAAAAATCTAGGTGGTTCACTCAAACTAATGCAAGAACAATGAAAATATGCCTAAATGCAACAAACTGATAAAATTGATTGATTATTTATGCAAAACCTAAGAAATGTGAAGTGTTTGAAAACACAGTGTTGTTTGCAAAAGACCTAAGAAGATAATTCTTGCCTAACTTGTGTTTGGGGAGATTGTTGTAGTTGGAAAGTGTTGAATGTTGAAAATGATGTAGATGTATTGCAGAGATGTTAGTAATGTTGTTGATGAAGTTAGTTCACTTGGTTTCCAAGTGCTTTTGAGAAAATTTGAATAAAAGAGAGTTCAATGTGACAAAGTGGTGTTCAGTGTTTTGCTTCGCATTTCTTCATGGCTAAAGATATGATCATGTAGTTTGGACGTGATGATCAAAGGTGTTCAGAGGTGTCACATCTAGAGTTTTAGGTTCTAAATTGTACTACAATGGAAGATATGTTTGACAGTATGTTTGCTTGGTAAAATAAGGTGTCTAGGAGAAAAGAGATTGCTCTGCATTTCTCCACAGTGAAGTTTTGGTGTTGTGGATCTGGGAATGTGCTTATATTGATTGTATCTACCTTCCCTTGAATTTTTTAGGTGCTAAGTTGTTTCACAAAGTTTTCTAGCATGTTGGATGTTTGTGCCAATATGTTTGGTTACACAGAATGAAGGTGTTCTTGAGTTTTAGGTGGTTGCAGTAGTTGTGCAAAATATTTTGATGATGCTGGAATATTCTATGTATGGATATCATGAAGTGTTGTGTGGTCTGTGAGATGTTTCCAAACCTTGAGAGGTGTTTTTGGAGTCACTTGTTAGTGTGAGTGCAGGTTTGATCGACCTGGTGTGCAAGCACTAATTGCGGAAGATAATTGTTGTTTGAGGAAGTGTTGAGAAGTGTGTTGGTGTAGATTTGGGTCCAAATTAAGTAGTGGTGTGTTTTTTCTTCACTTCTTTATATGGTGGAAGTGTTTGGTGCTGACCTATTTGATGTTGCATGGTTGAGGTGTATACGTTTCCTTAAAGCCTACCTAATTGAGATTAGGTCACAAAGGGTATAGATGTGTAGACACCTAAATTTGGACACTTGATTTATCCAAATTTATCTCCTTTCATCTAAACATCCCCTTATTTGCATTAATTAAGTAATACAACTATTATTTAATTAATATCCTTAATTCTATCAAATCCCTAAGGTATTTAATTAATTAATAAATACCTTATCTTTTTAATCCTCATTTTCATCAAATGAATTAAATAAATATGATATTTATTTAATTCCTCATATGTCACATCCTCCATTATTTTTATCTAATCTTAATCCATCTTCTAATCTCATCATTAGAGATGTGCACATGCTTAATCCTTGATTAGGATGTGTCACATCCTCCAACTTTTGCAAGTTGGCCTCTAATATCTCTTAGCCACCTAACCCTCCTTTAATCCTTCATTAACTAGCCTAATCAACCTCTCAAGAAAATTTTAATTTATTTTATCCTTCCAAGGAATATTAAATTCATTTTTCTCTTCCCCATGTGATTTTTGACTGGTCACATCAAGTCACATGTGAAATCTAACCCTCTTTTAATATGTCATTATTTTTTCTAATCAAGTACTTGCACAACCTTAATCACTTAATTAGGTCTCCATATCATTTATGGAATGTGTCATAAGTCAACCTTCTTAAATGCTTTCTCCTTTTAAGAAGGCACTCCATTCCCCATGTGAATTTTTTAATTCACATTTAATCCCCCAATGCATCCCTTGAAATTTAAAATTTCTTTTCTCATCCCCATGTGGATATTTAAAGAATTTTTAATTCCTCACATGTCCTTTCACCCACATGGAGACAAGGACCTCCTTTATGGGGAGATATTTTCCAATCCCAAGGTACTACCCCCATGTCACATACTATCCTTCCAACTCATGTACACATCATCCTTTTCAAGCCACTTCACATGCCACATGTCAAAATGTGAAGGCTTGTGAGTTCTCAACTCAGCATAGCCCTACATCTTGGCTTTGTTGGTTTAACCCCAACCATCCATTTCCCTAGAGAATTCCAAAATCTCTAAAAATACCCCCTATTTTCTCTCATTTGAGGAGAGATCATTCATGCTAGCCAAACTCTTGCAAAAAATTTCCTTGAGCCATACTTAGCCAAATTTCCATATTTGCTTCCATTTGCACTCATATTTCTATCCTCATCTCATCTCATAGCTTGCATCTCTTGCCATCCAAGGAGCATACAACATCGAAGATCAAAGGGCCAACCAAAGGGGAACTCAACAAGGTGAAATCTTCCATTTTGTTTTGCTTAGTTAATCTTTAGGCTAATCTTGAGGTGTAGGGTGTTTTTAGTTGTTATTTGCTCTTTTTTGTTTGCTGCTTGTATTCTAGCAACTAAATATGCCCTATCACAATATGTAAGGAGAATTGTTGTATGGATTAAGAGAAAAGTGTGTGGTGTGAAAGATGTGAAAGTGATCAAATGTAATGATTTGAGTGTGAGCCTTAATGCCTATGACTTCCTAATGTAGTGAGAAAAAGGTGTCTACATTTTAGTCTGTTTGATGAGTTGTTTGTGCTTCAGTGAAACTAATGAGAGATGCATTATTAGCAGTTAAAATTGGAAGTGAGCCAACCCTTCTTTTATTCTTCTTTCTTTTGGAGAGTGATTCATTTGGCAGTGAGCCTTTCTTTATCTTTTTAGGCAGTGAGCCCTTGGTAGTGAGCCTTATTGTATTTGATTTTGCAATTCATACATTAGTGAGCTAACCCTCACAGTGGTTTTTTCCTTCTTGGGTTTTCCACATAAATATGGTGTTCTTATGTGTTTAGATGTGTTTGCATTACTTTTTCATATGTTTACATTATGTTAATGCATGCTAAGGGTTTAATGGTGGGTAAGGGTTTAAGGGGTAATGCAAATCTAAATGTTAATGAGGGTTTTTGATGTTTTAAAAGTATACATCTGATTCACCCTCCTCTCAATTTTCCTATACATATAACAAGGGCTACCCAAATAGTGTTAGGAACTTTTTGGACGGGTTAGGTTAAACCTAGGTAAGATAGGGCCACTTTGCTACATCACCAGGTCGCCCAACTATGAAAGATGACCCTTAAATTCATTTTAAGCACCAAAATAAATGTTCCTAAGTTATTTTTAGCCTTTACACATTATGATAATGATAAGCACAAAGAATTTATGCTCGATACCAACACTGAGACATGTAAATGAGCAAAATCCTCTTCTTAACTATAAAGTTTACACCCATTTCAAATAAAGGTTTTTAATCATCAATATTATAATATGAATGAAAGTAAATCATCTAATTACATAAAATAAACTTGGTAGAACCTTTTACGACAATGTTCCTTGATCCATGAACCTTTGATCCCCAACAGTGGTTACCGTACCACCCAACCTTGTGGAATCAAAAGATCCACTCCCACTGTCTAGGAGATAGTCACATGGGACACAAGCACAACACTCACACCAAACACATGGGGAGAAGGCTTACACACACACCATAAACTATGAAAACACTCCATAAACACATCGTAAAATAGCCATGCTAACAATTTATTTAAGGAATAGGTCGACTTTGAGCCCAAATTGGTGTCAAAGCCCAAAATTTGAATTTCCAACACGCTACATTAGGTCAACCTTAAGGCCAACTAAGATTCCTTTGGAATAAGCATGACACCCTATGGACCTATCCACATACTTCTCTGGGCCCCTTCCTTCTTCCTAAAAATTCACAATTGTTGCTGCATAATCCAGAGGGGTCTTCTCCCGTAAGCCTGTTGAAGTTGGTGCCAATTACTTAGCACAATCAACTTCTGGCAGAGACATCTCCTTGGTACCTGATCCATTATTTACCAAATTTGGATATGATGTGAAGGTGTCATTATTGATTCTATGTTTCAAACCACAATCTAAATTATGCTCCTGCAAAGGAATGTATAGGATTTCTCAGAATCGACCATGTTCTAGCGTAGGGAGCCTGAACTAGTGATCTTAGTGATATCTTTTTAGTACCTAATCCATTCCTCCCAAGAGTTTGATATGATGTGTGGTTTCCATAATAGGTTCTATGTTCCAAAATGCAAGCCAAATTGTATCCCTAGGGAGGAATATGAAGGGATTCTTGGATTCCACCCCGCAACTATCTTTCTAAAAAAGGGACATGACAAATCCTCCCTTCTCAAAATTGCTTGTCCTCAAGCAATGAAAATTGGGATGGTCAAGAATATTAAATCCTTCCCAGGTAACATCTTCAATTAGCAAGTTCCTCCAACGAACAAGATACTCAGTTATATTTTAGTTCCTTAGAATTTTTATTTTGGTGTCAATTATCACTTCTGAAACCAGGATGAGTTTCCCCTCATCATCTAGTGGTGGTAACTCAATGGTAGGAGATATATTCAATACCAAAACCTTATTCAAAAATGAAACATGGAAAACATTATGGATTTTTCTATCTGTTGGAAGCTCCACCTCATAAGCAACCTCTCCAACCTTCTGGGTTATCTTGTATGGCCCATAGAACTTTGGCTTGAGTTTTTTTGCCCCACCTTTCTTGATAGAGATCTATCTATATAGCTACAATATGATAAACACCATATTTGCATACATATTTTATTGATTCTGAGCAACTTGTAGATGATCCTTGAGAGTTATCAAGATGTTTTGACTTTCATTAACCAAATCACTTGTTGTTGGAACTCTACTATCTATGAGGACTAATTTTGCAAAGGTTAATGCATCATATCCATAGAGGGCTCTAATGCGGACATTTCAATGGACATGTGATGAGTTGTGTTGTAGTAATATTCTCCCAAGCATAGCCATTTGATATAGGCCACATGTTGACTGGTGAGATAATTCCTCAAGAATCCTTCTAACCACTTGTTTACAATTTTAGTTTTCCCCGTCAGTTTTTGGATGATAACTTGTACTAGGGGTGAGTTTGGTGCCTAGAAAATGGAATAGTTCTTTCCAAAAATTGTTGAGGATATGAATATCTCTATCACTAACAATGTTCTAAGGCAACCCATGTTGCAAGTATGTTGTAGGTGTTGTCATTGATGTCAACAATATGAAGATTGTTGGAGATTCCTAGTGTTGGAGTTGTTGGCAGGTACTGTCATTAGTGTTGTCAGTATTGGTGCTAAGTGTGGATATGTTAGATTGATGTTAACCCCTAGTATGGATATTTTTGGTACTATAGATGTTATATTCATTATGAGAAGGTTTTTTAGTGTTGTGTTGGTGTTTCTAATGCAACTGGTTCACTTGGTTTCCAAATGCTTTTGAGAAAAATTAAATAAAATAGTGTGTAGTGTGACAAAGGTGTGTTCAGTGTTGTGCTTCACATTTCTTCATGGTTGAATATATTCTTGTGCATTTTTCTTATGATGATCAAAGGTGTTCAAAGGTTCTATATTGATATTTTCAAGTTCTGTATCGTGCGACAATGAAATTTGTGTTTGACAGTATGTTTGCTTGTGAAGAAGGTTGTCTAGGAGAAATGGAATTGCTCTGCATTTCTTCGCATTGAGGTTTCTTGTCTTTTGGATTTGGGAACATGCTTATATTGTTTGTATTTATCACCCCTTGAAGTTTTGGGTGGTAAGTTTCTCCACAAGTTCAGTTGCTATGTTGGAGTTCAATGGTAGTGCATCCCAATGTGCAAGAAGAAAGTAATCTTTGTTTCAGGTGGTTCTGGCAGTGTTGCAAAATATTATGATGATGTTGGAATACTCTTAGATGTTTTATGGATGTTTTGAAGTGTTGTTGTGTGGTCTACATGTTTTTTTTGGAAATGGAGAAGCATGCATGTGGTCCCTTGTAGTGCTAGTTTAGGTTTGGCTAACCTGGTGTGCTAGCGTTATTTGTGGAGGTACCTCATGGATTATGGATGTGTTGAGTGGTGTGGTGACGTAGATTTGGGTCCTAGTTAACCTTTAGTGTGGTCTACCTTCACTTCTTTCCATTGTAAAAGTGTTTGGTGCTGACCTATCTTGGTGATGCATGTTTGAGGTGCATGTGCTTCATTAAGGCCGACCTAATTAAGATTGTTTAGGTTGTGGATGCTATAAATGCAAGGTGGAGTTTGTGTTGACATGTATAGATTGAGAATGATTCAAATGTGATCAAGTGTGGTGATCTGAGTGTGAGTGTTGGCCTCCTACAATGATCTAACAACTAAGCCCATAAAGTTGTGATTCAAAGATTAGACATCTAATCTAAATAACTATCTTAATCACCATGAAGGTGCATTTAACTTGTCAACCCAGGGATGTAGACTTGAAATGGGTTGACACAATATGTGCACTAGGAATCCCAAAGTAGCCACATTCATTCTACAACTAAGAAAGACATAATGTTGAAAGTAAATTGCTTGGAAAGAAATAACATAAATGTTGAACACTAACCAACAACTATACTAAGCTGAAGTGCATAAAAAAAATGAAAATTTGGGCAAACAAACAGGAAAATACTCTATTTTCTTTGGCTGCAAAAACAATCATAGAATGGAATTCTACTGGTTGCAGGAATAGACAATGCCAAATTTTAACTAATTGTTGAACAAAAATAATAACTAAACTAAAGGATGGAATGCTCACCAAGTGGGCCCCCTTGGATGAGTATCCCTTAAGACAAATGTAAACTCAGATGCACAAAATTACTTCATTTTATTCATTGGAAAACATGAGTAAAAATGAGCAACATAATTGTATTACTTGAAAAACTAAGAATGTGAGTACATCATCATATTAATCAACCTCTTGAGAAGGAGCATTCAAGTCTTATTTATAGGATGAAAAGCTACTAACTAACTACCTAGCAAGGGGTCAACTCCAACATATTAGGAGGACGCCACTTTAGGGAAAGCATGAAAAGTGGAGAGGATATTATGCATGCATGGAATTTGGTCAAGCATGTTTTCCTTAATGCAAATCTAGCACAACAATAACTCCTATATTCGCTCAACAAACAATTAAGACCAGTTAAAAGGTGGTTACAATCCTTCGATTTGAACTAGGAATTTCCCTCTTACTGAGATTCTTCCCTCCATTTGACCTTTGAATGATCACCTTGTTGAATTTGATGGCGAGTGACTAGCTGGCATAATCTTCCTCAATTTTGTAGGCTGCTAATTATATTTGCATAACAATATTAGTATGCACAACAATTGCATATCTATAACTATCTTAAAGTAACATAGATAGTTCATATAGCATGTCAATGTCATTAAAGATTATAAAGATAAGCTTATGCCCAATGTCTATGGTTTTGAGGAAATATCATAAAAAGGTCAACATTCAAGTATCAAAGTCTATGACAACTACAACAAATAGATAATAAACTCTATCAAAATTGAGTCAAAAACTAGAGTTATCACTCCCCCCAACCTAAGGCTTTGTTGGTCCTCCAAAAGAGGAAGGGTTGTTCTTTTGCTTGGTTAATGCCCTAAAATTTGCAACTGTCAGCTATCCTACATCAGTTCTTGCAGTTCATGAATTAGGATCCCAATAAAACCCTTGTTGTCTATCCAATCTACTCCATCTCTGTCTTTTTGTAGCTATATCATACTAGTAATACCTAAAATTTGGCACATGCCATAATAGGATAGGTGGCTAAAAAGTTAGTGGGAGCCAAAATTGTCCTTTTTTCCTTCCAATCTATATATATCTATCCACTCTTTTACATGTTGCAGCATAGTTCTATAGAGAGTGAGGCTCAACTTGTTTTAATTCATCAGTCAGACTGTTCCACCTTCGTGCCAAATATCCCTTTACAAATTCTCTTGTTGTTTTTGCTACCTCCTCATATTCTCTGTAAACTACTTCTCTCTCAGACAGGATTCTACTACCATAGCTTGGTCTGTAAAGAATTATGTGCGAATCATTGAAAATGTCCCCTAGATTTCTAGATTCAGCCCCAATGGACAAGGAAGTGTTGGATTCTATTTGTCTATATGCCCTAAACTATTGTCCCCAACTAATCTCATTCTGTATCCAAGACATAAATGCCCTTAATTGGACATCCCCAACATACAACAAAGGATTCCAATCATGATCTTAGAACACAACATAATTATGTAAATATAATTCACACAACAAATTCTTCATTTCAGGAGGAGCAATCTGATAAGCATTGAAAAATTCAAGAGGAGTCTCAAATGAAGGATTCAAACTTGAAACAATCATTGCTAGTTTAAAAGAAAGATGCTTCTCCTTCAAATATAGAGCATAGACTCTTGTAGGAGTCCTACACTCTAATATCTTAGGTACTAGGGCTACCATATTATCCACTTTCTCCTTTAAAACAACAATTTCTACATTCTTATCTTCAATTTCTTAATCTCTCTTTTGAATTTCCTTCTTTAGCCTATGTTTCTCCTCTTTCCATTCTTCTTCCCTCCTATGTATCTCATTCCATAAATTCATAGCTACCATGTGCATTGAAAAATCAGAGGGCCTATGCATTCCTACCAAAAGCTTTCCTGACACTGATGCTTGCTCTTCATATGGCTCCAATTGCAAGATTTCTAAATGTTCAGCCAATTCCGGCTACAGGGGTGTTGATTGTTCTCCTAGTTCTGGTTGCAGGGCCTCTTGTTCTTGCTCTTGCTACAAGAACTCTTACTTTTGCTATTGCTATAGGAGCTCCTGATTTTCCTCATACTCTTGACTCTCAACTTGTTTAGCGATGGCAGCAAGGTCTGCCAATGTTACATTTGTTGCTTCCTCAAATATGTCATTTTATCCAACGTTCACCTTCCCCATTGGGGCCTCTGTGTCCTCTTGTGATGTTTCTCTAGTCCTAGGGATTTCCTGTGGAGACACACTAAAGGTTGGCCTAGCTAGTCTTGATTTTCTAGGTCTCTCATGTTTTTCTTCAGCTACAGGAAGAACAATGTCAACCTTATGTTTCTTAGAGCTTGACACTTTCTTTCCTGCAATTTGCTTTTTAGCTTTACCCTTCCTTATTTCTACCTCTTTCTTTTGTGCCCTAGTTCGAATCAAGATGCCAAGAGGAACATCATCATCAAAATCTAAAGAGGAACTTTCTTTGTCTGAATGCTCTGCCTTAGAAGAGCTAATTTCTATGGTATGTTTAGCTGCAGGAGGGTTTACACTAGGGTCTGCGCCAAAAGTTGAGGTTCCAAGAGTGGCTTCATAAAAACTCACTCTTCTCCTAGCCCTACGAGGTTGAGGAAAAACCCTAGGTCACAAATGCTCAGGTCTAATTTGATCAATATTTGAGAATTCTTCCCAAGTCATATTAGACACATCATGTAGAGACTTCTCAACTAACAATTTGATCAGACAATAGTGGGAAACGAAATTATCCCTACCTTTTTGGGTCTTAACCGCCTTGATTGAGAGAAGGTGGTATAACACATTTGGCACATTCATTCTTCTTCTATGCCTCATATGATTCAAAAGTTTGAAGTACACAAAATGTAGATTTAACTAACGACCTTCGCAGGTAATGTACTTCACAACATGAACAACTACTTGCTTCCATGGCTTAGGTAGAGAGGTTCTCTTTTCTCCTTGCTTGTCCACACTCAATGGAGGGTCACCAGGTTCTGTAAATTTAGCCCTAGTTGACCTAGTGTCTCTGGAAGCAAGGTAATTTTCACCGTCGGTAGGCATCCCTGTAACTTCTGCAATTATTTCTTCAGTAGCCATTACTTTTGACCCTTTTACTATAGCCTTTCCTTTAGACAATGTCTAGACAAATTCCAACACAACCTCTTCATTAAAACCATTCAACTTTAGGAAATAATCTAACCACCCACAATTTCTTAACTCAGCATGGGAAGGTGCATCCTGTAGTAATGCATCATGAACTGTGGGTTCATTTTGAATTAACCCACCTCCCATTGTTTAGTTGTCTGCAAATAAACAATCACTCTGCAAGGTTTCTCTTCCTGCAATCTTCGTCTGAAAGCTAAGCTTCTCCTTCCTGCAACGCTACTAAATTCCCAATGCTAATGTTGTCTGAATTTTCCTTCTTTGGCAACTTAGGATCATGACAAGAGAAATAAAGGTAGTAAAGGTGTAATAAATGAAGGGTATGATCGAGAAAAAAGGCTGTAGTTGATATCACCTCACACATGTGAGTCGTCATCTCACTCAAAATTCAAATTGGCTCAATTTAAATTTTGCTAAAGTGAACCAACATGGAATAACATGTGGACATGGTATTCACACTTCCCCCCAACCTAAATTTGAGCATGTGTCCTCACATGCGTGGGAGTAATGATGACTTGACAGGGCAGGGAATAATTACATGTTATGGAGAATGTCTATATTAATTTACAACAATTAAATGAATGTACTAAAAGATAATTAAGAGATAACAAATTGATGCACACGTACCTGAATTCTTGGAAGATCTATTGCAAAGATTATGGAGAAAGTACCGGTCACCTTTTAAGAAGTTAGTTGAGAAATTAATGAAAGTGGAGTGGAATGAAGTGAAGTTATGGCAGCGTGATGGAAGAGAGAGAAAGGTGGATATAGATGGGCATGTGGGTGAATGAATGAAGAAGTGGACCCCCACATAAGTGGAATTCTTTATTGTGACAGGTTACGTACCTTAGTTAGCCAAAAGGAGGGACACTAGGTCCGCTTCCTTTGGCTGCAAGAAGTTCGGGTGTTGTATGCTGAGTGAATTGTTGCAGGAATTCCTCCTTGGAAGTTGGATTGTGATACAACCTAAGGCAATGACTGTTGACAAGCAACTTAAATCTAACAGGGTCAATGGTGATGAGTTGAACAACACCATTGGGGAAGACTTCAACAACCTCATATGGTCCTAGCCACCGTGTCTGCAACTTTCCTGCATTATCCTAATACCTTGAGTCGTAGAGCAGTGCCCAATCTCCTAGCTGGAATTTCTTGTCCTTAATGAATTTTTCATGCCATTTTATTCTCTGATTTTGCACTACCTTTGTGTGATGCAAGGCTACCTTCCTCATTTCATCTAAAACATTGAGTTGCATGATTTTGTCCCTTTGTGCTTCAGAGATATCCATCCCCAAGACTATTGTAGTCGTAAGAGTCTTATGCTCAAATTCAATGGGCATCATAGTTGTCTTTCCATACAACAACTCAAAAGGAGTGAAGCCTATTGTTAATTTCTAGGTTGTCCTATAGGCCCAGACAGCTTCTGGCAGCCTATTTTCCCAATCCTTTCTATGGATAGCCATTGTTTTGGTCAGAATGGCTTCAATTTCCCTATTAGTCACCTCAACTTGGCCATTGGTCTGAGGGTGATAAGGAGTAGACTTACTATGCCTTATGTTGTACTCATTGACCAGTGTTGCAACAAGGGTTGAGGTGAATTGAGCCCCTTGATCAGTCACTATCTCTCTTGGAACCCCATACCGTGTGAAAAATTCCTCATAAAGAAATTTTGCAACCTTATTATCTCTTGCATGCTTCATGGCCTTAACTTTTACCCATTTGGTTACATAATCAATGCATACTAAGATATATGATTTACCATTGAATGGAGGATCAATGGATTCTACAAAATCCAATCCCCACTTGTCAAATGGAGTGATCACTACTTGAGGGTAAAGGAGCATCTCATCAGATTTGGTTGGCCTGCCCATCCTTTGGCATCTATCACACTTTCTTGTATATCCCCTAGCATCCTTGTGGAGTGTGGGACAATAATATCTTGTGTTCAAAATCTTCATTATTGTCCTCTTGGCTGCAAAATTTTCTCCACATGGTTTGTTGTGGCATGCATGCAAAATATCATATGTCTCATCTTCCCTCACACATCTCCTCATGACATGGTTTGGCCTAGTGTAAATCAAACATCCTGCAATTCATGAAAAAGGAAATGGTTTTTCAATAAGCACCCTTCTCTCTTTTGGAGAGAAGTGAGGAGGTACTCTCCCTGTGACTAGATAATTAGCTATGTCAACATACCAGGGTGTTTGCACACTGATGGAGAATAGATGTTCATTAGGGAAAGAGTCATAAATGACTTGATTATCCTCTGATGTAGTTAGCCTTGAAAGATTCCCTGGTTTATCCACAATGGTTATGTCAAACTCTTGCATTAACAATAACCATCTAGCTAGCCTACCTGATATCATGGGTTTATTCATGAAATACCTAATGGTTGCATGGTCGGTGTGCACAAAGATTTGATAGCTTGTTATGTAGTGCCTGAATTTGTTAAGGGCATAGATTATTGCCAACATTTCCTTTTCTGTCATTGTATAGTTGAATTCAGCTCCTTGCAAGTTTTTGCTAACAAAATAAATAACATTTTCAATAACTCCTTCTTTCTACCCCAAGACTACTCCTATGGCATAGTTTGATGCATCTATATGAATGTGAAAAGGAAGCTCCCAATTAGGACCTTTGAGTAGAGGAGCATGAGTTAAAGCTACTTTTGAGTTAAAGCTACTTTTAAGTCAAAAAATGTCTTGTCACAGTCTTCTATCCATTGGAATTCAACATCTTTGGTTAGGAGAGTGTACAATGGTGCTGCCATTTTTTTAAGTCTTTGATGAACCACCTATAATAACCTGCATGTCGTAAGAAACTCCTTAACATCTTTTTTTTTTGCAGGTATGGGCAGATTTGTGATCACCTCAATCTTTGCAGGATCTACTTGAATTCCTTTGTGAGAGATGTAGTGGACAAGGACTACACCTTCCTGCATCATCATGAATCACTTTTCACTGTTTAAAGACAGATTATGTTTTTCACATATCTTTAAGACTCTATTGAGATTCTCCAATGCTTCATTGAAATCAACACCATAGGTAGTAAATTCATCCATATAAATTTCCATGCAATCATGAGAGATGTATGAAAATATGCTAATGACTGCCCTCTGAAAAGTTCCAGGTGCATTGCATAAGCCAAATGGAAGTACTAAGTAGGAATAGGTCCCCCATGGATAGGTAAATGTGGTCTTCTCCTGGTCCTCAGGTGCAATTTGGATCTGGTTATACCCACTGAATCCATCTAGAAAAGAGAAGTATTACTTTCCTGCAAGTGAATCTGGAACTTGGTCTATGAAAGGTAGAGGAAAATGGTCCTTTTTGGTGGCAGCATTGAGTTCCCTGTAATCAATACAAACTCGCCACTTCCCTCCCTTTTTGGGCACAATCACCAATGGAGACACCCACTGGCTATTTGAAATGGGGTAAATAAATCCTGCATCGAGCAATTTATGTAGTTCCCCTTTTACAATTTCTCTTATTCCAGGGTTAATTCTTCTTTGTGGTTGCCTCACTGCTGTACAATCATCTCTGATGTAAATCGTATGAGTGCAAAGCTTAGGGTCCAAGCCCTTCATATCATGATAGTCCCACACAAATTCATGTTGGTGGGTTCTTAGTAAGTTTTTCAATGACAACTGTTGTTCTTCACTCAATTTGTTGTTGATATTTAGATATTTTCCTTTTGACATTTGTACTTGTGTAGTTATCTCTACCATAGTTGCTTCATTAATTCTTGGTACTTTGAGTTCATTTGGCAGTAATGTATGAGACATACTTGTTACTACAAGAAATTTGAGCAGAAGTGCCTTTACTAAATCAACATAGCTGGGTGCATGAGAGGATGAGGCTTCCTCTACTTCACAATGGTTCTGAATTATGTTGGACAATACCTCATCTTCCTCTTGAATCTGCATGGAAGAGCTTCTACCTAACATCATAAGTTGTTCCATAGATTTAACTTCCTCGGCCTCTCCACCAATATGTGGCCATATAGGGTTATCCATGTCATGGGATGGCTGAGCAAGAGGGTAGAGAACAAGATTTTTGGTGCTCTTTCCATTAGAAATGGTCATGTCTCTAGTCCGACATCCAATATAGGCATCTTTTGTTGCTAACCATGGCCTTCCTAGGATAATGGGGTACCTGCCTAGTGTAGCTTTAGGAGAAAGAACCATGAATTCTACTGGGTACTCCCAAGAGTCTAGAGTTACCACAAGGTCCTCTACTATCCCATCAGGTTTAACAGTAGAACTATCAGCAAGTTGCAGGATAGTAAGAGTAGGTCTCATGCTTGCAACATTTAGTTGTTGCAGGATATCTTTGGTCATTACATTTATTGTTGCTCCCAAATCAATCAAAGCATTCCTTATTTGGACCCCATTTATAACAACTCTTACCACATGACTCCTTGGGTCATTATATTTGGGAACATTCACTTTCCCAAGCATGATATCAACCAGTTGTCCCACCACATGAACCATAGTGGGGTTTTTCTTCTTCCTGCCTGGCTTCTTAAGGCATGCTTCCTTAATTGCTTTGCCATATATAAGAACATCTTTTATGGACTAAAATAGAGGTATCTGGACACATATATGCTTCAACTATTCTAGAATTTCAAAGGTTGGTTCCTCCTTCTCTTTCTTTTGTTTCACAGTTTCCAACCTTTGGTGAAATGGTGGTTCTTGTTCAGTATGCTTGATTGGGGATGGTTCAGGATTTTTAGGTACACTTGGTTGAATGGGGGCATTCAGAGGCTCCTCTTCTTCCACAGGAAGCTCAGTGATAATGGGTGTAGAAGGAGCCGACAAAGTAGTTCTTGAACACAAGTGGATGTCGCTTACACTCACAACATATGCAGGGAATTGATTTGGATTAGTAGAGTATATTGGCTATTGTTGTGGTTTGTTATTTGGGTTAGGTGTGGGTTGAGCTGATAGTTGAGTAAGTTTAAGTGTATTTGAACTTGAACTAGAAAGAGGAGGCATTATAGTAGGTTGTTGGGGCTGAGAAGGTGGTTGCGAGTAATTAGTTGTCTAGTTTGGCCATTGTTGTCCTTCCCTCCATTGAGATGTTTGCTACTAGTTTCCTGGAGGTGGCTACCAATTTCCTTTAAAACTATTGCCAATTCCCCTAAGGTTGTTGCTACTAGGGTGGAGAATTTTGGTGATTAGGCTAGGTATTTGGAGGGTTACTCCAAGGTTGTGGTGGATATCCTCCATAATTGGATGAATATGGAGGATTCCATTGGTTACCAAATAAATAAGAATTGAAATATGGCCCAACAAAAGATAATGGATCTAGTGGCATACCTTGTCTTGGAGCCCATGGCCTCCTTTGTGCAACATAGTATACTTGATCCTCTTCAACCTGGATTGGCTTGAACTCAGGTGGAATCTATTTACTTTCAATATTAGCTACCATCTTGCATTTGCAGTCCTTCTTCTTTTGTCTACAATGAGGGCAATATTCTGCCAACATTGCCTCTGCCTCCTCTTGTTTCTTTTTGGCCTGAAGTGTATCCAGCTGAGTAGCTAGATTGTCTATGATGTCTTGCTTGAAGTTTGCTAGTAAGTGAGTAATCTCCATTCTGGAAACTCCATTAGTAGATTACTTACCCATAGAGGATTGGTAAACTCTCCCTTTCTTTGAAGCTTCCCTAGAGTAGTTCTAACATATCTTCTTCATATCCTCCCAAGGAACTTGGGAGATATCTCCTCCTCCCATCAGGTCCAAGGCATCGGTGCAGTTGTCATTAATTCCTCTGAGGAAAATTAGATTTTTTGATTCTTCATTCAATGTATGGTGTGGAGATTTCTGCAGACAAAACAAAAACCTTGCAATGTAATCCTTCAGGCTCTCATCTTCCTTTTGCTACATCCTAAAAATGTCATCTCCCCTCACGTCACTACCCTTGCAATATTCCTTGTACTTCTCAAGGAACTTTTTCTTCATGTCCTCCCAAGTCTCCACTAGATTTATGCCTAGGCTCATAAACCATCTTAATGCATCCTCTTTCAAGGTGGTAGGGAATAGCTTAAGCCTATGGGCATCAGTGGTATAGTCATAACTCCTGCAAAGTATGTCAAACTCGAACAAGAAAGTATTAGGATCTTCTATGACAAGTCCATAGAACTTAGGAAGGACTAAATTAGGGATAATTCTGAGGTTGTCAACTTCATTTTGATGAGCAATGGGGAAAGGAAAAGTTGGTTGGTTAGGTTTGTTCCTATTTGCATCACCCATGCCTACCTGATGTAGTTCCAAAGCAAAGGGATTTTTAATCTAATTTTGGTCTTCAGAGCAAATTTTAGAACTTGTCAGATTAGGGAGTGCATCAACAAAGGGGTGTGTCTTGTTATGCCTTGCATAACCACCCCATTTTAAATTTGATTAAAATGCTACCCTCTTTTTATTTCGCTCTTTGTGTTTTTCCCCTTCGATTTTGAGGTTTTGCTTTGCCTTGGCATGTGCTAAATATGTTTGTCTTGCTTTCCCAAGTGTTTTCCCCAAGTTGCATATTGAAAATCTTGTGTTTTGGGTGAAGTTCGGGTTTTTACCTTAGTCTAGGATTTTTCGGTCTATTCGGATTTCCTCGATTTTCTTTCAAACTCTGGTTTTGATGTTGTTGTTCATGTTTTTGAGCCAGTTTAATATTTTCCGCCCCGTCCGGATTTTCCCGGATCACGTTCTGAGTCCGGCTTGGTTTGTTTTTGCACTACAGTTCAAAGATTTTTGGACTCCACAGAATTCCACCTGGTTTGGATTTTTCTGGATTCCATTCCACTGTCAGGTTCCCAAATTTCTCCATTCCATCTTGTCTGCACCATTAGTGCACCTAGGTAAGATTTCTAAGGTCAAATTTGAAGGGATTTGGGATCATTTGCTCTCATCTTTGTTGTGCATTTGTTCTTACATATGGGATTGCATGAGTTGAGGCTTGAATTTCTTGATTTGCTTGCTGGTGCATGGATTTCTGGTGTTTCCAGTTGATTTGGTTGCTAGGGCATCCAAGTTAGTAGTTCATTACATTTGTGGTTGAATTTGATCTATTCATGGGTTGCATTTGGGCTTCAAGGATTCTCAATGCTTATATGGTGTTTCGCCCTAGTTCATTCAGTCAAAACGTTCAATTGTATCGCATGTTGGTGAGACACTAAATCATGTCTCCCCAATGCCATAGTATCCAATCACACATTTCGTTGGTAGGAGTCACAGTGATATGCATTTGGAGCAGCTCCATCGGCGAGACATCTACCGTCGCCGTGAGATCATTTCGACTGACCAAAGGTCACGCCGATCTTCGGGTTTTTTCCTAACTTTGGGACTTTCCTACCTGGTTGGATGTTCCTGATTTCCTTCAGTTTTCTGAAGTACGGAGTTCTAAGTCATCTGCGGAATTCTGGTCTAGCCGAATTTTTCTGAATTCTCTACTATGCTTTGTGGAATTTAAGAAATTGGATAAAATTGATGAATGCTTAAACATATCTTGCTTTAGCTTGATGAATTTCACTATTGTATGTTGTTTGTGTTCATTTTGGTGATCTATTGTTGATATTGTTGCCTCATCAGGAGAATCCCCGTAGTTCATAATTTTTCAAAATTCCTCCCATGCTTGTTTTCCCCGATTAACTTGAAATCCTGAACTTCTCAATGTTGATGCTTAATGGCTAATTTAATGGTTTTACCATGATTTTGAGCTAACACTTTGATGAAATGTTGTCAATAATTGGATTCTCACATTGGTGTTTAATGGATTCAAGCTGAGTCTAGCAAGGTAGCGGCTGGAAAGGCTAAGGAGAGACACAAAGGGATCATCCATCTCTGAAGTAGAAGAAAGAATGAAGCAGTACGTAAAGAGTAGGATTCTTGAGGGAAAGATGATACCAGTTTGGTCTGAGGTTTCAGATCTGAATATGAACACCTTGCAATGAGAGAGACTGGGACAATGCAATGGGACAACTGAAGGATAATATTAATGCTATTGAATGGAAAACTAGGGTTTCACCTATTCCACTTGTGAATGGCTTACAGAGGACATTCTTCATGATGAAGGCTAGAATGGAGCAAGGTATGGGCGACGTGGGGGAAGCAGTTAATGCAAAGCTGCATCGAAAGTTGTGCTGCCTCATCATTTCACTTTACATCTTCCTCACACATTTTGGTCTGAGTTATGTGGTAGATCTTGGGATGATTTGGTCGGTGCCCTTGCATTTAATGCATATTTGACTTTATTTCAAATTCTTCTAGGGCCGACGTGTTCTATAACCGACTTATTGTAAACCCTAAATTGGGCTGACACATCTGACGCGTTTTATAAGTCTGGCATTTCACCTCTTTTGTAAGGGTTAGAGGGTAGAGAAACTCAAGAAGTAGAGTAGGAGTTGTTTTATTCTGAGCAGTCACTGTAATACAAAAGACTCGAATTGTTGCTATCTTTGGGGATTTGATACAACTGAAGACATTGTGTTCTTGTTCAGCAGGAGGAGGAGATGATGTATCTTCTAGATTTTCTTAGCATAGATGGAGATAATTTGAAGACATGGGTTTTTGTACACTGGTGATCTTGCCAGATTTGTAAATGCTGCTTATTTGTTTCATTGATAGTAGGAGCAGCCAGATTTAAACCTTGTTTATATTATGCTCTAGAATGGTATTCATTTTGGGTTAATCATTTGATTTGAAAAGCTTTCAAGGAATGAAATTTTATCTTATGTTTTGTTTGAATGATGATTTTCAATGTACTGTTAAAGTTTGCACTGTGAATGAATGAAACTTTGTATCAATTACAAGTTAATTTTATTCTGCAATTCTAGTTTAGGAATTCCTTGGAAGGTAACAAGTTTGATTAGTTGAATGAATCAACATTCTTTTCAGTTTAAAAACCTTGATCTATCTTTTTCTATTTCTTTAAAACCCCTGGTTAAAGTAGGTTTAGATAGATGTTTGATCTTGCAACAATCCAGAAGCTCAGAACCAGTAGGCCCCTTGAACATTACAACCATATTGACCACTTTGTGAAACAACAATGTTGTGAACCAACATCAAAGACCTTGGGAAGTGATTAGTTTAATTATTGATTGGCTCTTTTAGGAGAGGTGAGATACTTTCACTTTTATCTTACCTGTATGTTGTGGGTCAATTTGGCATATCAACAGGAAACTGGCGTTAGGAGGGCCAGAAGAGCAAACTGGATAACATTGGGTCTTTCTCACCAGAGAGGTCCCATAAAGATCTTCGATTAACTGAAAACCCACCACCTTTGATAGAACTCGAGACCCCAACGAGACACAAGATTCACAGGGCAACCATTATACCACCCTTGTTAGCTCCACCCACTCCACCAGACTTTTCACCAATACCCTAGTGGATACCTGTGAATCCACCTCAATTGCCATTACAGCTAGTTCAGCCCATCCAACAGCTGGCTCAACCTCCACCACCACCACCAATGGAAATTTTTGTGAATAATCCCTCTCCATTGGGGACTATTCCTGGAGGCTTTCATGATATGCCTAAGAATCCTAAGAAATTTTCTCCCAAATACATTCATGGTGAATCAAGGAGTGTTGACGAGCACATACAAGCTTTTAAGGACGCTTGTACCAAAGCCCAAATAGCTCACCATGATGTGGTTTGTAGGTTGTTCTCTTATTCCTTAGGGGATATGGCGTACAACTAGTACCTAAATCTTCCACAAGGTTCTATTCTAAGTTGGACAGATCTGGAGGATGCTTTCATCAATCAGTTCAGAGTTTATGTGGATTCAACCATTTTGTTCCATCAATTTGCTACTATTAGGAAGGAGCCATGTGAATCACTGCCCTTGTTTAATACAAGGTTTCAACAAATGTATAGGAGATTGCAGGATCCCTATCTAGTTGTTGAGAATAGTGCCATTCATGCATATTTTAGAGTTATAGACCCTTTTCTTGGCTTGTTCCTACAAAGGACTTATCAGCCGACAGACATTGATTCTATGTCTAAAGTTTATCATCTAGCCATCAAGCTGCAACAAAAAACTAGCTCTCAATAAGGGAACTTGGGAGGGGATTTTCCTTCTATGGGGTATCAGATGCCTAACCCAACTCCTTTATTCAATACTATCCCAGGGATGTCTCCTTCTCATTATGGACCTATGCCTGAGTTGTAGACTCAATCTCCTGTTCCATTCTTTGCCAATGGAGCTCCTGACTTCTCTCAACAATCACAGGCTCATCACAGTCCACATGGTCATCATAATCAAGCTGGAATACCAAATCTTGTCAGTCAGCCACCTATTGCTAAGAATGCTGAGATTGAAAGGATAGTTCAACTCACAAATGAGGTAGAGACCCTAAAGAAAACTTTGTCTCAAGTCACAAATGACATGGCTTAGCTTAAACTGAACCCCTCTCAAAACCAAGGTAATTATGCTAATCAAGGTAATTATCCTAATCAGAATAATAATAATCAGGGTAATTATCAGAACAACAACAATCATAGCCAGAGGAATTATCAAGGCCAAAATTTCCCTAACCAAGGCTACCAAAATCAGAATAGAGGATATAACCAAAGGCCTAATAACAACAAACAATGGAACACATGGCCAAATAATGGTGGGGTTTCTCACAATTATCAAGCTAATGAGGACATGCCACATACTGCAAATGTGGCTGATCTCAATTTTATGACTAACTGGTGCAAGCTGCATGATACTGCAACTCATTCTGAGGTGAACTATCCTGAAATGGAGAAGGTTGTGAAGATGGCATAGGTAGATGCACAAACGTTCCAAGGGAATTCAAATAAAGGAGGTGGCTCAATGGATACAACAATGGCTTATGACCTCTTTAAAGAAGAACCTTCATTCCCAATGCAGAATGAGAATGAACCAGAGGAAGATGTGTATGATGCCCAAGCCTTTTAGACAAAGGGAAGACACTTCCTAAGAAGCCAAAATAAGGGTTCGTTCACTACATCAGCACCACCTAACCACATGGTACCTCTGAATCAGAGTGTTGATAACAACCCTCCTCCACCGAAGGGTCTTCCTGACTTCCCTAGCAAAGGTAATTCATCTGGTGTTTTCAAATATAATGCAAGTTATAACACAGAATTTGATATTGTTTCTAAGATGCAGAAATAGAAAACCTCTTTATCATACTTTGACATCCTAAAATGGTGCCCTTCCCAATGGGATATAGTGCTGAAAGCTTTGGAAGAAGCTGATAAATCAAAAGGGAAAACCAAGGTGGCACCTGCTGTGGACATGAACATAGCTTTGTTCAAAAATAAGGTAGGGACCCCACCATTTCTGTTAAGTTTGAGAATCTGTGGGAAGAATCTGCACAATTGTTTGCTAGATTCAGGGGCTTCTGGAAATGTTATGTTATTTTTTGTATGCAAGAAATTGGGAATGAATCTTGTCCAAAAAAATAAGGTCATCCAACTTGATAAAACAAAGGTTAATGTAGTTGGAGAATTGAAAAATATACATGTACAAGTAGGGTTTGACCCTAGGATTCAAACCAATATGGATATTCAGGTAGCAGACATTCCTGAGACTTACGGTATGCTTTTGAGCAGAGATCTAATGAAGAGTATAGGGGGATACCTCTCCCTCGACTTTTCACATATGTGGCTATTATGGGGGGGAATGCCTACGTAGATTAGGATTGAGAGTGAACCTCACCTCAAACATATCATCACTGAGTATGACTGTCCCAACGAGGTAGCTTATTTTGAAACCGAGATAGGGGTTTATAAAACAGAGGAAATTCTGACTCTTTCGGTTCTTGATTCTAATGATTTGTCAATGCAATAATTCCTTGATCCCATGATTAGTGTAAACCAGAAGGTATTGATCAGGAAGCTGCAATAGGATTAGCTAGTCTTGGGGGAAGATATTGATTTGCGGAGTCTTTTACTCCCAAATTGGTGCAAGGTGCACTACCAAAATAATTCAGAATTGACCTGCCAACCCTGCATCAGTGTTCTAAATCATGTTTTCCAAACTGAAGAAACTAGCCCAAGTCACCTTGAGACCATTTCAGATCACTTCTCATTTGAATCCAAAAATGCAATAATGTTAACCAGAGATAATATACCTTCAGAGGAAGTCCCTCCTCAAACTGAACTTACCTCGGTCATAATACCGAACCAACATAGTTATGTTGAACAACCCCAGGGTTTGTTTGATACCCTTGCACTCACAAGTATACCAAAAACCAAGGGGTTAATCAAAGATACAGATAATTGTCAGAAAGATATCCTAGGATTACATGATATATCTAAGTGGGAATTGGATATTGCACCTGATGAACCTATTGAACACCCATTCCTAATATTTGATGCAAAAGATCAAGTGGCCCCACCTATGGTTCATCTTATCCAAGCACCCACAACAAGTCGAAAGGGATCAACCCCAACTCATAATTAGCTATGGACCCTCAAATTTGATGGATCCAAATCTAAAACAGGATGTGGTGTTGGAATTGAGTTAACCATCCCAAAAGGGGAAACATTTTTTGCTTCTTATAGGTTACAGTTTGGATGCACTAACAACATAGTAGAATATGAAGCATTAGCTCAGGGACTAATGTTCGCACATCAGAAGAAAGCTACTACCTTGATGGTTAAAGGAGATTCAGAAATTATTATCAAGCAAGTATGTAGCCAATACACATGTCACAATAAAATGTTGGCAGCTTATAGAAATCAGGTGTGGAACCTGATTAAAGACTTTGATGATTTTGGGATTAGTTTAATCCCTAGAGAGGAGAATCAAATAGCTGATTCATTAGCTATTGTCGGAAGTACCCTAGAGCCCATGCAAGGCTCCAAGCTCAAGATATTCTCAATAGAATTGATATCCACCCCGGCTATCCCTGATATTGTCAAGAACTTTCAAGTCTTCGACAATGATCGACATATCCTTGCTTTTCTAGCAAAGCTTAGATGTTTTCAAAGGACAAATTATCGATGAGTCCGACAGGGATCAAGGAGTCTGGAAACCTGAGGACTGCGATACAAAAGGTGTCCTCAATTTAAAAAGTAATAGAATTCCCAAGGGAATGGTGGCCTTAGAAAGAATTTTTGATTTAGATCCAAGGGCTCGGGAAAAGGTATCAACCGAAGATAAGGGAGAAGAATATAAAACTGTTAACTTAGCTAAATCTGGCCCTGAAAGGAATGTTTACATAGGGAAGGCCTACCCTGTAGAAATTAGAGAAGATATCTTGAGGACACTGAAGAAAGATATTGTTGCAATAACTTTGGGGTATGAAGATCTAAAAACATTTGATACTTCTGTGATAACTCATACTATTCCTTTGAAGCCTGAAGCTAGACCATTTCGGCAGAAACATCATGTCAACGCCTTGATTGAACCACTGATCTTTAAGGAAGTTCAAAAATTGCTTTCTACAAGAATAATCTTCCCTGTACGACATTCAACATGGGTGGCTAACTTGGTTCCAGTTCGTAAAAAGAATGAGGAGATCAGGCTATGTGTAGATTTCAGGAATTTGAATAGAGCTTCAGAAAAAGACAACTACCCACTCCCTTCTTTGGATGAAGTCTTGCAAACTGTCAATGGGTCTCAAATAATGTCATTCCTGGATGGTTATTCTGGGTACAATCAAGTGATCGTTAATTATGAAGACATAATGAAGACAACCTTCACTACTAAGTGGGGAACATTTGCTTACAGGAGGATGCCATTTGGTTTGATAAACGTTGGAGCAACCTTTCAGCGTGCAATGGATGTAGCATTCAAAGATTTGATTGGTAAGTGCATCATCATTTATATGGATGACCTGACAATATTCTCTAAAGATAGATTAAACCATGCTGCAGACTTGGCTAAAGTTCTTGAAAGATGTATCCAATATGGTGTTTCTCTGAATCCTAAAAAGTGTGTGTTCAAGGTTTCTGAAGGGAAACTTTTGGGACCATAATCTCGGAAAGAGGGATATCGATAGATCCAGACCGAGTTGAGTCTATTATGAAGTTAACCATGCCAGGAAGTAAGAAGGAGATGAGATCTTTCTTCGGAAAGATCAACTTTGTGAGGAATTTTATCACAGGTTTTGTAGAAATTGTTAAACCTTTGAACGAAATGATGAAGAAAGATGCTAGAATAGAATGGAGTAATGAGGCAAAGGCTACTTTTTCTCAGGTTAAGCAATCCATTTCAGAGGCACCAATCCTCACCAGTCTTGACTACTTGAAGCCATTTTATATTTATTCTTTTGCTTCTCAACACTCATGTGCAGCTGTCCTGACACAACGAGGAGAGGAGAGGGATGAAAGGAAAATTGCCTTCATGAACTCTCCGTTTAAGAATGCTGAAGTCAAGTACCCAACTCTTGAGAAACAGGCTTTTATGTTGGTTAGAGTTGTCAAGAAGTTTAGGCATTATATCCTTCGAAGTCAGATCATTGTTATGGTTTCTAATGTTGCTATGAAGTCTCTACTTATGCAGAGCGAGTTGGGAGAACGAAAGGGGAAGTGGATGGCTATTTTGCAGGAGTTCGATATGGAGATTCACTCTATGAAATTTGTCTAAGATCAAGGCCTGTCTAAAGTAATGGTGGATGCTAGTAAGAACATTACTTGTTAGCAATACACAACACATTCCTTTTCTAATGACTCTTGGTATGCCGATATTATTTATTTCATGCTCAATAATCGGTGCCCAAAGGGAATGAATACAACTCAGAGGAGAGCACTGAGAATGAAAAGATCCTATTATATGCTCAAAGGAGGATTGATATACAAAAATAATTTTGAAGGGGTTTATCTATGATGCCTTGATCAACAAGAAGCTAAGCACACAATTGTTGAATTTCATGGGAAACATGGCACAGGTCATGGTTCTGCAGATTCTTTAGCACATTAGATCCTTAGATCTGGTTATTATTGGCCATGTGTATTTAAGGATTCCCACCAACATGTAAGGACATGTCATATATGTCAAGTTTCTGCATCAAGAGAGCATCATCCAGCCATGCCATTGCAACCTATTTATGAGGTAAGGCCATTTGCCCAATGGGTACTTGATTTTATTGGGGTAATTAACCCAAATTCTTCTGTAGGACATAAATTCATTTTGACTGCCACAAATTACTGCACGAGATAGAAATAAGCTATACCTTGCAAGAATAGCACAACAGAGGTAGTAATCAAGTTCCTCACTGAATGGATCACAACCAGGTTTGGAGTACCCTTTGCACTAGTATGTGACAATGGCCCTACCTTTTCTTCTACCGAGTTCATTTCATGGGCTTATGATCATAGGATTATTTTAAAGCATTCTTCAAACTACTATCCGCAAGGAAATGGAGTCGCAGAATCAACTAATAAGAATCTTCTAGGAGTAATCAAAAAACTATTAGAGAACAATCCTAGAGATTGGCATACCCAGTTAAGATTTGTGTTATGGGTAGTTAGGACTAGGATCAAGGCTACGTTGAAGACTTCACTATTTAAGCTAGTGTATGGCCAAGATCCTGTGTTCCCTATTCACTTGCAAATACCTATCCTGAAATTTATGCAAGAATTTTACTCTAGTGATGATAGGATTGAAGTAAGGTTAGCTGGCTTGTTGAAATTAGAAGAGCAGAGAGATGCTGCTTTGCAGCAATTCTTTAGGCATCAGGCTATTTTCAAATGGTCATTTGACAAAAGAGCCAAAGTCAAGGCTTTCAGGATATCAGACCTTGTCTTACTGTGGGATAAAGTCAATGAAAAGAAGGGCGACCACCAAATGTTTGATAAGCTCTGGTTGGGTCCCTCTCAAATTGTTGAAATCCTAGGAGAAAATGTTTTTCGGCTGAGTAGTTTAACAGGAGAACCTATTCCATTGCCTGTCAATGGACAATTTCTCAAACATTATTTTGGGTCATAAAAGGTCTGTTATTTTGTTGGGTTGTATATATGTAAATAATTTGTTGTTTCGTTCGTTTTGTTTTTTCCTTTTTTTTTGTGTGGGGGCCTTCATTTTATTCAATTGAGTAAGGGGGTTGTTATCTGAAGTATACTTTGGTTACTAGGAGAGAAGTTGGTTTAGATATTTTCAGGTTTTTTGATTAGATGATTTTTTTCTAAATTTAGTGTTTTATGTCCATTGTCAATGAGAGTTGTGGAAAGTTATTGAGAACAAGGTGTAAAGTAAGCAATCTTCACTAACTACGATTGAATCTGTCACAAATCATCAGAAACATCTCCTTTTGTAATGGTATATTTTTCTTAGGATGATGGTGTTGTAAGATTTGAGTGAAAAATATGATTCCCCAGATGTTGTTATGAGGTCCATGGTAGTTTTCAACCCAGTAAAAATGTTGGACATCTGACATATTGAGATGGAATTGAATGAAAAAAGAAAAAGAAAAGAGAACTAGCTAAGAAAAAAAACTCAATACTGAATGGGTGATTCTAGTATCTCTACCGGGGCTATGGAAGCCTGACTAGTAGTAGAGCAATGTTGTGAGAAAACTAGAGGTATCTCTGTCAAAGCTATGGACACTTGACTGGCAACAGAGGACGCTTGACTGGCAACAGAGCAATGCCCAGGATATCATTGCACAACAGTTAAAAGGAATCAACTCATGTAGTTCAAATTTTGTGTATAATTGTTCAAAAGATGAGGAAAACTTTGTAAAAGGGTGATGCACCATCAAGCACACACATAGATTCAGGGGTAGCCAGTGTTGATTTACATTTGAGATTCTAGCTCAACCTTGTTTACTAAGACTAACCTAACTGGAATTGTGATGTCCATAAACCAAGAGTTCTGGGTAACTGAATCCCTCAGTTTCCTGAAAATGGTTAAACCATTTTCTCAGCCAAGTTGCCAATTGTTATGCCTTGCATAACCACCCCATTTTAAATTTGATTAAAATGGGACCCTCTTTTTCTTTCACTCTTTGTGTTTTTCCCCTTCAATTTTGAGGTTTTTCTTTGCCTTGGCATGTGCTAAATATGTTTGTCTTGCTTTCCCAAGTGTTTTCCCCAAGTTGCATATTGAAAATCTTGTGTTTTGAGCGAAGATCGGGTTTTTACCCTAGTTCGGGATTTTCTGGTCCGTCATAATTTCCCCGATTTTCTTTCAAACTCCAATTTTGATGCTGCTGTTTGGGTTTTTGAGCCAGTTCAGGATTTTCTGCACCGTCTAGATTTTTCTAGATCGCGTTCTGAGTCTAGCTTGGTTTGTTTTTGCATTGCAGTTTAGAGATTTCTGGACTACGTGGAATTCCACCTGGTCCAGATTTTTTTGGATTCCGTTCTGCCATTGGGTTCCTGAATTTCTCCATTCCATCTTGTCTGCACCATTAGTGCACCTGGGTAAGATTTCTAAGGTCAATTTTGAAGGGATTTGGGATCACTTTCTCTCATCTTTGTTGTGCATTTGTTCTTACATATGGGATTGCATGAGTTGAGGCTTGAATTTCTTGATTTGCTTGTTGGTGCGTGGATTTCTGGTGTTTCAAGTTGATTTGGTCACTAGGGCATCCAAGTTAGCAGTTCATTATATTTGTGGTTGAATTTGATCTATTCATGGGTTGTGTTTGGGCTTCAAGGATTCTCAATGCTTATCTAGTGTTTCGCCCTAGTTCATTTAGTCAAAACATTCAATTGTATCGCATGTCGGTGAGACACTAAATCGTGTCTCCTCGATGCCATAGTGTCTGATCACACATTTCGTTGGTAGGAGTCACAACGATATGCATCTGGAGCGGCTCCATCGGTGAGACATCTACCGTTGCCGTGAGATCATTCCAACTGACCAAACGTCACACTGATCTTCGGGTTTTTGCCTAACTTCGGGACTTTCCTACCTGGTTGGATTTTCTCGGTTTCCTTCAGTTTTCTGAAGTGCAGAGTTCTGAGTCGTCTGCGGAATTCTGGTCCAGCCGAATTTTTTTGAATTCTCTGCTATGCTTTGTGGAATTTAAGAAATTGGATAAAATTGATGAATCTAATGATGAATGCTTAAACATATCTTGCTTTAGCTTGATGAATTTCACTGTTGTATGCTACTTGTGTTCATTTTGGTGATCTATTGTTGATATTGGTGCCTCATTGGGAGAATCTACCTGGTTCAAAAAAATTTGAAATTCCTCCTAGGCTTGTTTTCCTCAGTTAACTTGAAATCCCAAACTTCTTAGTGTTGATGCTTAATGGCTAATTTAATGGTTTTATCATGATTTTGAGCTTACACTTTGATGAAATGTTGTCAATAATTGGATTCTCACATTGGTGTTTGATGGATTCAGGTTGAGTTTAGCAAGGCAATGGTTGGAAAGGCTAAGGAGAGACACAAAGGGATCATCCATCTCTGAACCAGAAGAAAGAATGAAGCAGTACATAAAGAATAAGATTCCTGAGGGCAAGATGACACCAGTCTGGTTTGAGGTTTCATATCCAAATATGAACACCCTACAACGAGAGAGACTGGGACAATGTGATGGGACAGCTGAAGGATGATATTAATGCTATTTAATGGTGAACTAGGGTTTCGCCTATGCCACTTGTGAATGGCTTGCAGAGGGCGTTCTTGATGACAAAGCCAGCATGGAGCAAGGTATGGGCGACGTGGGGGAAGCAGTTAATGCAAAGCTGCATCGAAAGTCATGCTTCCTCATCATTTCACTTTGCCTCTTCTTCATGCATTTTGGTCTGAGCTGTGCGGCAGATCCTAGGCCGATATGGTCGGTGCCCTTGAATTTAATGCACGCTTGACTTTATTTCAAATTGTTCTAGGGTCGACGTGTTCTGTAACCGACTTATTGTAAACCCTAAACTGGGCTGACGCATCTAACACATTTTATAAGTATGGTGTTTCACCTCTTTTGTAAGGGTTAGAGGGTAGAGAAACTCAAGAAGTAGAGTAGGAGTTAGGAGTTGTTTTATTTTGAGCAGTCGCTATAATACAAAAGACTTGAATTGTTACTATCTTTGGGGATTCAATACAACTAAAGACATTTTGTTCTTGTTCAGCAGGAGGAGGAGATGATGTATCTTCTAGATTTTCTTAGCATAGATGGAGATAATTTGAAGACATGGGTTTCTGTACACTAGTGATCTTGTCAAATTTGTAAATGTTGCTTATCTATTTCATTCACAGTAGGAGCAACTAGATTTAAACCTTCTTTATATTATGCTCTAGAATGGTATTCATTTTGGGTTAATCATTTGATTTGAAAAGCTTTCAAGGAATGAAATTTTATCTTATGTTTTGTTTAAATGATGATTTGCATTCTACTGTTAAAGTTTGCACTGTGGATGAATGAACTTTGTATCAATTACAGGTTAATTTTATTCTGCAGTTCTAGTTTAGGAATTCCTTGGAAGGTAACAAGTCTGATTAGTTGAATGAATCAACATTATTTTTAGTTTAAAAACCTTGATCTATCTTTTTCTATTTCTTTAAAACCCCTGGTTAAAGTAGGCTAAGATAGATGTTTGATCTTGCAACAATCCAAAAGCTCAAAACCAATAGGCCCCTTGAACATTACAACCATATTGACCACTTTTTGAAACAACAACGTTCTGAACCAACATCAAAGACCTTGGGAGGTGATTAGTTTGATTATTGATTGTCTCTTTCAGGAGAGGTGAGATACTTTCACTTTTATCTTACTTGCATGTTGTGGGTCAATTTGGCACATCAACATTTCTCTTCTTCTTATTCTTCTTCTTCTCCTGGTAGATTTTGATGCTCAACTAGCTGGAATGGATCAGGGTTATTAGGAAGGAATCTCCCATGAGAATCTCTCCTCCTTCCTCTATGCATATTGTATCAACTCACTATCAGCTAGCTCACACAAAGAATTGGAAAAAGAATGGTGGATCATTACTTTCCTAAATGAGGGGTATACTAAGAACAAAATTTTAGAAATACTACAACAAGAAAAACTATCAATGACTCCAAAGAGCTCCCTAGTTTGACACCATCCTCAACAACGATGCCAAAAATGTTGGCCTCCTACAATGATCTAACAACTAAGCCCATAAATTTGTGATTCAAAGATTGGACATCTAATTTGAATAGTTATCTTAATCACCATGAAGGTGCATTTAACTTGTCAAACCAAGGACGTAGACTTGAAATGGGTCAGCACAATATGTGCACTAGGAATCCCAAAGTAGCCTCATTCATTCTACAACTAAGAAAGACAATGTTGAAAGTAAATTGCTTGGAAAGAAATAGCATAAATGTTGAACATCAACCAACAACTATACTAAGCTGAAGTGCATGACAAAAATGAAAATTTGGGTAAACAAACAAGAAACTACTTTGTCTGCTTTGGTTGCAAGAATAGTCACATAATGGAATTCTAGTGGCTACAGAAACAGATAGTGCCAAATTTTAACTTATTGTTGAATATAAAATAATAACTAAAGTTAAGGATGGAATGTTCACCAAGTGGGCCCCATTGGATGAGTATCCCTTAAGACAAATGTAAACTCAAATGTGCAAACTTACAACTTCATTTTATTCAATGGAAAATATGAGCACAAATGAGTTGAAGTTGAAAAACCAACTTCACAGTCCCCAAGAATCACCTGCATGCAATCACCTATCACATGCAACAAATATTCAAAACAAAAATGAAGAGATGTTTTGTAAACCCTCAGAGCAAATATGTGCAAGCAAAAACCAGAAATGATTATTGAATGTAATTGTTTTACAAATAATACAAAAGCCTTCAAAAAGGAAATCATGCAAAAAAGTAAGACATGCACAACCCTAGTCTTATCTTGAGCAAAAGACAACTGAACTAGATAAGGATTGCAATTATCCTAGGAATTAAAAAATGCCTAAGTAAACTTATGCTAAAGTGTAATTAAATAATTAATTACACCAACAGCCCCCATAAGTGCAACTTAGGGAGAAGCAAATTATTATGCAAGAGACGAGTCCCGACAACAAGGCCTGATCAGGTACCTATTTACAAATGCAATGCAAACTAAATCAAATGAGGTAAAGGAGAAAACCACATGGGAACAAAAATCCTCCCCAAAATAGAATGCAAACTAACTAAATGATGAAAGATGGAGGACTCTATAAGACCCCCCAAGTACACTATACATCACAAAGATACATGAAAGAACCCCCCCAGAAGAGAGGAATGAAGAGACCACAGATCCCCCCATAATGAAGTAGCTCCAAAAGAACTGAAGAAACTGCATCTCCTGAAAGAAGTGAGAGGGAAGAGGTTGAATGAATGCAATTTCTGAAGGTGAAGTAGGTGTAGCCCAAGATGTCTCCATAGAAGTAGGCACAACCTCAATAAATGAAGAAGTCAAAGTAGGTAAAGACTAAATAGAAACCTCCAAAGATGAATGATCAACAATGTCCTACTGCATTGAAATAGAAGAAACCACAACTGTAGTCATAGAAGTATTAGCAACTGCAACAGGAGGTGAAATAGAAGGATCAAGAACTGGGTTTGAAGTGACAACACCAATGTTCAAGAAGCCAAATGTCTCTTGTGAATGATGATTCACACTAGAAGTGTGAGGAATAGTTGTAGGAACAGAAGCACCATCAATAAAAAAACCAGTAAAAGAATACAACCAAGATGAGTGATCCGCTATCCTAGTAGCAATAATTTCTCTACTCTCCAAGTCTTTGATGATAATCGAATTAGGTGTGAACTCCATAGATCTCCCAATGCCTCCATGTGTGATCTGATAGATGGAAAGAAGGTTGTTTGTCAAGTGAGGGACACACAAGACATCCTAAAAGGATTTTTCCCCAAAACTAATAGACCCCTTCCCTGTAACACTCATGTAAGTTTTGTTTCCCATCAAAATGGGAGACATAGTGCAAGGCTCAAAGGAAGTGAACATAGATTATGAAGATGCCATATGATGAGATGCTCTTGAATCTAGAAGCCATCGCCCTAATCCAATACTTGAAGAAGCACAAAGATCATGTCCCTTCATATATGATGAAGTATGTAAACTAGTTGTGCCCCTGTCATGCTGCTCTAAAGAAGAAGAAAGAGGAGAAGAAGATGATGCAGACATCCTAGAAGGCAAATCAATCTAATGTTTCTGAAGAAGATGCTTCATTTCATCAATGTCCTTGTAGCAATTATGTTTTGCATGTCCTTCTCTCTTGCAATATGCACATGGACCCTTCTCCTTCCTGGATGATTTCCCCTTAGAAGAGGAGGATGAATCTGAGGACTCCTACTGCTCATGTTTTCCTGTAGAAGCTTTTTGATCTCTGGGCCCCTGAGATGTAATGAGTTGCCTATGATGAAGAGGGTTTCATCATGCCCATGCTAGCTAACTTAGCTTTCTCTCTAGTGAGAGATGAAGTAAAGTTATCAAGAGATGGCATAGTGAATCTAGTACCAAGAGCATCCCTTGTGGCATAAAAGGTAGATACAAAAATTGAATAATCTAGTCCAAGCTTAGAAAAAATGAACAGTATCAATTGAGATTCTTCCTTCTGAACACCACACTGTGACAATGGCAATCTAAGAGACTTGAGTTTGGTGAAAAAATATTGGATGTTGTCAAAATCCCTAGGATTTAAGCCAATAAGTTTATTCTCTAACTGAAACCCTCTCATAGTATCCTGCTTCCCAAACAAAGACTCTAAAGTAGTACATATCTCATGGGGTGAAGTGCAAGAATCAATATGAAAAAGAAGGTCAAATGAAAGAGACATACATAATGTACCATAAGCTTCATCACACCTATTAAACCACTTTATCTTTTCAGTAGCACCTGTAGGTTCAAGTTATGTACCCATGGTTACCCTGTACAACCCTTTGTGTTTCAAATGAATCTCCATTTATTTTTTCCAACCAAAATAGTTGAATGGAGTAAGGGGTGAAATATTATGTGTATCCATGATAGAAAACAACAATATATACTCTCAAATAAAAAACAATGCTCAATGATCTCAAAAAATAGCCTGATTGCACACTTCCCAAGAAAATAACCCAAAAAATAAAGGCCGAGTTCTGATAAAAAAATTAGATACTTGGAGAAAATTCTACAAAAATCAAGTTTGATATCTGAGAAGAGGATGGAACAAGCTTTCCAACACCTTTTTTTTTTTGCAAAACAAAGTCAGGACACAAAAGTTACGCCTCCCGGAGTGAAAACAACTTTGACTTTAGAGGCCAAAAAATGCATCAAAATAGAAAAATCAAAAAATCAAACCACCACCACTACGAAGTGCTCGGAATCAGCTTTCTGACAATATCTCATTTTTGAAGAAAGGGCCTCTGTTTTCAAAACTTATGCAAAAATGAAAAAAGGCCTATTTTAGGACCTTTCAGCACTAAACAGGGTCAAAATTTTAGCCCCTTGGCTTTGGCCCTCAGTCCTCCACGTGACCGTCCAATGGCACTTAAGGGCTGGATCGGTCGCTCCTGGTCACAATATGACTGACGACTGGGGCTTAGAGCCAACGAGGGGTTGGAGATGACACTCGGTCCTCCGATATGACCCTGACGCAGTGTCTGGAAAGCCCGCGGGGGCTGGCAAGTGGGGCCACTAGTGGCCGCTGGGCGGTGAGTGGGCGATGGCCTGAATTTACACTGGCCACACAAGTTTTTAATAAAAAAACTTTGATTTTTTTTGAATTTTCTGTCTTAGAGTTCGTGCCTTGGGGCCGTACGACTTTGGGGCTAAATTTGTTTTGCCTTTTTTTCAAATTTCTCTGAAATTGATGAAATGAAAGGTGTTTCTAGGGTTTTTGGGCGCTCTTATTGCAATGGCAACATCCGTTTGGCCCAAAAATGCACAGAAAATTAGGTTACCCTTAGATCTACAAAAAATCAGCCTGGCTTAAAACCCTTGCACAAAAGAAAACGTTGTGAGAGAATATCTTCAAATCATGAACAGGCATCCATAGGTCTGGAGCTCTAATACCATGTAGAAGTTGAAAAACCAACTTCACAGTCCCCAAGAATCACCTGCATGCAATCACCTATCACATGCAACAGATATTCAAAACAAAAATGAAGAGATGTTCTTTAAACCCTCAGAGCAAATGTGTTCAAGCAAAAACTAGAAATGATTATTAAATATAATTATTTTACAAATAATATAAAAGCCTTCAAAAAAGAAATCATGCAAAAAAGCAAGACATGCACAACCCTAATATTATCTTGAGCAAAAGACAACTCAACTAGATAAGGATTACAATTATCCTAGGAATTAAAAAATGCCCAAGTAAACTTATGCTAAAGTGTAATTAAATAATTAATTACACCAACACGAGCAACATAACTGTATTACTTGAAAAACTAAGAATGTAAGTACATCATTAGATTAATCAACCTCCTGAGAAGGAGGAATTGAGTCTTATTTATAGGAAGAAAAGCTTCTAACTAACTACCTAGCAAGGCGGTCAACTCCAACAGATTAGGAGGATGCCACTTTAGGGAAAACATGAAAAGTGGAGAGGAGGTTATGCATGTATGAAATCTGGTCAAGCATGTTTGCCTTAACACATATCTAATACAACAATAACTCCTATATTCACTCAAAAAACAATTAAGACTAGTTACAAGGCGGTTACAGTCCTTCAATTTGAACTAGAAATTTCCCTCTTGTTGAGAGTCTTCCCTCCATTTGACCTTTGAATGATCACCTTGTTGACTTTGATGGCGAGTGACCAGCTGGCAGAATATTCCTCAATTTTGTAGGTTGCTAATTATATCTGCATAACAATATTAGTACGCACAACAATTGCATATATGTAACTATCTTAAAGTAACATTTATTAATGCACATGTAAAATTAACATAAATAGTTCATATAACATGTCAATTTCATTAAAGATTACAAAAATAAGCTTATGCCCAATTTCTATGGTTTTGAGGAAATATCATAAAAAGGTCAACATTCAAGTATCAAAGTCTATGGCAACTACAACAAATAGATAATAAACTCTATCAAAATCGAGTCATAAACTGGACTCATCAATGAGCTTAAATGCTTGTGACTCTGGACATAGTGAGTAGAAGGTGTCTACATTTTCAGTGTGCTTGAAGTTGCTAGAGGTAGTAACCCAAAGGTTGCAGATGGCATAGAGTTGTAGTGGTGGGTTTCTCCTATTTCTCTAAGATAGTGAATCTCTATGTAACAATTTCTTCTATTCTTATTTCTTCTTAGTAGTGAGCCTTTCTTCTTTTTCTGGGCAATGAACCCTTGGCAATGAGCCTAATTGTATTCAATGTTTCTATTCATAAATATGTGGGGTAATCCTGACTATGGTTTTTCCCTTGTGTTTTCCATGTAATCTGGTGTTTTTATGTGTTTGGATATGTTTGCATTGTTGTTTCATATGTTTACATTTTTCCAATGCATGATAAGGGTTTAAAGGCCAACAAGGGTTTGAATCTTCATGAGGGACTAAATGTTTTTAATGTACAAATGAGTCACCCCCATACTTAGTTGTCATGTGCATTTAATAATTGGTATCAGAGCTGTGGTTCCTTAGAGAAAGCTTAACTGCTTAAAGTAGATCCAGATGACACATAGGAAGGGTGTCAAAGCTCCTATGTTTGATAGAATGAATTATACTTACTAGAAAGCTAGGATGGAATCCTTTCCACTCTCTCTTGGATTTTGTGTCTAGCAATCGGTTAAAAAGGGATATACTATGCCTATTGTTGGTCTAACAAGTGATGATGAGATCAAGGATATGAGAACAATGACAAAGAAAGAAATGCTATATTGAGTGGATTTTCTGATCTAGAACTTGGAAAGGTGATAAGTCTGAAAACTGCAAAAGAGATTTAGACAAATTTGGAAAGAATTTATGAAGGAGATGATAAAGTAAAGCAATTTAAAAGATGCAAAAATGCAAATCCAAATTTGAAACCTTGAGGATGTCTGAAGATGAATATATTACTACCTACATGCTTAGAGTGGTTGTAGTTGTTAATGCCATCAATGGTCTTGGTGGTAAGTTGAAAGAAAGTAAAGTTGTGAAAAAGGTACTAAGAACTCTTCCTAAAGCTTATAGTTCTAAAGTTTCTGCTATTGAGGAAGCTCATAATTTAGATAATTATTCTAGAGATTAGATGCTTGGTGATTTAATTTCTTATGAATTAAGAGAGTTTGGTCAAGATGTGACAAAGAAAGAAACTACTTTTAAAGTCTACAAGGCAGAGAAGGATGATGAATTGGATCCAGATGATCTTGATGAGGTGGAAGCAAATTTTGTTAGGAGATTGAAAAAGGGCACTAGCAAATACAGAGGTAATTACCCTTTGAGTTTTTCAATTCTGGAATGATAGGTCATTGTGCTTCTAAATGTCCAATCAAAGTTGCAAACGAAAAACATAAGGATCATAAAGGAAAATTCATCAAGAAGAGTTATTATGTTGAAAAAGACAATGGTGTATTTGATGATGAGGAATCAGACTATCCTGATGATGAAAGTGATGAATACTTGTTCATGGCTCTAAATGTTGGAACTAATTCTACTAATTTTGAAAAATGTATGAAGGAAAGTGATTCAGAAATAGGTCATAACATTAAAGGAACTATGGTGATTTATTTTCATGTAAGAGGAAAGGAATTACTAGATAATTGATAGTGGATGCTCAAATCATATGACAAGTGATAAGAGTAAGTTTTTTAAGCTTTAGAAGTATGATGGTGGTCTTATTAAGTTTGGTGATGATACATCTGCTAAGATGTGTAGAAAAGGTTCAATTAGTTTTGATGGAAAGCATAAAATAAATTATGTTCTTTATGTCAAGGGTCTCTAGAATAATCTTTTAAGTGTAGGACAAATATATGTAGTAGAGGATACAGTCTAGTGTTTCAGGATGATGATTGTGAAATCAGAAAAGAAAGATCTATAACTTTGTTTGTTGTAGGGACAAGGAAAAAAGGTAATGTTTATTAGCTCAAAGGTAGTGGTGTTAAATGCTTTATGTCTTAGATCAATGAAAGTTGGCTGACATAGAAGAATGAGTCACATCAATTTTGATAGCCTAGCAATGATCATTTCTATTGATGTTGTGAGAGATCTGCCAAAGATTACAAAGCCTATCAATGCAATTTGCAAGGAATGTTAGTTTGGAAAGTAAACAAAGAAGAGGTTCAAGACAAAAGAATATTCTACTATAGATCCTTTGGATTTGGTGCATACAGGCCTATGTGGACCTACCAAAATAAGAAGCTCTCATGGTGATAGGTAGTTTATGTTATTGATTGATGATTATTCAAGAATGACTTGGGTGACATTTCTTACAAAAAAATTAGAAGCTCTAAATAAGTTTGAAGTATTTAAGTCTATGGTTGAGAATGAAATGGATGTGAAAATCAAGTTCTTAAGGTTTGGAAAAGGTGGTGAGTTCACCTCAAATGAGTTTAACATTTTTTGTGAAGATCAAGGGATTAGGAGGCATTTGTTAGCTCCTAGGACTCCTCAATAGAATGGAGTTGTGGAGAGGAAGAATAGAACAGTTCAAGAAGCAGCAAGGACTATGGTGAAGGAAGTAAATCTATTAGATATCTATTGAAGAGAAGCAATTCATACTGGTATCTACATTTTTAACAAAGGTCAAGTAAGAGTGAATAGTTCAGAGACTCCCTATGAGTTATGGTATGGAAAAGCTCCTAATTTGAAATACTTCAAAGTTTTTGGAAGTAAATTCTATATCAGAAGAGATGAAGAAAACTTAGGAAAGTTTGATGTAAGATTTGATGAAGGAATCTTCCTTGGATACTCTATAAGAAGCAAAGCTTATTGGTGCTATAATAAAACATTGAAGAAGATTGTTGAGAGTGTAAATGTCAAAGTAAATGAAGAACCACATCAAAGTTCTATTGATAGAAGGATATGAATATGATGAATCCCCTTACAGTGAAGAAGAAAAGAAGAGAAAGAAAAAGAGATGATAGTTGAAGAGGAAGAAGCTCTGAAAAAGATCCCTAAGACTCCTAAGTATGTGTTGAAGAATCATTTTGAAGATCAAATCATTGGAGATAAAAGAAAAGGTGTGTTGACAAGAAAAAAGCTACTTTGACAGAGGAATAAGTAAACTTTTGTTTACTTTCAGAGGAAGAACCTAAAACTATAACTAAGACATGCAAAGATGAGAATTGGATCAAGGCTATGAAAGAAAAATTGGAACAAATTGAGAAGAATCAAACTTGGGAATCAGTCCCAAGACCTACAAACAAGAATTTAATAAGAACTACGTGGGTTTTTCAGGAGCAAGTTGAATGAGGATGGAAAATTTGTCAGAAATAAGGCTAGACTTGTGTGCAAGGGCTACTCACAAGTGGAAGGAATATATTTTGAAGAGAATTTTGCTCTATTGGAAAGGATGGAAGCCATTAGAATGTTTTTGGATTCTGTAGAACATAAAGAATTCAAGTTTTATTAGATTGATGTCAATTTTGTATTCTTGAATGGTGAGCCAAAAGAAGAGGTGTGCATTGAACAACTTGAAGTTTTTTAGTTATCAGATGTTGATATGGTATGTAGGTTGAAGAAGGAATTGTATGGAATCAAACAGGCTCCTAGATCTTGGTATGCAAGGTTAGATAAGTACTTTTTGTGACAAGGGTTTAGAAAAGTTATTGTAGATAGCAACATTTACTTAAAGGTTGAGGGAGAACAAATCCTGATTGTGGTAGTGTAAATTTTGATGACATTAGTTTCAAAGGAAATGAAGGTATGTGCAAGAATTTCACAAATGAGATGCAAAAAGAGTTTGAGATGTCAATGTGTGGGGAGATTCAAATTTCTTCCTTGGATTACAATTTAGTCAATCAAAAAAGGTATTTTCATTTCACAATCAAATTATGTCAAGAAAATTTTGAAGAAGTTTGGAATGGGGGATTCTAAACCAGTATGTACTCTTGTGGTTACTAGTTGTAAGTTGAGCAAGCATGATGGATCTCCTAAGACATATCAAAGCAAGTACAAATTGATGATTGGTGGACTATTATATCTAACTGTTACTAGACCAAATATCATGCATACAATATGTCTTATGGGAAGATTTCAAGAAGATCCTAGATAATCACATGTTGTAGCAGTTAAAAGAATATTTAGATACTTGAAGGGCACTCTGGATTTTGTTTTATGGTATCCTAGGGATATTGATTTCTCCTCTAGTGCATATACAAATTCAAATTGAGTAGGTTGTACAAATGACATAAGAAGTACAAGTGGTGGTGCTTTCTTGCTTGGAAGCATATTGGTTTCATGGTTGAGTAAGAAGCAGGATTCAATATCATTATCTACTATAGAAGCAGAGAATATTACAACAACATCATGTTGCACACATGTGTTGTGGATGAAGTAAACATTGAAGGATATCAGAGTATCATTTGATGAACCTATTTCTATCTTGTGTAATAATACAAGTGCTATCAATATTTAAAAAAACCTAGTAATGCATTCAAGAAAAAAACACATCTCTATCTGGAATCACTTTCTTAGAAAGTTGCAGAGAAAGAGGTGAAGCTGGAGTATGTGCCTACAAAAGATAAAGTTGCAGATATTTTTACAAAAGCTCTTCCAAAATATACTTTTGAGTATCTCTGGAAAAAGCTAGGGGTTATTGCCCCTCCTTTCAACTAGATGTGTAAGTGGTGCATCTATCTAGGGAAGCTTTTCAAGATACATTCTTGGTCCTCAATTGATGTTGAAGGCTACCTCTCAAGGAGAGTAGGTAATAGTGTTTTTGTTTGATTCAGTTAGGTGGAACATATCTTGTGTCCCTAAGGAGAGTGTGTAGAAAAGAGCAAGCAATAGAGGAGTAGTGAAGAATGAGTAGTGTAGAATGTACAATAGTGAGACTTGTATGGAGAAGAGCAGTGGAGAGAGAAATTTATTGCTAGTGTTTCCTAAAGAGAGGTGTTTCAAGTAGTGCCAAAGTGATGTATGCAAATGTCAAAGGGGGAGAGCAGAGAAGAAATTTTTTATACAAGTGTTGTTAAAAGGGAAAGATGTTTCCCTTTGCCATTGATGTCAAAGGGGGAGAGAGATGAAGTCTGAAAAAAAAATGAAAGAATTGATGTCAAAGGAAGATAGTATGATTCAAAAAACATAGGAGAGAAAGTGATGATTGCAGAGAGAATGGTGTCTAAAAAATAGAGGTAAAGGGAGAGAGTGTGTAAGGAAAATTAGATGCGGAAAATAATTCTCCTAACATCAATACCTCAGGAAAGAATGTAGATACACTTTAAAATTTACAATTATAGTCCAATTAAGATGTACTATTAAATAGACAACAAAAACAGAGTATTTGACAATCACACATGAACACTAGATATACGTGGGAAAACCCTTACGGGAGAAAAACCCACCACACCAAGAGAAATCACTTTGTATTACAGTAATGAAATTACATACAAATTCCAGACTTATTTTTCTGGTGTCATTATACAATAGCATTCACCATTAACCAAATTGCACAAGAATCTTTTCTGATTACAGTCTTTACAGAATCGAATCCACACTGATACAGTTTGAACTCTTCACACTCCATTGTTGATAGAACCAACCGACTACAATCTGAAATCATAGAGTATATCTCTGTTGTTCCATGTCTGTAGAGCTTCCTCACAGAACCGTCACAACAAACAGACTCCCAACGGTTCCACTTTCAGCTCCTCCGATTCATCCACAAGACTCCACATAGGATGGTCTTACTCGGTCAACAAAATTCACAATATACTAGCATCTCAGTGAGACACTAACAGTGTCTCACCAATGCCACATAGACTCCATATCGATGTCGCCAGGAGACTCTGTTATAGCTAAGACGTTCTATCAAGCTCCATGAGTTTCACCGAGTCACCAAGCAATCACCCAGCCCTATCGCATTCGCCAGGAGATCATAGTGAGTCACTCAAGGCTATACCGAAGTCCCCAAACATACTGAGCACCAAGTAGAAGTCGGCAAGACTCACATCTTCGCCAAGAGGTCTCTCTGAGATCTTTTGTTTCACTAAAACCATCAGTAGTCGCCAGGACAAACACCTTTTGCTAGGACTTTACACCGAGCTTTAAGACTTACCTCGAAGTGTCATCCATCGCCAAGAGTTACCCCGATAGCCATTGGCTATCGGCAAGACATTAGCTTTCGCCCAAACTTCATAACGAAGCCTTGGTGTTACATCAATAACTCCCGACTGTGTCCCTGTCAGCATGACTTTCATCTATCGCTAAGACCTTTCTTCGAGACTCTTTGTTATGGTGAAGACAACATATGAATTCCTATCGGTAAGACATTCACTATTCACTGAGACTTCTTCTCGAGTGTTGAAGTCACTTCGAAACCCCAATCGCCATGAGTCTCTCTGATTCACGATTGAATGGCCTATCAACTAGAGGTCTCCCGAGCGCTATGAGGTCATAATGAGTACTTGTCACAGTGATAAACTCCATAGTAACCGTTCGGCAAGACTCCTGCAAGGTCACAACGACCTGTGCAAAACATGATGAATCAAACTGCTAGTCGGCCAGACAATGAAGATGTCACACCGACTTGGCTCTAATGGAGGTTTCAGCCTATATAGTTTGAGGCACATATTTCCAACAATCTCCCACTTGACGAAGATCATACATGCACCTCCAGAGCACATCATAAATTACTGAAAATCATGGGCACCAAGGCCCATTGAACTGGCACACCACCTGAACTTGTTTGTGCTCACTAGCTTTGTCAATGAATCTGCAACATTCTCTAGAGTATCAACCTTTTCCAAACTGACATTTCCATCCTCAACCATATCTCATACAAAGTGGTATTGTACATCAATATGTTTTGTCTTGGCATGGAAAGTAGGGTTCTTTGCCAGACAAATTGCACTCTGACTGTCACAAAAAATAGTTATTTTCCCTGCATCAAAACCAATGTTAGAACACAAACATTTCAACCATACAACTTCTTTACAAGCATAAGTAGTTGCCATGTATTCAACCTCCATAGTGGACAAAGCAACTATAGCCTGCCGCTTGCTCATCTAGCTCACTGCACCACCATTCACCATGAATATGTATCCATTGGTAGATCTCCTGCTATCAATGTCCCCTACCCAATCATAATATACATAACCTCGAATGTTGAGAGTCCTCTGTGATTCAACCAAATTCCCATGGTAACACAAAGCAAAATCTAAAGTACCCTTCAAATATCTAAACACTCTCTTCACAGCATCCCAATGTGTTCTTCCTGGATTAGCCATAAATCGACTAAGTACTCCCACTGCTTGGGCAATGTCTGGCCTTGTATAGACCTTTGCATACATAAGACTACCTACTACACTAGCATAGGGTACACTGGTCATGTCCTCCATCTCAATAGGAGATTTTGGACAGTCCTCAATAGATAGCTTTGTTCCCTGCATGACTGGAACCACTAGTTGTTTGCAATCATTCATACAAAATCTCTCAATAATAGTTTTGATATACTTACTCTGACTGAGCCATAGTTTTCTATTCTTCCTGTCCCTGGTTATCTCCATCCCCAGAATATACCTTGCTGCACCAAGATCCTTCATTTCGAACTTAGCAGACAACTGACACTTAAGATCAGAAATTATTAGCTTGCTATTTTCTATGAAAAACATATTTCTATGAACAACATATCATCAACATAAAGAGAAATAACAAGTACTTGATCACTTTCAGCTTTATAATATACACAGTGATCATATTTTGATCTCACAAATCCCAAAGATAATACAAATGTATCAAATTTCTGGTACCACATTCTAAGTGACTGCTTTAACCCATAGAGAGACTTCTTTAATTTGCATACCAACTTTTCTTTACCTTTCTCAACAAAGTGCTCAGGCTGGGACATATAGATTTCTTCTTCAAGATCTCTATGAAGAAATGTTGTCTTCACATCCATATGTTCAACCTCTAAGTCATATGCTGCTACAAGTGACAAAAGAAATTTAATGGACGTCAACTTTGCTACAGGAGAAATTTTTTTCCCATAATCGATTCCCTCTACCTGGGAATAACCCTTTGCAACCAATCTTGCCTTGTACTTTTCTACATTGCCATCCAGACCAATCTTTTTCTTAAATACCCATTTGCAGCTAATAGCCTTTCTGCCTTTAAGCAAGGGCACCAGACTCTAGGTTTCATTCTTATCTAAAGATGCCATCTCTTCTTCCATGGCTTCCAACCAAGAATCTGAATCAGAAATTTTAAATGCCTCTTTCATAGTCCTAGGATCATCAGTACTAGAAATAAAAGCATAGGCACAAGTAGAATCAATCAATGAAAACCCATACCTATCTGGTTGTTTTATTTCTTGGGTTAAACTCCTCACTTGATGAGGCTAAGGTTCTTCTTCTTCAAAACTTTCAAAACTGCTCAAGCTGTTCTCAGTTTCAGGTACATTTTGAATTTCCAATTCCTCTTTCTCAAGTGTAGGAGGAATTATTGCTACATCCTTATTGTTATCTGACTTTGTCTCTGACTACAGATCCAAAATGGAAGGTTTCAGCTCACAAAAGATTACACTTTTGCTGTATAGAACCTTCTCTGTATCAGGATTCCAAAGCTTGTATCCTTTGACGACAGTGCTATAGCCAATGAAAATACATTTGACAACCTTGTTCTCCAATTTAGATCTTTTCACATCTGGCACATGAGCATATGCCTCATAGCGAAAAACACGAACATGTCTAAGTGAGGGCTTCTTACCAGACCACGCTTCCAAAGGTGTTTTCTCAACAAGAGTAGAATTTGGAGAATGATTAATTAAATAACATGCAGTAGATACAGCCTCAGCCTAGAATTTCTCATCCAAGCCAGCACTATTGAGCATACTTCGTGCTCTATCCATCATTGTCCTATTGAACCTTTCAACAACTCTATTATGCTATGGAGTATAAGGTGTAGTCTTATGTCTTTTGATTCCATGGTCTTTACAATATCTTTCAAATTCATCAAAACAAAATTCACCACCATTATCAGTCCTTAAGCATTTTATTTTTCTACCAATCTAATTTTCAACAAGATTCTTAAATTCTTTAAATCGATTGAACACTTCTAATTTACTTTTCAAGAAATAAACAAATGCTCTTCTTGAATAATCATCAATGAACGACACATAGTATCTTGATTTAGACAAAGAATGAACATCTACTGGACCAAACACATCCGAATAAATATAGTCTAACTGTTGTGCAGTTTTGCACACACGCCCCACTGAAAGTAGGGACCCTCTTTTCGCTCTGGCTTTTGGTGTCTTTTGGCCCCTTAATTTTACTAATTTCATTGCCTTTGGAGGTCCTTTGATGTTCATCCTGCTTGCCCAAGTGATTTCCCCAGGTTGCACTTTGAAAAAACTAAGTTCTGTGCAAAATCCGGGTTTTTACCCCAATCCGGGATTTTCCAATCTGTCCGGATTTTCCCGGAGTCTGCTCAAAGTCCGACTCTATGCAAAAATCTGGGTTTTTGGTCCAGTCCGGGATTTTCCGCTCCATCCGGATTTTTCCAATTTCCATGAAGTGCCGGATCCGAGCGAAGTCCGGGTTTTTGCCTGCGTCCGGGATTTTCTGCCCTACCCAGATTTTCCCGGATTTCTTCAGTTTTCCGAATTTTTGCCTGCGCCCGGGATTTTTCGCCCGACCCGGATTTTCCCGGATTTCTTCAGTTTTCTGGATTTTTGCCTGAGTCCAGAATTTTATGCCATCCGTGGAAATCCGGTCCATCCAGATTTTTCTGGATTTTCTGCCAGGCTTTGTGCAAATTGAAATGTTGGATTAAATTAATGAATTTGATGATAAATGCTCAACACCCCATGCTTAATTTGATATATTACATGATGTTACATGTATTCTTGGTTTGTTTTGATGATCTATTGTTGAGATTTTTGCCTTGTTTGGTAGAATCCTGTCCGGCTGGTTTTTTCTAGATTTTGGTCTGGAATCCGCCTAACCTGGATTTTCCCGGATTTTCCCCTTGGTCTGGTTTCCCGAAATGAATTTTTTTTTTAAAATGATTATTTTTTCAAAATGGAAATTTTTTAAAAATGATCCGAAATAAAAAATTTCTTGAGATAAAAAATTGAAAATAAAAATTTCCAAAAATGGAAAAAATTCTGAAAATGGAAAGTTTCCTTATAAAAATGTATGTTTTTTTAGAAAAGGTCAAAATTTTATTCAAATTTAATTTGAACATGTGGGCTATTAATAATGATATCTATTTTCAAGACTAAACAAATATTAAAAGAGGGACTTGCATATGGATTCGTGCCAAAAGAGGGAAATATGGAAATGTTCAATTTAAATTTTCAAAGTGGGACCTGCCTAAGAATCCATGCCAAAACTGTCTACAGCTAGAGGACTTTCTAGAAAACACGTGAATCTGATCTTGCTGGAGATCGTGGGCCGACATGGATAATATTCATACATTTAATGCGAATCTTGTCCTATTTTGAAATTCTCCTGACCGACCTGTTTTGGGGCCAGTTATTATTGTAAAATCTAATTGGGCCGACATGTTTGGGGTTCTCTATAAATGGAATTTGTGCCTCATTTGTAAAGGGGGGGAATAGATGGGGAGAGATTAGAAGAAGATTTGATAGAGAGCGAATTTAGCAGTAGAGTAGAGGTAGAAGCTAGCCAATTTCTGAGCAAGTGATGTAACAGAACATTGGAATTGTTGCTGGAGTTTGGTGATTCAATACAATTGAAAGCATTGTGATTTTCTGGTGATCTCTTTTGTGTTGACTTATCTTGCATGGTTCTTATGATTCAATTTTTTAAAATTGCTCATGGTTATTAGATTTAGATTTAGATCTGATTCAATGATGTTCATGATTTAATGTTTAAAGTGTTTGCAGCAATCCCTGGTCCATACTTTTTACAGCTAGCTGATGGTTAGTTGTTTTGTAAAGTTAGCCTGGACCTTTATATTCATTGTGTTTGGTTCAATTGTGGAGATTTATTCATTTCAACTACAATTGGGTTGTCTTGGGTGAATGTTCATGATCTGAAAATCTTTAAAACTTTAGAAGATTGCACTGTTTCTGTAAGATTGTAGATTAATCTTGGTCAAGCAGAGATTGGTTTCATTGGGATTGGTCCATTTCAAGTGTTTATCATTTGCATTGTTAATCTTAAGAGTTAGAATAGAATAGAATCTCTCTAAACCCTTATCTCTTTTGCTGTTTATTTTGAATCTGGGTTAGTTTTAGGATTGAAAGCATCACCATATTGTTGCATCCGATGAAATTCACTTCCAGCATTGTTCATTTGTAAGGCCCCTTGTGATTACCAGCATTTTCACATATTATCTGAGTTGTTTATGCATTTTCATGACCTGGCACCCGAGAGACCTTGGGGTGATTTTCAGCAATTTATTGTTGAAGATTATCTTTCAAGAGAGATAGAATATTGCATTCTGTCTGAGTTGTTGCTATGCAGAAAACACCATCAACACTAACAAAACAAAATATTTATGAGGACTAGAATAAAATGAAACATGGTACTGCTTTCCATATATACAGTGTTCACAAAATTCAAATTCAAGATTACAATCTTCGAGCCCCTCAACCAGGTTTTTATTCTTCAAGGTTTTTAAACTTTTTTTTCCTATGTGGCCTAACCTATGATGCCAAAGCATAGTCTTCTCTACAAATTTTTACTTCCATAGAGTTTACAAAATTAGGGATATTTCCCTCTTTACCTCCATAAGCAGCTTTCGGTGACTTTCAAGAGACACTGTTACATTGAACAACCTGTGCATCCAGCTTGTACTGGGTACCAATTCGAGCACCTTTAGCCAACACCATTGAACCTCTAGTCATCTTGCAACCACTTCTAGAGAATGTAACTTGTACTCCAATATCATTTAGTATACTTACAGACAATAGATTTCGAGCTAGACCTGGTATGTGCATAACATTATTTATTCCTTTTACTCTGCCATCAAGGAATTGTATCCTGACTCTTCCACGAACAACAATCTCCAAAGTTGAATCACTTGCTAGGTACAAATTTCCACCATCGTATTCTTCATACTTTGTGAACCACTCTCTATGAGATGTCATGTGGAACGATGCTCCAGAATCAATCAGCCAGACATCATCTAATGCCTGAGTTGCCAAGGCTACAATGAAGGAGTCACCATCACTATGAGAAGAACCATTATCAGAAGATCCCTTCTTCTTTTTCTCCTCTTTACAATCCCTTCGGACATGACCAGGTTGCCCATAGTTCCAGTACTTCACCTTGGACTTCTTGCCAGGAGACTTTGATCTCCCCTCTGATTTTGATTTTGATTTCTTGTCCTTCTTCTTGCCCTTCTCTTTCGGTCTTCCTCTGACAGCAAGAGCTTCCTTTTCCATCTCAAAAGATTTCTTTGTCATCTCTTCTGACAACAAAGATGCAACAACATCTTCCATCTTGAAACTAGATGTTGTACTCCCAATCACCATCACCAGATGATCCCATGAGTCTGGCAAAGAACACAATAGAAGCATACATCGATCCTCTTCTTCAGTCTTCACACCAACAGATGTCAATTGAGCAAGCAGCATATTAAATGCGTTTAAATGATCAGCTACAGACCCTCCTTTCTGCATTCTCAAAGAGTATAGTTTCTTCCTCAGGAATAGTTTATTCACTAAGGACTTCCCCTAATAAATAGACGGTAGTCGAGCTTCCACAAGGAAGATGCAGTCTTCTCCTCATGCACATTTAGAAGCACTGAGTCTACCAAGCAGAGCCTTATCAGCCCCTTAGACTTTCTATCTACAAGGTCCTAATCTTGTTGCTTCATGCCTATAGGTTTTACTCCAGCTGTAGCAATCCAAAGATCACGGTCAACAAGAAGATCCTCCATCTTGAGTTTCTACAACTCAAAGTTACTGCCATTGAATTTCTCTGTTTAAAACTTTTTAGATGTACTAGCCATCTTAATTTGTAATTATAAATTGACAAACTCTACAAGACTCCCACTAAACAGAATTGACACAAAAAACCCAACATACCCACAAGGATAACACAACTGGCTAGGCTCTGATACCACTTGTAAGGAAAATTAGATGCAGAAAACAATTCTCCTAACGTCAATACCTCAGGAAAGAATTTAGATAGACTTTAAAATTTACAATTACAATCCAATTAAGATGTACTATTAAACAAACAACAAAAATAGAGTATTTGAAAATCACACATGAACACCAGATATACGTGGGAAAACCCTTACAAGAGAAAAACCCACCACACCAAGAGAAATCACTTTGTATTACAGTAATGAAATTACATACAAATTCCAGACTTATCTTTCTGGTGTCATTATACAACAACATTCACCATTAACCAAATTGCACAAGAACCTTTTCTGATTACAGTCTTTACAAAATTAAATCCACACTGATACAGTTCTAACTCTTTACACTCCACTGTTGATAGAACCAACCAACTACAATCTGAAATCACAGAGTATATCTCTGTTGTTCCATGTCTGTCGAGCTTCCTCACAAAATCGTCGCAACGAACAGACTCCCAACGGTTCCACTTTTAGCTCCTCTGATTCGTCCATGAGACTTCACATAGGACAGTCTTACTCGGTCAACAGAATTTGCAATATACTGGCATCTCAGTGAGACACTAACAGTGTCTCACCAATGCCACATAGACTCCATATCGATGTCACCAAGAGAATCTGTTATCACTAAGACATTCTATCGAGCTCCATGAGTTTCACCGAGTCACCAAGCAGTTGCCCAGACCTATCGCATTCGCCAGGAGATCATAGCGAGTCACTCAAGGCTATACCGAAGTCCCCAAACATACCGAGCACCAAGTAGAAGTCAGCAAGACTCACATCTTCGCCGAGAGGTCTCTCTGAGATCTTTTGTTTCACCGAAACTGTCAACAGTCCTTTTAGTTCATATCTTCCAATTGATGCTTTACCTGAGTATGTACTTTCTTCATATGTTCTACAAATTCCTCTGCTTCTGCACTCCTTTTATCTTCCTTACTAATGTCTCGCAACTCCGATATACCTCTAGTATGAACTCTAGTAACAATCTCAAAAGGTGTCTTTCTGGTACTCCTGTTCACTGAATTATTGTAAGAAAACTTTTCTTATGCAAGGACTAAATCCCAACTTCCGGTCTTCTCCCCAACCAAATATCTCAACAAATTCTCCAAAATCCTATTTACTACCTTTTTATGTCCATCATTCTATGGATGAAAAGTAGAACTAAACTTTAAATTTGTCTTTAACTTCTTCCAAAGCATCCTCCAAAAGTATCCAACAAACTTTGTATCTCTATTTGAAATAATAATCCTAGGTAATCCATGCAATCTAACCACTTCCATGAAAAACAAGTTTGCTACATGTACTGCATCTATTGTCCTCTTACAAGGTATGAAATGTGCCATTTTAGAAAATCTATCCACCACCACAAATATAGAATCATTACCTCTCTGTGTCTTTAGCAAGCCAAGTATGAAATCCATGTTGATATCCTCCCAAGGTCTCTCTGGAACTGTCAAAGGCTTATACAATCCAACATTTTGACTACTCCCTTTTGCAACTTGACAAACTCTGCAACTATGCACAAATTTCCTAACATCCCTATGAATCTGTGGCCAAAATTAATTCTCACTTACCAATACTACTATCTTATCAATTCCAAAGTGTCCTACCAAACCTCCACTATGTTTTTCTTTCACGAAGTTATCCCTCATTGAAATCCAGGGTATACACAACTGACTCCCTCTGAACAACATATCCTCCTAAATGAAATAATCCAACCACTGACTCCTATCCTCCAAGACTAGCTCTTTACAAGCTTTTCAAGGTTCTGTAAAATTCGAGTCTTCCTCATACAAGTTCTTCAATTCATCAAAGCCTAATACCTCCACTCTCATCTCTGCCAATAAATTCCTTCTCCTACTCAAAGCATTAACATTTCTATTTGACTTTCCACTCCTATGTTTCAAAACAAAAGTATAACTTTGCAAGAATTCCACCCATCTCATGTGTCTTTGATTCAACTTACCTTGATTGTTCAAATACTACAATGCCTTATGATATGTATACAACACAAATTCCTTAGGTAACAAGTAATGTCTCCACTTCTTCAAGGCTTGAAATATGGCATAAAACTACTGGTCATACACTAAATACCTTCTCCTAGCATCATTCAATTTCTCATTGAAATAAGCTACTGGTCTTCCTTCTTGACTTAATACTACTCCAATTGCATTTCCACTTGCATCACAGTCTACCTGCAATACCTTATTAAAGTCTGGTAAAGCGAACACAGGCTACTCAGTCACCTTCTGTTTCAACAACTCAAAACTCCGATTTGCTCCAAATGTCCACCTAAAACCTTTCTTATCCCCTCTCATTATTTATGTCATAGGACTGCAAATAGAACTAGAATTCCTAATGAACTTCTAGTAGAAACTAGCCAATCCATGAAATAATCTTACCCCTCCAATACTCTCTAGTGTAGGCCATTCCACAATGGCTCTTACCTTCTCAGGATCCATCTTCAATCCATCCGTAGATATCACAAATCCAAGATATACCAATTCTTCCTTCATGAAACTATACTTCTTAATGTTTATCAGCAACTGCTCTTCTCTCAACCTCTACAAAACTTGTCTTATATGCAACAAATGTTTTTTTCTAGTCTTACTAAAAATTAAGATGTCATCCAAATAGACAATCACAAACTTACGCAATAATTTCTTCAATACCTCATTCATTAGTCTCATGAAAGTACTCGGTGCATTTGTTAGTCCAAAAGGCATCACCAACCACTCATACAATCCTTCATGTTATCTTCCACTCATCCCCTTCTTTGATTCTGATATGATAATATCCACTCTTCAAATCTATCTTTGTAAAGTATTAAGCTCCACTCAAACAATCCATAATGTCATCCATCTAGGGCAAAGGAAATCTATACTTCACTATGATTTTGTTTATGGCTCTAGAGTTTGTACACATCCTCCATTCTCCATCCTTCTTAGGTGATAGCACAATAGGTATTGCATAAGGACTTAAGCTTTCTCCGATCAAACCCTTCCTCAACAACTCTTGTACTTGTCTATTCAACTCTTCATTCTCTGTCAGTGTCATCTGGTGTGCTGCTTTATTAGAAAAACTAGCTCCAGGAATCAGATCCATGGAATGACTAATACTCCTCATAGGTGGCAATCCATCAGGGACATTATCTAAAATGATATCTTCATATTCTGCCAACATCTCCCTTATCTCCTCTGGTTGTTCATCTACATGCTTCAAGTCTCCAAACTTCTTAGGAACCAAGGAATAACACATGTTCTCATGTCTCAGTCCATCTAGAAATCTCCTTCCATCAACCAAAAAAATTATAGCATTCATACAAACCTCAATTTTAGGAACATCTTCCAATGGCAACAAAGTCTGCTTCATCCCATTAGCAACAATGGTATATGTGTTCTTCCCATCATGAATAACCTGTTTATCGTACTGCCAAGGTCTTCCCAACTATTAGTGATCCAAATCTGCACCCTTATGCCAAGTTGTGAAAGAACTCAATAGGTTTGGATGTAACATGGGATTGCTTTCAGGTTGTGGGTGTCTTATTTTGAAATCAGACCTCCAGATTATGGGTTGGCTCCCCTTTTGATGGTGTCACCTAAACTATTCCTTGCTAGGAAAAGGGGAGAAAGAAGCATGAAAAGAAAACTAACCCCTATGGTGATGCACTGAATGTTTTTCCTCAAACTTACACAACTGCTTTTACACACAGGTATGATCAACAACTTAATAGTGGCTTACACAACTCAAAACTTCATATGTCTTTGCATCAGTTCTTCATAACTAGGCAAAAAATGTCAAGGACAACATCTAGAAGGAAGAAAAATACATCTTCACAACTTAGACTCTATCCCAAACTAACTCAACACATGTTATGACTTGCAAGTTCATATTAACTGCATAAAGGAAAAGAAAAATTGGACAAAATCAAAGGGAAAACAATTCTACCATAAGATTCCATCAACCATTTCTAAAGCTTTCACAATAAAACAACATAATGAGAAGGTAAAATGAGTTAACTTATTAATCAAAAGGTTTTACACTACTGCATAAGTTTTCAAATTTGAGTTACAATACTATCCTCTGCCTAAAAAAGCTCCAAAAAAGCCACAATGCTTGCAAAAAGAAAGAAATAACTCTTGAAAAACTCAAGTTTGAAGATACTTAAGCAAGTTTGAAACAACTGTCCACACAAGTCCTTCTAGAAACCCTAGCCGGATGCAACATAAAGGCCAAAAAAGAACCTTCCAAAATCACTACAAAAGGCCTCCAAAATGCTGAAAAGTCAAGCTCAGACCCAAGTCATGCCAAAAGTGTGGCAAAACTGCCTCCAAAATGGTCCCATCTCCTCCAAAATAGACAAAGATGACCCACACATCAATCCCACATGTTGGTCAATATCATTATGTCTCCCAGCTATTCTGACTCACACTTTTAGTGTGTTTTCAAAGCATAGGGCTTAGCTAACCTCCTTTGACTAGATTTTAAAAGCACATGCCTTTTCAATACATATATTTTTTCAACTTTGCATTTTAAAATAACACTCAATTAAATGGCTTATATGTACGACACTTTAATTAAATGTTTTACATTACAAAACAATGCAAAAGAAAGGCTTAGACCTAGCCTATGTGAAAGGTCAAAATGTAACTCTATAGTCTTTGGAAGACTTTGCATTTTTCAAAAGACAATTAAAAAAGCACCAAGGAACATGTGGTTTTCCAAAAATATAACACAAGGCACAAATTGCCTAAGTCTCAAAACCTCATCATAAGGAAAAAAATGCCTAAGTTATAGACCTTAATTCAATGCCCCCATAACACATTGAAATGTGTTGTAATTTTAAAATACAAGGTAAAAATACCTTGTCAGCCTTCAATAGGGTTCAAACCCTAAAAAAAAACAAAAAGACTTTGTAAAAAAACCTCTCATTTCTCCATCGAGCATTCTGGAGCTCCACCTCTAGCTGCCATGGGGTTTCAATGGTTGCAATGTTGATGGTTTTTCTTAGAAGATTTTGATGAAATAACATGATTTCCACACTAGAATTTGAGGTAATGTGTTTTTCTGATGTAGAAATCTAGCTTTTTTATCATTTGCAAGCCATTTCATGAACAAGGATGCGACCCAAGAGCATTTTTTGATCATTTTTTTGTGGTTACTCTTTGTCGTGCTTCAGCCACCATGAGTGTGATCTTTGAAGCTCGAATGGAGGCTAAAAAAAAGTTAAATGTTTGCATAGAATGAGCAATTAGTTGGTTAGGTAAGCTTTTCTCATACCTCTCCCTTCATGATTTTTTAGCAAAAGAGCTTGTTTCGAGCCTCCATACTTGAAGAATAAAGCAAAAAGGTCAATTTCCCTCTGTATTTGAAGTTGGATTTAAAAAGCCCCAATGTATTCACTATTTTGTGAGGAAAATTTTCTCTTTTATGCCACGACCATGAAAGAACCACTAGCTTTTTGTTGGTATTCTGTAGAATGATTTCTATTGAATATCTCTTCAATACCTTTACATTTTCCAATGGATGCGACCATGTGCTTTTGGGTTCTTACAAAATAATGAGATATCATGGTTAGCATAAAACCCTAGTTCCTTTGCCTTTCATCTATAACTCGAGGGAATTTTGATTTTCTCACCGTGATAACCTTTCTTTGTTGATAAAATCGTGCAAGATTATAATATGAATGAGATTTCATGAGAGGGGACGATTGAAGCAAGAGCTTCCTAGCCAACTGTTCTGCTAGAAGATGTCGCCTTCTTAATAAGAAATGGTTTGTAAAATGATCGATGCCATTACACAATACGGGTATAAACCATAGAATTTACACATCTTTTCTATTCCTTCATGAGCACTATCCTTCTCCTCCACTTGCAGATCTGAGTCTTGACCTCCTATAACTATTAGAGGGTTTTAACACCAATCACTATTGTTGTGCAGTTTTTGCACACACGCCCCACTTGGAGTAGGGACCCTCTTTTCGGATGTCTTTTGACCTTTGGTTTTATTGGATTTATCATTTTGGGGTCTTGACATGTTGGTCTTGCTAGCTTTGACCTTGCCTTGAGGCTGGAGTTGATTGAAATTAAGTTTTAAGCCAAATCCGGGTTTTCACCTGGATCCGGGATTTTCCAGCTCTGGCGGATTTTCCCGGGCCCTGGTTCTCTGTCTGTTCCTGGCTGGATTCTCTGATTCTGGGTTTCTGCCTGGATTCGGGATTTTCGGGTCCTGGCGGATTTTTTCGGACTTTGCCAAAATCCCGATCTTCGCCATTTCCCCAGTTTCTGCATTTCTGCAAAATTTTTGTCCATTCGGATTTCCGCATATTCTGAGATTTTCCAAAATTCCGTTTTGGGCTCGGGTTTCTGGATTTGTCAGAAGTGTCTTGTCGCTCATTAATGCCGAGGTACCTTTGCTCAGATGAGTATATGGGAAGATTTAGGGCATTTTTAACATCATTCTGACTTCACTACTCACTTGCTTTTGCTCGGGCGATTAGAAATTCTCATTTGTGCTTTGAAGATTGATTTGGATTGTTTGCGTGCGAATTGATTGGAACCCTGCTGGTTAAAGTTTTCATTGCTAAGGACGCACTTGTTTCATGGTTTCTTCCTCGAGCTCGAATTTCATCCGCTCTGATCCATGGTAGGTTGCCGTTGGCCCCTTTCATTTATTTGCTTGATGATTGAGTGTTTCTGCGCTGATTGATGATAATTTCGGGTCGGCCCTTGCTTGATTTTGATCCCGTATTTATAGAATTTGGGTTTGATCCGTTTTCTTTGTGAAACCACATTACCCATGCCCTATGAGCTTGTATTTGCCTATTAAAATAATGGGTGCATCCGTTTGAGGGGTTCTGGGTTAGATTATTTACCCTCTTAGTGCGAAATCTGCCATATTGTGCGAAGTTAGGGTTTTCTTCGGTGTTTTGCTTAGAGCGGAAAATTCATTATAGTTGAGCGATCTTGTCCTTGTATCACGCTGACCCCCGTCCTGTGAGAATTCAGAGTGCTTTAGGTTAATCGTTGATTGATATTTTAAACCTTGGAGTTCCCCTGGTTTTAATGGCGAAGGTCTGGTTATTTAAATTAGGGCATCATTGTTTTGGTGTAGGGATTCATCTTTTGAGAGCCTTCGAGAATTTGAAATCCTTTGCATTCAGAGTTTTGTTGATTACCATCAGTTTTGAGACCATTGGAACTCAGGTAGAGGAGATCCCATGATCATTTGGCTGTTGGTTCGCGTTTCGCTGTTTATCGAGTTTCCGAGGTCCTCGTAGAATTCCTCCGCTCTCGGATTTTCCCGATTTAGGCTTATTCCGTGGGCTGGGGTAATTCCCGAAACATTTTGAACTGTCCGCGAAAATCCGCCCCATCCAGATTTTTCCGGTTTTCCTGTCTGGCTTTGTCCCGTTTGTTTTTTCAGAGATAGGATTGATGGAGTGAACACTAAATGCTTATTTCTTGTTACCAATGCATGAATTTCATGATAATCTAATGATTCTTGGCTGTATTAATGATTTGTTTGACTAATCATGTCTTGGCGACAGGAATCCGTCTGGGTCGGATTTCTCCAAAATTCTGCCTCGACGGGATTTTCCCAGATTGCGATATTTTCCCGGACTTCGTTGTTTTTCCGGATCTTCAAAGGATTAGCAGTTGTGATGGATTTTGATTGATTTACATGATTTGTGCTAACCTTTTGGATAGGAATATGCCTAATAATTGAATACTAATGGTGTCTTTTGTGAATGCAGGCCAAACCAAGCAAGGCTGCTACCAAAAAATCTAAGGGTGGCTCGGAGGGGTCATCTATTTATGAGGCAGAACGATTGAGACTAGATATGAAGAGCCAGCTTCCTGAGAGCAGGATATCCTCTGTATGGTCTGAAGTATCTGATACCAATGTGGGAGCTTGGAGGTATGAATAGTTTAAACAGAGGACAGCGGAGAAGGATCTGTCAGCCCTGAGGCAAGGAATGATGAAATCCGGACTGGTGCATGTGGCAGGCTTCCCTCTGGCAATTCAATGCTATGAGTTGATTCTCGAGTGCGCCAAGTAGTATGACTTTGATACACAAAGGGTGGTTAGTACCGATGGAAGAGTTCTGGCGAACTTCAGTCCTGTTTCTATTTCACAAGCTTTCAACATGCCGGATCTACCTTCTGTATGTTCTCTAAACATAGACACAGCCAAAACATACTATGAGAATGAGCCAACCAAGGCTCAACAGATGATTAACTCCTGGTTGGAGAAGCTGAAATCGCATCACTCTAAGTTGCCCAAGCAATTACATAGAATTAAATTCAAATCACATATTTATGATGCGATAACATTCCTAAGTAGGGTAGCAGGGTTGAAGGCTGTTGGAGTATTGGAAAACTGGATGGTGCACGTAATTAGCAAGATTGAACAGGGCACCAATTATCACTGGGCCGGGCTTATTAGCTCTGAAATTGATAAGCAGCTAAGGAATGTCTTGGAGACCAAGAAGCTCACCATGTCCTCATATGTGGTGTATGTATTAGCCAGATTCTACCCATACAGGGGTTTGAATCCACAAGGGACGTTGGGTCAGGACATAATCTATGAAGTTTACCCGGAGCTACATCTAGGACACAAGGACTACCGGAGAGCCAACGATGCCTTCACGATGCATATTACCCGAATGCTACAGAATGCTGAGCACATGAGGTTGTCAGATGGAGCCAAAGGGATGATAAAGAACTACGGAGCCTGGTTCATCCAATTCCCCACCTTCACCTACCTTAGAATTGATGGATGTCCGGTTGCTCCATATAGGTTACCTTGATATCCTACCGATCACCTTGTGCTATTAGAGATTGTTAGACAGATTTGTGAATTTGATGCTGTGGTAAAGAGGGAAAAGCACAAGACAGGCTTTGGTGGAGACTTCCCTCTTGGGATTGGTGTAGCAGAAGTGTTCCCTTCTATCCAATCCGCCCACACTGCATGAGAGGAACTAGCAGCATATGGTTTCTCCTTCCACTCTAAAAGGATGAACTTTGACATAACTGGAGAAGCACAGAAGAGCGCCACTAGGGAGTATAGGCATAAGGATGATCTAGAAGACTATTGGGTCAATATCAAAGATGACCTTGAGGCCAGAAAGAAGAGGTACTCCAGGCTCCCTGTGCAGGCAGTCAGAAAATACAATGTCAAGTTGATCCTGGATCAGTTGGAAGATGATGGAAATTTGGTACAGGACCACGCCTATGAAGCTGTGAAAGACAGGCTGGTTGGGGATATCAATTGGAATGAGGATGAGGTTACAGAATTGGAAGATCTGATGGACCTGGTTATGAAATACACTTATTCTTGGTTAAAGCACAAAGTTTGGGAGATGGAGAATGAGAAGGTAACCTGCACCTTCAATTTGATGGGCAATCTTAACCCCATGTCTACTTCAGAGGAATCTGGGGAAGATGACCCCAAAGGGAAAACCACGAAGAGCTCTCCTTTTAAGATAAAGATTAGAGGCCCCAAGGAAAGTGAGCCTGAGACAAAGAGGAAGCCGAAAGGAAAGAGAAGATGGAAGACTCTGACGATCAGTAGGTCTTCTGATGAGGAAGAGTCAGGAAAAGCAGAAGAGGAGGATGTTCCTCCACCACCGAAGAAGACCCGAACAACCAGAACTTCGAAGAAGAGGAGTCAAGAGGCATCAAAGGATGAGCCTCCTATTGTCGATGTGGAGAGCTCAGGAGGGGAGAAAGCCAAAGTCTACACAAGGAGATCCAGGAATCCCTCTCCAAAGGACGCTGTGCTGAAGGCAGATCCTTCGCCAAAGTCACCGACTACAGAACCATCCAAGGCTGTTTCTCCTCCACCAAGCATACATGAAGAGGAAATTCCGGCAGAGCATGAAACTAGCGGAGAAGTAGAGCCCTTCAAGGAAGGGACACTTTTTGGTGAGGCAGCTGAGCTGGAAGTTGAGAAGGAGGGGGAACGACATACTTCTCCACTGGTCCAATATGAGGATTCTCCGGAAAGTGACAAAGGTCACAGATCACCTGAGCCGGAAGAGAACATCCCTGTGAGAACCCCATCACCGGTGCAGCCAGAGGTGGAGTTTGATGAGGGCGATCAAGGTGAGCAGTTCCCTGAGAATGAGGAAGACAAAATGGCTGCAGAGGAAGAGGAAAAAATGACAGAACAGCCGGAAGAAGCAAAAACAGAAGAAATCCGGGTGGAGCCTACAGCCCCAGACTGGTTAGAAAAAGAGCTTGCAAGAAAGAAGCAAGTGGTTGTTGAAGACACTCCCTTGGATTGGGATGAAATGCTGTCAAAGATCAGAAAGGGAAAGAAAAGAAAGGCGAAAAAGGTGGTTTCAAGGGTGGAAAGAGATGAAACGAATAACAAGGTTATCCATATTGCCACCCCTGCTGCAGACAAAACAAGAGAAGAAGTCACCGGTCAGGACTACCATGTTCAGACTATCAACCTTGGGCCTGCATCCATGGAGCAGGATATAGAGGAGTTTGAAGGCTCCAGTGCTGTGATGGTTGGTAGGTTGAGGAGGGAGACCCAGACCAAGCAGGAGTTGAAAAAGGAAAATGAAAGGTTAAGGAAATGCTTGGAAGAGATAATGAAACCCTTGCAATCCCTCCATCCTTCTTCATCTACCACCCCTTGTTTCTTACCCAAGGAAACAATCTCCGAAATTGAGAAGATGAAAGCCTCAGCCCAAGCTGTAATAGATTAGCTGATGAGTGTGCAAACAAAGGGAGATGATACCATCAAAGACATCCTTTCTGTTGGGAAGGATGCAATCTGGGCCAAGGAGCTATTAGAGCATGTGCTGTCTCAGGACAAGGAGGATATGGACCTCTTACTGCAGAAATCAAGAGTCATAATAGGACATGGCAAAGATCAATTACTTGCAGATGGCATCCTTCCTTCTTCCAAATTGGATGAACCTTGGGAATGGTTCGAGGCTCTGCAAATTAGGCAGAAGGCCATGAAAAAGATCCTGAAACTGAAGAAATCAATTGATGGGGATCTCACTAGTATCTATGATGGATGCATTGCCTTCTTTGAGGTGATGACTGGAAGGAGGAAGATAGCCCCAAAATATCTAGGTCTGGAACAGCTGAAGGAGTGGTGGCATGAAGTTTATGCCCCTGATGCGGAAAGTGTTGTAACCGGCCACCAACTTGATGATGCAGCTACCTACTTGGTTGTAATGGATAAGTATATGGCCAGCAAGGAAGATTGGAATAAGACTGTTGAACAGTCCAAAGAGGAGATTGACTCCATTAAATGCCGACTTAGGGTATTACCTTTGCCACCTGTCACCGCGTTGGATGGAATATTCTTGAGGGTCCAAGGGTCATCGGTTTAGAGGAAGGATAAGGGAAGTGGCAGTTAATGCCTATTTCAAGATTTGTGCTTCCCTATTATCATAGGGCATGCATTGGACCGGACTTCATTGGGGACTGTGTCAAGGACGGCCTTGATGGTGATTGGCATTTAATGTGTGCCTTAGTTTGATTCTTCCTTGGCCGACCTGTTTTGGCGGTTTTGTTATTATTTTGTAAAAATGTTTGGCTAGGCCGACATGTCTTGAGATTTGCTATAAATGGGCATTCTTGCCTCATTGTAAAGGGTTAGCTAGAAGACATTAGAAATAAAAGAGAAAAAGCTAGAGTATTTTGTAATAGGAGTAGTATTCAATTTCTTGAAGCAAATACTGTATCAGAACAGTGGAATTGTTGCAGCATTTTGGTGATTAATACAATTGAAGACATTGTGGTTTTCCTGGTGCAATCTCTTGTGTTATTCCATCTTGCATGGTTCCTGTTGTTTTATGTTTTAAATTGCTTGAAGATTTAGGGTTAATGTTCAAAATTAGATTAGTTTTAATTTGGTGAATGATGTTTGTGATTTCATATTTGGAATGTTTGTAGCAATCTCTGGTCTATACTCCCAGTAACTATCTGATTGTAGTAGGCTGGTGAAGTCAACCTAGACCGAATATTTATTTGTGCTTAAGTTCGATTGTAGATGCATGTATATGATTTGAAAATCTATATACCTTAGAAGATTGCACCGTTCTTGTAAGATTGCATTGTGGGTCAATCAGGAACTGGTTATTTGAGATTGGTCCATTCCAGATATCTGTCATTTGCATTGTTCATTCTAGGAATAGTTTAGATCTTATTCAATCCTTGCACCCTTGTCTTTTGCTATTTCTTTATTATCCGGTTAGATTTAGGATTTAAGATCATCAAATTGCAAGATCTGATCAGTGGAAAGATACAGTTTGCTTGTAGTAAGGTTCGATTGTGATTACCAGCATTTCACATATTATCTGAGTTGTTTATGCATTGTTATGACCTAACACCCGAGAGACCTTGGGGTGATTTTTAGCGATTTATAGTTGAAAATAACCTTTCAAGAGAGATAGAATATTGCATTCTGTCTGAGTTGTTGCTGTGCAGAAAACACCATCAACAACTATATCTTGCATTTTCTGTAGAAAGCTACTCTAACTCGGGCTTGTATGAATACATTATGTTGTGGGAATATTATGAAAGCTTTCTGAATATACTCTCCACTATAGGTCATGGCATCATCTTGTACATTTCCTGGCAGTGATATTATAAAATGCTTTCTTACATGGTCTTCTAGGCTTGTTGCTTGTCATACTCACTGTGCCTTTGATGAGGAACTTTGTGCCCTTATGTTGTTAGAGTTTCCAAAGATGCATGAAGAAACAACACTATGGCATATGTGTAATAACTCAACATCTTCTTTACACAGATCAATTCCTGTGTTCAATGATCCTTCAGGCCCCTGTAATCTATTAAAATATTATATGTGAATGAATTAGGTTTCACATTTTCATGCCCCATCATTTCTAATAGTATTTTCTCAAAATATTCTTGAGCTTTACAAATGCCATGTTCCTTGGAAACCAAGGCCAAGTAAATTGAATGCTCATTCTATCTGCCTAGGTCAATTCCATACTGACTTCTACCAACCAACACATCATAATCAAATCACATTTTCATTTGTTTAAATTGCATTATGAGATTTTCAGAAATTTCCAACAATTTTTTAATCCATTTTGCAATTTTCTTTTGCAATAGGGCTTACAATATCATTTATTATCCCATGGGAAGGATTTGGCATCACTGTTTCCACATTTTGAAGGAATTTTGTGTCTCAACAGGGGTTAGGGAAGATAGTGGCGGTAACAAATTCTCTACAACTTCATAATCCATTTAATTAATGAATCTTGTTTATGAATTCCACTCAAGCTTAGTGTGCATGTGATAAATGAATATCTTGGGAAATCTCTACATTACAATTCCTCATCATTTCCATAACATTAGCTCTTCTCTGTGATTCTATTTGATTGAAACGACCTTTAGATGTGCTATTTCAAATCTCATTGTGTCATTCACTGTCCATAACACACGGTGCTCTCATTGCATGATTGTTTTGTCCTTTTGCATTTCATGATGAAGCACTTGTGATACTAGCAAGATCTTCCATTCCCAATGTATTCCACTACTTAGAGGACTATACATTTGGTAACATTCCCATAGCCATGACTCATGATTTGATGGATATTTCACACCATTTACAATCCTAGATTTAAGATCTCACTATTTTGAAAACATTTTTATACAGAGACTTTCAAGTTTTGAAGAGAACCTTTCTGCAGTCATCCCTTTCATCAACACTAACACTATTGTCCTCTTTACATTGCATCATACATAACAATGTTCTTATTCTTTCATCATTAACTCTGTATACTATCCCTTAGCACTAGTAATTTACCTATTTCCATGCTTTGATCACTGTCAAAATTGAGACCTTCCATTTTAATGGCTTTTCAATGACAAATAACAGGAAATTTTGTGCATATTTTGTTCTCATGATGAATGACAGTCATTGTATTACTATGCACTATGATGTATGTTTCTTTAGCTATGCCATTGTGCCTCTCCTCAAACCATCATGCATTGATTGTTTATCAGAGTGTGCACTATAGTTGTTTGTGAATACTCATTGTATTAGTAGCAAGATGATTATCAATGCACATTAGTTACTCATCTGCATCAATGTGCTTTCCTTATTTTGCATTGCTCTTCGAGACAACATACTGTCATAGTGGCTTTGGCCTTGCATTCAATTATTCTTATGCCATATTCTATCCTTACTATCCATGAGCACTTACTGTCTTCCCTTCAAAATGCATATAGTTGTTTCAACACATTGCACTTCTTTATTCATTTTGCAAAGGGAACCATTTGATATAAATAAACTGCATGTCACTTCAAGTGACCTCTTTCATCTATCCACCATATGACTTGATCGATGGTACATGTAAATGCATATTTTCATGAAATTACTGCCCATTCAAGAGTCATGGCCTGCTGATTGCATTTTGACAATGCTTGATACCTATTCTTGAAACCAAGAAAGCTCCCTTTACTGCCCTATAACATGTACTCAATATTGTTGTCCCTTCATGACATGTAGCATGATTTTTTGGTGTCCTTGTCATGAGATCATTGTTGATGTCTCCTTATCCACCTAAGACCGCCCTTTGCAAACTCTTAAAAGTTATTCTTATACTCACTTGGCATCACTTTTTCTTTAATCCTATTGGGAAGACATGTGTCATTTATGATGATGACCTAAAAGCTCACCATCCTAGGTGATATGTGGCTGTCCAATAGGATTGAGGTGAGATGGACTTGATAGTACCTTGAACTGTTCCTTCTTGTTTCCCCATATTCCTCATGATGGCTTTAAGCATGCCTTGATTTCTCCTTCATTATTTTAAGAGATGCATAATTGAACTTGATGCATCTTTGAAATCACTTTCTTCATTTAATGAAATGGATCATGGATCCACTTAAGATGATTGAAAGACATGTCCAACAAAATGTAACTTCCTCTTGACATGATGGAAACCATATAACTAATTCATTATGAAAAGATGAAGTATGAACTCTTGACAACTCAAATTATGTGTTGCATCTTTTGAATCTGATAATGAAAGTTGATCATCTGGTGTGATTCCATATTGATTTAATGCATTAATAGCATGTCTATCATCAGAGGGAGCATACTGAGCTCTACCCTCTTAAAAAATTAGATGGAGCATGCTGAGCTCTACCCTCATGGGAGCCCCATTTACCCCACATGTTGTAATTAGTTGAATCAAAACAGTAACAAGACTTGTCCTAAATCTGTACAAGGAACAAATAGTTAGATAAAAAAAGCATATCATAGGTGTGTTTGATCACTCCTTTCTTATTTTTAGGGACACTTATGGTATGCTGCTATTTTAATGCTTGTAGACATTAGATTACACATTTATGGATGTTTTGCATATGATTTTGATCAGGGATCTTTCATTTCTCTAACAAGATTATTTTTATCCAATGCAAGAAACCTAGGAGCAACGAGGAGGGTGAAAAATGGAAGTAGAGGAGCATAGTAGGATCAAAATGATGTGAGGCCCAGTGAACGAGGTTTGTCATTCCACTAGGCAATGACGAGTCCCTTTTCATGTTATATGCAATTTATTTTTGTTATCCATATGTGTATGATCTCTTCTTTACTAGCATTAGGATAGCCAGTCCCTTGGCTTGTGAGGGACATTTATACGCTCATGATTATCAATAAAGATTAAATTTTCAATACATATTGGTTCTCTTTCTTATTTGTCTGTAATTGCAACACTGGAATAAAATGCAATCTATTTTTTGGCAATCTCTTTCATGCATATTGATGAACTTAGTAGAATATAATGTATCTTTTAATGTTTAAATGAAAAACACCAAAAGAATAAACACTAAGTTACCTGATTTGAGCTAAAAGCTAAAAATTAGGTAACACCAACAAAACATGGCATACATCCATAGGAATGATATCACACAAAACTTCATCATGATAATTTCCTATCTTCAATTTCACCAAATATTATTCACTTACTAGTATCTTATGCTCATCTTGAATCCATGCTATCTGATAGGGCTTTGGGTGTTTCAATCTTTCCAACTTCAATTTGGTCACCATTTCTTTAGAAACCAAGTTCTCAGAGCTTCCACTATTCACAATCACTCTGCAAAATTCACCAACTACCTTGCATCTGGTCCAGAACAAATTCCTTCTCTATAACAATTCATGCTCCATCTCACTTTGACACAATACTCTTCTATTCACCAGCACTTCTCCCTCTTTCGATTTATTAGATGATCTGGCATGATCCTCCTCAAAAAGGTTGTTCTTCTACTGTTATCTATCTTTTTGCTTGCCTCTCCTTGATTACATTCAAATGCTCTATGTCCTTCTCCACCACACTTAAAACAAGTTCCCTTGAATACTCTTTTCTCCTGACCTCTATCATCTTTTCTATAACCCTCATTTCGGCAACCGCCATATTCTCCTCTCTGGTAAGAGTTTCCATCATCTCTACAGTATGAATTATCATTCTTACTGACTTCCTTATCTTTATTCTGATCTACAAAAGATACTCACCCTCCTCCGGTAAAAGTTCTTCCTCTCTAAAATATTTCACCTCTTCCTCTCTGTCTCTACTCATGTATTTTATTTAGCTTCTCTTATGCTTTTAGGGCACATTGATATGCCTCCTCCACACTTGACAACTTGATCAAACTGATCTCATCTTGTATAGACGACTTCAAGCCATTCACATATCTGGCTACTTGCTCAGTCTCATCCTCAAAATTTTTGGATCTGATATTCAACTTGTAGAACTCCTCAGTATACTCTATCACACTTGACTCCTTCTACTTCAAATTTTGTAACTTCCAGAACAAACTAATTTGATAATCTGCGGGCATAAACTTTGTCTTTAACTTATTCACCATCTGATCCCATGATTTTATCTTCTCCTTTCCTCTTCTTTTCCTAGATCTATCTACAAATGTTCCCACCCAAGGGATGCATTTCCTTTCAACTTTGTATAAGAAAATTTAACCTTCTTGTCTTCGGCGGTACCTTCAAAATCAAAATACTTCTCCATCTTCGTTATCCAATCAAGCAATTCATATGAATTCAACTTATCACTATAATCCAGTGGATTGAAATGTGGTTTAGTATTTATTTTGGTTAGAGCTCTTATGAAACTCTCTTCTCCCTAATCCAAGCCAAGTTGATTTTCTCTTTCCCCTTCTTCCTATTCTTCTACCTCTTAATCATTCTCATTATCAACTAATCAACCTCTCCTCTGGGTCATTTTGACTGCTTCTAATCTAGCAACAATTCCTCTCAACATCTCCATTATAGTTGGGTCTGCATTTCCGCACACTCCATTTCCTCTACCATTTCTTCTTTCTACCATATTTACACAAGTCCTATGCAGCTGCAGGTTGGATCCTCAGTTCGCCACTCCACAACAAATCTTTGAGAGGACTCTGTAAAATTTGACAATCTCTCACAAAATAAACCTTGCTCTTATACTAATTTGGTGCAGTCGCAGTAGGAGGGTCCTCAAAGAGAATATTCCAAACCGTGTAGCAAGAGTTACACAACATAAGCCACATGGAAAATGGAGGAAAATGCAGATTCAAACATTCATATTACTAGAAATTTAAGTTACAATTAGCCGGCAACATTCAAGTTCATAGATTGGGCTCATAGGCTTGATACAACATGCTCGAAATACAATATTCCTATATGCTCCTTAATACAAGAAGAAATATTACATATAAAATCCCATATTCATCTACTTAGCAACCTAATGATCTATTATAATGATTTATATCACATCCTGAGATCTAGAATCTTTCGCGTCGGCCAAAGATCATTACAATCTCTAATGAAGGAAACGTAACGTGTGCGTGAAATAGGTTGGCCTTAAATTTGAATTTCTCCTCGACAGGTGCATAGGATGAAGTGTGGACCTAAATTAAGGTCGGGGAAACTCCATGTAACAATTTGGAACACATCGCAAGGATCCGCAAGTTACGGGAAGGATCCACAAGAGACAAAACTAGTTGTTAGGCTCGAAACTGCTTTGGTGCTTGGTCCTAGAAACTGTCACTTAACCCAAAAGCAATAACTTTCCGAAAAAAGATCCAATCATTCTAAAATTTTAGAATAAGGGAAAATGAACATGTCCATGATGAAAACATAGATCTGCAAGGTTTGGTGAGCAAATATGCTAAGTTTTCCAACTTGAACTGAACAAGAACAAAATTGAAATGAAAATATTTTTGGTTGATGCAAGATTGCAAAGAACCAAGGATGCTCTTGCATAATCTTAATTGAGACAAATTTGTGGGAGGAAGCCAATCTAATATGGCTTGGATCTTTTGTTGATCAACCTGAAATCCTTTAGTACTTATGACATGTCTCAAATACAATACCTTTGTTGACCCAAACTCACATTTGGACATCTTATTAAAGAGAGACTATTGTTCTAGAATTCCCAAGACTATATCCAAGTGCTTCAAATTTTCTACCCATGTTTTTCTATAGATCAAAATATCATCAAAGAAACCCAATACAAACTTCCTCAAATTCTTACCAAAAACATGATTCATGCATGGATGGAAAGTTTTTGAAGTATTGGTGAGACCAAAGCGCATAATCAGGAGCTCAAAATTCCCATAGTGAAACAAGAAAGCAATATTTTTAACATCCTCTTCCCTCATTTAGATATAGTGGTATCTAGACCTCAAGCCAATCTTTGAGAAGTATACCAAAACATGTAGTTCATTAATCAACTCATCTATCTACGATATGTGGTATTGGTTCTTAATGGTCCTTTTGTTCAATGCCCGATAATCTATGCACATCCAGATAGTGTCATATTTCTTCTTTACCAACACCACTTAAGATGCAAAAGGGCTAGTTCTTGGTCTGATGTAGCTCATATCTAGCATCTCCTTTATTTCTTTCTCTATATCTTCCTTGTACATTAGGGGACGGCGATAAGATGTGGTCATAATAATCTTTAATTCTGGTTCAAGTTCTATTGTATGATGGAAACCTCTATCTAGTGGCAGTCTGGAAGGCATGTCACTAAAAACCAAACTATGCTTATCTAGAATATTTTGTATATCAATATGAACTTACCATTCTTACCTTCAAAATACTTCTTTGAAATCACCAGAAAAATAGCAGTCCAAGTGACTTGGTTCTTTGAAAAGATCCTCTCCAACCTTTTGGTTGATACTACTTGTGGACCTCCCTTAGCCATTCTTTTTAGAACCACATCCTTCCCATTGGATTTGAACTTGAGTTCCCTCATTTGGTAATTTGTATTGTACTCACCCAATGAATGTAGCCACTTCACACCCAAAATCACATCAATTTCACCCAAACCAATAACATAGAAATCATCACAAACCTTATGATCTCAAAATGTTATGTCCACCTTCCAGACTTTCTACTTGCAGGGTAAGTTATACCCATCCGCCACAGTGACAGTGAAGCCTTCAAAGCCTTCCACATTTAGTCCCTTCCTTTTCACAAATCCTTCATCAATGAAGTTGTGTATAGCTCCACCATCAATTAGAACAGTCACTCTTTGTCTAGAAAGGACTCCTTGAACTTTGAAATAATGGTACCTATATGTGCTAGATAGTGATGCTAGAGTACTACCATTATCTTTCTTCTTATCCTCCCCCTTCGAAGGGGTGCCTTCTGGATCATGAAACTCACCATACTCATTTGATTCAACTCTTTGTTAGAAATGACTTCAATGTAGTGAACTTGCCCCTTTCCAAGACATTTGTGTCCCAAAACCCATGGCTCTTTGCAAGAGAAACAAAGTTTCTTCCTCTTGAGCTCATTCTTGGTTTCATTATCCATCTTCTTAGGTGCAACAGGGGGAGCATATTTCTAAGCTAACCCATGCTTCTTTTGGAAGCTCCCTTTTCGCTTATTCCATATTGAGGGTTTTTATTTCTGCTAAGGAACAAAATTCTCTAGATCAAAATCCTTTTGAATAGTCTCTTGAAGTGTTGAGGGTTGGAATTCCTTCACCAAACCCTTGAGTTGTTCTGCCAAGCCTTCAATGAATAGGACTATGAGTCTCTTCTTTGAGATGTCAGTTACCATGACTGATAACCTCTGGAAATCTATGACATATTCTTCCACACTCCCTTTTTTCTTGAGGCAAGAAAATTCTCTTAAATGTTCCTTCGAGTCTCTCCTATCAAATTTGTCAACTAATTTTCTACAAAATTCATCATAAGATTTGATCAATTTGTGGCCTTGAGTGATCAACCCTTGGTACCACCAATCATGAGCAATTCTTTCGAAATGTATGGTGGAAAATTTTATGGAATCTTCCTTGAACATTGTCTTGAGTGCCAAATATGTATCAAGTTTTTGCAACCATCCATAGTAATGTTTTTCTTAGATCCATCAAAAGGGGAAATATATAGCTTTCCCAATGATTGTTCTAGTTCTTTTGGCTTAAGGGGTGAATGGTAAGTTCCCCTTTTATTCTTCTTCATTTCCATTAAATATTTCAAAGACAAGATCTATTTTATTGGAGTGTCTAAAGCCCTATATTCTTCATAAGATCTTGAGATGTCATATTAGAGGGTAGTTTCTCCCTTTGGAACTTCTTCCACTCTTTGAATGAACTTGGGCTTAAGGGGCCTATTACTAAAGTCTATTTCAGATCCTTGTATAACAATCACCTTCTCCTTCCCCTTTCCACCACTCAATTCACTAAAGGCACCAACTCCATTAATGCTATCATTCTCCTTCCTTGCATTAGTCTAGATCCATTGAAACATCTGACTGAACATGTCAAAAAGACAAATTTTCCCTTGTATCATCTCAAATTTTGCTATGGCTTCATCATCCTCCATGGTTTCTCCTTAACCTGATTTCTTCAGTTCTCTTCTCCCAAGACTAACTTGACAACATTAATCATTATAAAACCCTACAAGCTGGCATAATCTTGCTCTGATACCATTGTAATGTCCCTAACATGTATTATAACAAAACTAATATATATAGATTGTATTCAATTCAATTCAACACATGAACACTAGAAGATACTCAAATATGTTGATATATTAATTACAACTCACAACAATGATCCAGAATGATATACAAGATTACCACAAAGCAACATGCAATACTATTGTCTTTCTTATAGAATCCTTTGAAGTGTAGATGCAATTTCCAAATGAGAATTCCCTCAGGAACCAAAGGGTTTCATCCTCTTATCCTAGTGAACACTTGGTTTTCATCTAATGAACAAAACTCCTATGGGTTTTCATCCACAAAAGGAATTAGAACACAAGTGTCCCAAAATACAGAAAATGACATAATAATTTGATACCTATTACATGGATTAATTCCCTACATTTATATGCTAACAATTTATTTAAGGAACAAGTCAGCCTTGAGCCCAGAATTGAATTTCTATCATGCTACATTAGGTCAGCCTTAAGGCCAACTTAGATTAATCTGGAATAAGCATGCCACCTTGTGGACCTATCAACATGATTCCCTAGCCCCTTCCTTCTTCTTGAAATTTCACAATTTTTTTCCCATGATCCGAAGGGGTCTTATCCCTTAAGCTTGTTGAAGTTGGTGTTAGTTGCTTAGAACAGTCATCTTCTGACAAATTAATCTCCTCGGTACCTGATCCATTTTGATTTGGATATGATGAGAAGATGCCATTACTGATGCTATGTTTCAAACTGCAAGCCGAATTACACTCCTACAGAGGAATACATAGGATTTCTCAGAATCAACCTTATTCTAGCATAGGGAGCCTGGAATGGTGATCTTATAACAATTATATCTTTCTGGTACCTACTCCATTCCCACCAAGAGTTTGATATGATGTGTAGTTACCATAATAGGTTCTATGTTCCAAATTTCAAGACAAATTGTGTTCGTACGAAAGGAATGTGTAGGGATTCTCGAATTCCACCCTGCAACTGTCTTTCCTGAAAAAGGGACATGACACCAACCCAATCTTCAGATATTCATACATAATGGATAGATTCATATGCATATATATATATACACACATACATATATGTCTGTGTGTGTGATTACAGATGTATTTGTATGTATGTTATGGATGTAAACCAGAAAGTATTCCACATACTACCTCTTCACCACAATGGCTACATGCAATAACATTAAAAAACTAATTGCATAGAATTGTCATGATAGAAACAAACTTGAAAAATATATTGAAAGTTGTCAAATACATATACTATATAGTTAGACAAACATACTTAAACAAATATACAGATACATATATATAAATATACAATTTTATATATATATATATATATATATATATATATATATATATATATGGAGAGTAATAAAAACTAACATGTATTTTTTTGTGTTTAGTTGCCAATCCAAACTTTAGATATTCATACATAGTGGAAAAAATACACACACACACACACACACACATATATATATATAGATACATATATACATATATACATACATACATACATACATACATACATACATACATACATACATACATATGTATAGATACATATGAAGAGTAATAAAAAATAAGATATATATGAAGAGAATCTAATCATACATTAAACTATCTTGCTAATTGGGGTGTGGTTCAAACATAACACTACCTAAGTAGAATGTGCCAGTTGATGGGATGGGCTTTAGAAAATCTTGAAATCTAATATGGAAAGCTTAGAATGGACTAAGCAAATTCCTTGTTAAACAAAGATCCTACAATATTTTCATACATACATAAATACATACATACATACATATGTATAGATACATATGAAGAGTAATAAAAAATAAGATATATATGAAGAGAATCTAATCATATATTAAACTATCTTGCTAATTGGGGTGTGGTTCAAACATAACACTACCTGAGTAGAATGTGCCAGTTGATGGGATGGGCTTTAGAAAATCTTGAAATCTAATATGGAAAGCTTAGAATGGACTAAGCAAATTCCTTGTTAAACAAAGATCCTACAATATTTTCCTTGGAACTGAGGAAAAAACTCATTATAAAACAATGTGCAAAATGTTTTCTTGGCACGCATAGAGGTAGATGTAGGATGGAAAAGAAAGATATATCAAATATTGTTTGCCCATTTCATGAGAACATGTTGGATCAAGTGACAAGGTTGTTTCAGATGATAGAAAAAAAGGGCTTAACTGCAATCATGGAGGTTATTGATAGTAGCCTCTAATTAGATGGTCATATTCATGACAATATGGTATATGAGCACTTCTACACTTTTATGGAGGGTATGGGAGAGAAGGATTTGGATATGGGGTTGGTCCCCGCTTTATTGAAACCAGATATTTGTCCATTGGAATTGAATGGTATTAGTAGGATGGACGTGAGCCCAAGGGAGAAACACATAGTGGGAATATTTGACATTGAATCTGCAAAATGCAAGTTTGTCAATGTGGTGGTTGTTCAACCTTTTTGTGAAGGCATTTTAAGGGGGTATATGGGCACTTTTCACTTCTATCTCAACAATTATGGTGATCTCCTTATACCAGAGCAAACTATAAGGGTGAATGAGCTAGCCAATGGCATCATTACCTTAAAAGACTGGAAAGCATAATATAGGCTCATACAACAATTGTTTTTTTGGGTTGTTATTATAATGAGAGCATTATTGTAAAATATTCTTGTGAATATCTATAAGTACAACAAAAATGTAAGTTGATAAGTAAAGAATAAAAAATACAAAATTTGTCCTATATATGTATGTTGATATGTTGTATGTGCAATGGAAAATACACAAAGACTAACACAATTTCATGACTACATATATACATATATATATGTATGTATATATATACATACATATATATATACATATATATATGTATGTATGTATGTATGTATATATATGTATACATATATATGTGTGTGTGTGTGTGTACACTTTTATGAATTTAAAGGAGGCTTCTATGAATTAACCAAGATATATATAAAGGAGGCTTCTATGAAATAACCAAGAAATATATACTCAATTTCATGAATATAAAGTAGGCTTATATGAATTAACTGAAAAGAGTAAATAAAAAAACAATTTCTTGAAATTGTAAATGGGTTTGCAACGAATAACCTGCAAGAAAAAATACCCTCATTTATTTATAACATTTAAATAGACAATTCATGAATATAACTGTTAAATTCACACTTCATGAAAATAACTTTCAAATATTTTACCAAGGAGAGTATATAAAACACATGGTAGAGGAAAATAAAAAATGAAGATGTATGTTGCCATGTTCTGTTTGTAATCATAACTTTGAGAGATAAATACACAGTTTCATGACCATCTATACATATATATATGTATACACACATATACATATATATACACATATACATGTATGTATAGATATATGCATATATATATATATATATGTATATGTATA
>VDFB02321262.1:374910-414043 GCA_007258455.2 Sequoia sempervirens
GGGAAAACCATGTAAACAGAAGTTGTTCCTCATGGTCCTAGGGGTCTAGTGGTGTTGTGTTCATGTCCTTTTGTGTTGTCATTGAGAACTTGTGGCTTCTCTTGCCTCATTTTTTGTGTCTTCTTCCAAGTTGCCTAGTTGTCAAACTTAGGGTTAGGGAGATTGTGCACCTAGTCTTGTGAAGTGTTGGGGGTTGTAATTCTTTGTGGTTGGCCTTGTTGGAGTCCTCCACATTCCTCATAGATCATGGGGTGTTGTGGAGTAGTTCCATCTGCTTGTGTTTCGTCATGTTACAATGAGATGTCTTGGGAAACATGAAGTTGTTTGGGAGTTACTCATCATCATTCTTGTTTGTGGTGAGTTGTGCCTCTTGGTTAGACAACCTCTTGTTAAGTTTTTCCTCTGTGTTTAGATTTGTGAAGTGTGTCAAGATGTGGATTGGAGGTTGATGTTTCCCTTATCCTATTTTGGTGTGGTGTTGTGAGAGAATGTGATTGTGGTTTAGTAACCGATTATTGTGTAGGTGTTATCCTCTCTCTCTTGTTTGTTCATCGTGGTGGATTCATCCCACGAGTGGTTAGTCTTCTGATATTTCCACTTTGCTTATGTAATGGTGAAGTACCTTTATGTCTCTAGCGTTGTGTCATTGTGACACTTGTGTGCACATTGTCGGGCAAGTGTGACATGCCATTGTTGCATTATCGGTGTTATTGTTGTTTCAAAAAAAGAGTTGTTCCATCAGGTTTTGTTCTGAGCTTGTTGGCTCGAGGCATTACATGTTACTTCTATTTTATGTGATATGCATGCTTGCTATCATGTACCTAATACTTAACTATGGTTATATATTACATGTGACTATTGTTACATCTTATGCTACTCACATGTTCAATCTATGTTTATAATGCTTATCTCATGATATAATGTTCAAGTTATAATACTCATTGATGATTCATCTATTGATGCATGCTTACTAAATTATATATACCATGCTTATGCTTATCTCATACATTGTTCATGTTTTGATCCTTATTGTGTCTTAAATTTCATGATTACATCTTTATGTTCCTTATCAATGATTATATCTTATGCAACCAGATCCTATGCTAACATGATCATATCTAGCTTGTAGAGTGGTCTTATTAATTTCCCAAATTAGGGGCAATCATAGGGGCATCATGCTTTCCCTATGATATATAACACTCATATGAGTACATTTTATTTCATTATTTAATTAATTTTATCTTGTATTATTATCATGGATCTTTTCCCCTCCTCTCTAATTCTTTGCATCTATTAGATGCAACTAGTTGAAGGGAGGCATGTATTATCACCACCCTATTTTTAGGTGAGATTTTAGACATGTCTTTATGATAGATATAGACTTATCATAATATTTAAATGTAGTTATATAATTTTGTAAAGTTTTATCGCATTGCCATATTACATGTAGTTTTATCACATTGCCACATCTTATGGAGTTTTATCACACACGACCATATCATATATACCCTTGTCACATTTTTGTATTGTGTAGAGTTTTTCATACCACTTTTTGAACAATTAAATTTTCCTATCCCTTCTTTTCTATTCTTATTTTTTATAGACTATTAAATCAACTAGTAATTTATGCTTATCTTGATAATGTGGAAAAAACTACTCATTGCATACTTTAAATGTTTTGTAGTTTTCAATGGAGCACTCATATGAAGGAAAGTACATGAAGAATACTTGTATTCTTTTTTAAGAAATAAAATCCTTTTATGAATGTTTGAATATTCAATTTTCATGTTAGTTGAGAATGTCTATATACTTAGAAATGTATGCTCATGTTATATTTGTACACACATCAAAGTGGGAGGAAAATGTAATAATGAAATTAGCATACCCATGCTATTTCCCATTTAATCTCATGTCCACCTAAATGAATGTCTTAATGTAATAACACATTGACAAGTGACATAATCTTGTGTTAGACATGGCTCACAATCCCATGTCTGTTCATTCATATTCATCTATATTTCACCTTTATTTGCACTGATCCCAACTACTCCTTCCCCACCTTGAAATCTACACTATGTAGATTGGGAAACACAAAAATGATCTCCAAAATTCAAGTCATCAAATTTGAATTCCAACTTTTTTGCCCCTTCTACTAGTCATTATGAGTTGATTTAACACATGTTTCATGTGACTACTATGTTATGATATTTAAGGCATTGTGCACTTAAACATATGTTAGAGCAACGCAAGGGTCATGGCGAAGAATAGTTAGAACACCTCGATTTTAAAGGAAAAAAAAGGGAATCACATTTGAGAATCATCATAAAGGCCATTTGCACGTCTACAAATGTTGTCCTTGATTTTCTCAGCATCATTAATTTGGTTCACTAAGGAGTTTGACCTAAAATAGCTTGTTCACCGATTAAGTCGACAAGCTCCTCAAAAGTGTCTCTAAACACCACCTTGACTTCTCAAATATCTAGCATGGGAAGATGAATTGATTTTAAGAGAACATTTTTGTTTAGATCATTCTAGTGAGACTCATACCAATTATGTGGGTCAGATCATATTTATGATACTTGAAATCGATTATGCAAGATGTAATATCAATCTATAGAGTTTCTTATGCTAATTTCAAACTTTAACATATTCATCATACCAAAACAATTAATTTTTTTGAAGATTGTGAACAAATTCTATATGACATCAATAACACATTACACTCATCAATTCTAAAACTTAATACACTTATTTAATTTTCTGCACTTACTTTTATTTCAATTATTTGCTCTAACTTTATTAATTTAAATTACTAATAAACTATTTTGTTACTAATTAATTGCATTTATTTAAGTGAACTATTTATTGATGTAAGTGTAATTAAATTCCTTACAAACATTAATATCTGAATTAAACCAGCACGCATGAGTTTAAATAAGGGCTTGCATAGTAATGGAAGCCATTAATAGGCCTCCTTTATTTGCGTATCATGCCTGCTTGAGCTTGAGCTTATGTGGTCGACACGAGGGAGGCAGCTCGCAAAGTACTTCCCTGTAATCATTAATCACACGTTTCTATATAAAACATTTGGAAAAGATACTATTTTGTTAAGGTAGTAGAAAGGGTGTTAAGAACAACTTCAACACAGTTTCTGTCTGCTGCGTCTGCAATAGTAGTGGCTAAATAAGGGTTTTCATTAGGGTTTGAAAGCCATGAGCCGCTACGACAGCAGATATGGAGATCCTCACTCCTACCGCGACAGAAAGAGGTGACGCACTCTTTTTGATGCCGGGAAAATAACTAATGGAAAGCTTGCTGGTGGTTTTTGGTCAGGGTTTTGATATTATTAAATGGTTTGTTTATTTGCTGTTTATTGGTTTTATATTGCAGCGATGGATTTGGGGGCGGAGGAAGCAGCGGCGGCTTTCAGTCGGGCGGTCGGTCCAATGATGACTTCAACAGCATTGCTCTTCCAACCCAGGACTTTTCAAATCTTACGCACTTTGAGAAGAATTTTTATGTGGAAAAGCCGAGTGTGGCGGCCATGACTGAAGATGAAGTCAAGTCTTATCGCGTTAGGCGTGAGATTACAGTCGAGGGACGTGACATTCCTAAGCCTGTTACTACTTTTCAAGACGCCGGTTTTCCTGGTAATGTAATTTAATTTTTCTGTCGTTGCTTCTATTTTTTTGATGAATTAGAATTGCTCCTAGTGTCCGAATTTAATGGTTTTGAATGTAAAATGTTGCCTAAATTCAGTTTAAAGCGTATACGACAAATTGAAAATTGGCAAGATTGTTTTAGAATTTGAGAGGGCTAGCACTTAGTCGTTAGAGTTTGAGTTCACCAATAATCTTAGTAGCCTCTGTGAAATTTCTCTCCCCTTCGTCAAAATTATGCACTAGAGATGCAGGGTTTGTGAGATATGAATGAATCTAGACGTAAGCCTATAATGCAATTAATGTGTGAGAAATTAGGGTTTTGTTCTCTCTTAATTTGTAGATTTCGTCAGCTTTGACCGCTGATGCTTAAGATCTCACACGGGAAGGATAATTCCGAGGTTTGTTTAAGGGATAAGTCAATTTTTTGTGCGTCACGGTTTAGGTTTTTCCCTACATTTGCAGCTTCCGTTAGCTTTGCGTTTTCTTGTTTAAAAATGTTACCTACAAATAAAAATTTGAGATTTGTTTCAGCGTTTGTGAGAATTTGATTAGCTAAACTTTTAGTACAATAGGATTTGGACGCTGCGCATAATGTTAGTGGCTATTGTCGGTTTAGAGTCTAGACCACACGTGCTCAAAGCCACTTAGTGCAAACAGGTCTGTTGTAGGGGTTGAAGCTATTGGTGTTAATTCATTTGTTTAAATGGATGCTTTAAATTTTTTTTTGAATTATAAGTGCATTTGTCACCCCCCTGATTAGTGATAAGTGATAACCTATTTTTAAGTTTTAATTCACGAATCTAGCAGCTTCAGCCATTTTTTAATACTTCTGTATAAATTATTAAGAACAATCGTAGCATTTCAAGTTTTCTTGACTTAGAGATTGTTAGAATTGAAGCTTAACCTAAATTTTAGCAGTTTATCTGAGTGCCGTCTTCCTTTACTTAGAATCATTCCCTAGTAATGAAGAGTGCTGGTCCTGCTCTAGGACTTATGAGATACAAGTGGCATAAGGTGTCTGATTTGAATCCTTTAGATGAGATGGAATTTTAGTTTTCCCCTAAATTTGGCAGATTCTGTTAGATGTACCTGCTTTTGTTTAGAATATTTCATGATGTTTGTCTTGGGGTTTGTGAGATCTCATTCAGTGAAGGCAAATGCTAGAATCACTGAAGGCAGATATTAGAATGAGTTTAGTGGTTTGAAATTAGGCGATTTTCTAAAATGTGGTAGCTACTCTGCGTGATTTTTCCAAAAAATTAAAGTGTAGAAAACTTTTGGAGCATTGTTTTAGGGTTTGTAAGTATGGATCAACTAAGGCATACGAATGGAATTTTTCTGGTATTTTTGCTGTGTTTGTTTTGTTTTAGGGTTTGGAAGATGACAGTGAATTGAGGTATCTATCTAGAGTGCTATTGGCATGTGTTCGATGAAGGTTTCTTTCCTAGTTGGTATTTCAAGGCACATCTGCTTGTAATTCAGGGCAAATAGTGAGGGTCTGTGTTTTGTGTTTAAGTTGTGAAGGAATTAAAGAGTGGTAATGGATGTTTGTAGTGTTTTAGAATTTGAGCTTCGTCCCTAATGTGAGAAGCATATTATTTTTCCTCCTGGGCTTAAAGTTAAAATTATTCCTGGAAAACAGGAATGCTTCTTAAATGTGTTAGAGTTTCAATCCCTCCCTGATTTGATAAGTGTGAGTTTTTCCTCTTTTGTAAGATGTGAACTACCTAGTGTGTTAAAACTATAGTTGCTGAAATCTAACTAAGCTGTTTAAATCGTAGTTGCAGACATCTACAAGAAATTTTGATTTATTATAAATATTTGGTGCTTGGTCTGGGTGTCCATTTTTCCATTCAAAAAATTGTGATTTTGACTGGTTTTTTTGGTATTTTATCATTATAAATTATGATTATCTGAAAAGTTGCATTTTAATCTCAGTTTTTCTGGTAGTTCCCACTTTTTGGCTAAAAGAATTAGGGTTTGTGGGTTTTTTTCTTGTTTCTGTGATGTTTATTTGATATTTCTTATTGTTTCCTTAAACCTAACCTGATTTTTTCCTTATTCATGACTCTAACCCTCTTTTTCCCCGATTAATCAGAAAATCTTAGTCTTTTGGTTTGCCGATATTTTCCCAAGAAAGATTTTTTGCACTCTTGATCAAACAGATGCTTGCATTTAGCATGTTAAGATTTAGGTTGCAACCTCGATTCTGGCAGTTTTGTTTACTTTCTTTTAGAATTATTAAGGGCAAAAGAAAAGACATGGGTTTTTTATACAAATTATGTGGTGTTAATAATTGGTTTGCTTTAGTTTGTGAGAAGTAGGGTTCCCATAGGGGTGCATGCATGTTTCACATTTCTTGATGACAATCACCTATTCTGCAAAATTTCATTCTGCCCAAATACACTTGCTTAGCTATTTGTATACAATGAAATTTGTGTAAAGTCTACACCGTGATCAGCATATCGTGTTTAATAGCATCAATATATTCTATTTTTTCTTAGTTTCAAAATAAGTTGTTTAGCAGCTCTCATGTAATGCGCTTTAATAGATTTTTTGTGATTTTGTCATGTTTCAAAGAATGATCAATGTGGTAAGAATGCAAATTGAGACTCAATGCAAGACACGCAGGGTTTGTCATGAAACTCTCATGTTAACATGGCTAGTTACCAGAAGGGTACTTTGAGAGGTTTTGTAAGGGGGCACTCATGGATATGCTTTATCTAGATATATCCACCTGGAAATTGTATTTTCTATGTCTTGACATTTTAGGAACAAGCTAGTTGTGAGTAAATAGAAAAAACTTATGATGATGGTTGTACTTGATTGTCTGTATTTTATCATTTGTTCTGCCTTGCAAAGAACCCATGGCAAGCAATTGACTAATGGTGTGAAATATGTAGATTAAATTAATGGGATTGATTGCCATTTTTATCATTTGTTCTGCCTTGCAAAGAACCCATGGCAAGCAATTGACTAATGGTGTGAAATATGTAGATTAAATTAATGGGATTGATTGCCATTTTTATCATTTGTTCTGCCTTGCAAAGAACCCATGGCAAGCAATTGACTAATGGTGTGAAATATGTAGATTAAATTAATGGGATTGATTGCCATGCTCAATGGCTACAGAAACTTGCACGGGAAAGCTGACTGGCTTGTTTTAAATGTGTTTTTGCGACTTAACTAATATTTGTCCAAGTTCCTGGGACTAGAGTACAATGCAACACATTGTACAGGACCGAAAAATCTCTCAAAAGTTTGAGGATGGAGGATGGGAAATTATATACTATATATTAACTATCAAGTTTGAAATTTCTAATTAAACTAATTGACACATTAAAGTTTTTGATAGATGAAATTCATACAACAATAACATCTATTACTTGAAAATTGGACAATGAAGAATCAACATTGACTATTGCAATTCAATACTGTGAAAACTTTGAAATATGAATATGAAATTGTTCATTTAAATATTTGATTGCCATGCTGTCAATGATTGTGAATACGAATGTCTGAAAATGCCAAACTTTTATTTTTCTTGATATGTTAAGATGGGATTGTTAAGATGTTCCTGGTATGTTCCCACCAGATGGAGACCTCCCTCAATGCCATGGGATGTCTGGAAGCCTTACCAAGTACCACCTGAAACAGGAATCATCCTGGTGACAGCCAAATCTCCTGAAATGTCACTCAGACTTGAGAAAAAAATACAAATAAAAAAGTGGATGTGTGGGGGTACATCCCCTCTCTGCTTCCGCATTCCTATAACACCCGGATTCTGTTTCAAAGGACAGGGGATGTGCATGTACAGTACACTGAATTTGACTTGGAAGAATTGACACCATTTACATACTGTGTCCTTTAAAAGAGTCAAGAGCTATAATGTTACAAGAGTAACCCAATTTTATAACTTGTGTCTTGAAATGTATTATAATGTTATAAAATTATATTATTGGGAACTCATTTGGTGCTATTGTGTTGTGGCTATTGGTGTGTTCAATGATAGTGATGAAATGACAGAAGATTCTGCCTGATAGAAAGTATTTCTTGGAGAGAAATTCATCCATCTGTTCCAATTAAAGACATAAATGGGTGATTCTGTATATAAGGGTGATCTCGCCATCCTGTTGACTAGTTTGTGTGAACTGTCATAGAAGGAGACATGCTCAGAATTGTAGTGTGTCTGGGTAGATATGGTGAGGATGTTAACCGATAAAAAACAGCCCATTAGGAAATTTTTTATTGCCATTTGAAGATCAAAATTTCTATTTTTATTTTCTTTCTCAAGCATCTGAAATTCTCTGGATTTTCAGAAGCTTGGTCAAACTCTGTGACAGTTCAGGTATATAATTCTTACTGCAGGACCCAAAACATCTAGAAACTTCCTTTACTTGCATTGCTGAGTTTCTATTTGTTGGTGCATCTATAGATATATTATATTCTTCACATGCTAATTGTATGCTAGCGTTATTTTTAATTTTATGATAATTGGTTTACTTTTCTTGTTCTATCCAGTTATTCAAAGCCTCTTTTTAATGTTATTGTTATGTTACATGAGATTTCTCAAATGTTGTTCTGCATTGTTACATTAGCCTTTAGGAATTGGGAACCTTGTATGTTTGAAGTTAGATACATTTTTTAATTTTATAACTTACCATTCAACCTTTTGAAGTCTAGCATTTTACAATTGAATGTATGAAGTTGTCCACTATGGATTTTCTGGTGCTTTTTAAAGTTTAAAGTCAGAAGCATGAGCAAGCCTATTCATCATTATTAAATTTTTTCATTTTGTTGAGAGCTTTCAGACTGAAATTGTGGATTTTTTATCAGAGTATGTGCTTCAGGAGATATTAAAAGCTGGGTTTACAGAGCCAACGCCTATTCAAGCTCAAGGGTGGCCAATGGCTCTGAAGGGACGGGACTTGATTGGACTTGCCGAGACAGGGTCTGGAAAGACACTGGCATATCTTCTGCCTGCCATTGTTCATGTTAATGCACAACCTATATTAGGTTAGTGATTGTATATTCTACACTCTGTGATCCAAGAGTACTTTGTTATGCTTTTTCTAGTTTATTTAATTTTATCTTCTTTGATTTTGTTAACTCTCTTCTTTATTTCTACGAGGTTTCTATGGCATTATTATTTGAGATTTTTTTCAAATGTTGATGAATATTGTATATATATCAGCCCCAGGAGATGGTCCTATTGTATTGGTCCTAGCTCCTACTCGGGAGCTTGCTGTTCAGATCCAAAATGAGGCAACCAAGTTTGGGACATCTTCAAAAATAAAAAACACATGCATATATGGAGGGGCTCCAAAAGGCCCACAAATAAAAGATCTTCAAAGGGGTAGGATATGTAGCATGTTTTACTAGATCAGTTAATTTGTGTGAACATGCACTTTTATAGAGATTATTTCAAAATTCTGTGTAGTATGCCTTTAATATATATTATTTTTGAAATAGTTTAACAACATTTTCACTCCCTAATTTTGATTTCTTAATGTTCAGGGGTTGAGATAGTCATTGCAACACCGGGTCGATTGATTGATATGCTGGAACAACAATATACAAATCTACGAAGAGTGACATATCTTGTATTAGATGAAGCTGACCGAATGCTAGACATGGGGTTTGAGCCGCAGATCAGGAAAATTGTATCTCAAGTATGTATGTGAGCAAGCAATGGGAGTCATTCTTGCATTAAAAACATCCTCTTTTGTATATCTAAATTCTTGTCTAGGATGATATCCAAGAATATTGTGACTGTTATTGATATTTGTGTAAGGTCATTTTGGTTGGGCCTTCATACAGATAGAAATACTTAAAAATTTGAATTAAAACCTTATGTTTGTAGATGTAATCAATAGTTGCACAAAGTCATTTTAGTTGTGTGCCTTAATAGGGGATACAAATGCTTAAAATTTGAATAACAACCTTATGTTTGCAGCTTTGTGTCTGTTAAAAAGAAGTATTGGAAATTCCAAGTTCTCTTTGGTAACTGTAATGTATAAAATTATAGTATAAGATACAATAGTATTTCAGGAAGTTAAAGAGTTGGTTATATTTGTAAGTGGACCTCTTCCTGTCACGGTTTTAATGTATAAAATTATAGTATAAGATACAATAGTATTTCAGGAAGTTAAAGAGTTGGTTATATTTGTAAGTGCACCTCTTCCTGTCACGGTTTTAACAACTGAGACTTTTTGTAAACCCCAGGTCCTACCTTTTTTGCTCAGAATATCAGAGTTGTTTAGAACTCTGCAGGTAGCTAATTATATAACATCTCTATTCTGTGCTTTTTAGATTCGGCCAGATCGACAGACATTATACTGGAGTGCCACTTGGCCTAAGGAAGTAGAACAACTTGCCAGGCAATCTCTACATGATGCTTATAAGGTAATGCCTCTAATGGAACTTGATAATTGTTATTCTGACAGTGTTGGCTGAAGGTTGTCTATTAAAAATATATTCACAGTTATTTTATTATTGGGAAGTGATTTGGATTTCACATCTATTGGCTGGTCTTATGAACTTGTAAATTTGTAATCGTTGCAGGTAACTATAGGATCACAAGATCTCAAAGCAAATCATTCAATTGATCAAATTGTGGAAATTGTTTCTGAGCATGAGAAGTATCCAAGGTACATTTCAGTGGTTGTCTAGTTTCTGTCTTCTGTTGATTTTGTTGGTATGAAGGAGTCTGCTAAATAAGATCATTTCTTTCCAGGTTAATAAGGCTTTTAGAAGAAATCATGGACGGTAGCCGTCTGCTTATTTTCTTGGAAACTAAAAAAGGTTGTGACCAAGTTACCAGACAATTGCGAATGGATGGATGGCCAGCACTCTCTATCCATGGAGATAAAAGTCAAGCTGAACGAGATTGGGTCTTATCAGAATTCAAATCTGGCAAAAGCCCCATCATGACAGCCACTGATGTTGCTGCACGTGGCTTGGGTATGTGGGAGTCAACTTTTTAAATTAATCATTTTCTTTTCATATTGCTTTTGATTGGGAATTGGCTTTCTTTTTCCCTTAATTTAATTTACAAGTTCTTGTGATTAAAATAGCTTTGTAAATTCCAAGGTTTTTCTATTTAGTTCCAGGAGATGATTTAATGTACTATCAGCATTAGAATTGAGATTACCTGAGGAATAAATCATTTTTTGAAATTCAGTGGGTTGATTTTTATGAGATTTCAAGAGTTTGATGGCTTGCTGATGAGTATTCCAAAGGATGGATTGTAGCTTGGCGGTGGCTTAAGACAACTCCTATGTTTTATGGCAGGGAACCTCATGGTTGCCGCCATTGCTTTGATCCACATATATTGAGTTGGCTGTCAAATGTAGCTTGATTGACTTTTGCCGCATGTGACCACCATTTTTATAAGGTGGGCATGGTTTGCCATAGTTTATCAGGGGATAGCAAACTATTTGGTGCACAAGTGTGCTAAGAAGCACCACATAATGATACATGCCTTACTATTTTCTAGGAAACACTATCCTATACAGTTGTTAGGACTGGAGGAGTAATGACCATTAGTGGAATATGAACAATCAATTTTCTGAAATTAGATTAGCAGGATTTATTTTATCTTTGAAAATAGGACTAGTATTATTTTGGTGTAGCAGGCTTTATTTTATCTTTGAAAATAGGACTATCTTATTTTTTTGTAATAATATTTGCATTTTCAACGTTGTTTTTTATAACTTAGTAAATCAAGACTTCCCTAATTGGTCTTGTTGTTCACTGCAGATGTTAAAGATATAAAATGCGTTATCAACTATGACTTTCCAGGCTCATTAGAGGACTATGTTCATCGTATCGGGCGCACTGGTCGGGCAGGGGCCAAAGGCACTGCGTATACATTTTTCACTGCTGCAAATGCAAGATTTGCAAAGGAACTAATAAGTATTCTTCAAGAAGCAGGGCAAACTATTAGCCCTGGACTGGCTGCAATGGGGCGGAATGCTGTTTCCAGTGGAGGTATACTTCTGAGCTTGACAATGGGTGTATTGATACAAGAATTTTATATTTTCATTAAAAAAATGTGCAGTTTGGTGTCTTACTGACGTCACAATTCTGTAGCAGGTTATGGAGGTTTTCGTGACCGTGGAAGAGGTTCTGGGAATCGATCATGGGGTAGATAAGATACACAACACAACTATGACCTTCTTAAGAAGTTCATTTTGATGGTAGAGCTACTTTTGTATCATAATAATTTTGGAATTTTTTGTGAATGAAAAAAAAATATCATTATTCTAAAATGGGAGCATTTTCAACTGTATACGAATATGTAAAAGATTATGTGGGGTCAAATGGAGGATGGCAGGAGAAGTTTTGCATTCCATATATAACATCATTCATCCATGTATACAAGATCAATTTTTTGTTAGTAGCATGAGCATGCTGTAACATGTAGATTACATCCAAGCACCTGCTTAGTGTATAAACAAAACTGATGCTATAATACCGAAATGCAGCGATTTCAATAACAAACCATATTTTTAGTTTCCCATCTCTTAAGTGGAATAGCTATCTGTATTTTCATTTTTCCTAGCTTTCATAAATGGAAAATTTTACTGCTTCTAAAAGTTAAGTCATATTAGATTACAAAATGATTCAAGTCTTATGAGATTACAAAATAATTTTTTTTCCCTTCGTTATAGTGTTTTGTTCCGTTAAGGTTGAGTTTTATCATGGTAGTATAAATATTTTCAACATTTTGAATAAATGTGTAGACAAAGACTTATTTGAATCTAAGCAAATGCTAATATATTTGTAGGGTTATTCAGGAGTGAAATACTAGCTTTTTGTGTTGGTACTTCTCATTATTGGCATACTGCTGGCATGAAATTAAACAACACAATGATAACCTTATCTTGGCCCGGAGCAAGAATCTTGACCATGGAGACCCTGGAAAGTAGAGGCGTGAACCTGGATAGTCGTAGACTCCCATGACTAGAATAAACTATATTGACACCTTTACAAATTGGTAATGTCGATCCATGCATAACATCGGGGAACATTTGATCTGCTTAGCGAACATTTGAAAACTTGATGTAGCTCGTGTTTGCAGGCTGGAGTCTGCACTGAGAAAACTCATCAATATAGGAGTTTTTCTAGGCTGACCTTATTTATGGTATGTTGAGAAAACTCATCAATATAGGAGTTTTTCTAGGCTGACCTTATTTATGGTATGTGGTTTTAGCTTTGAGGAATTTTCAGAATAGTAATTTATTGAAGCACTTATTGAAATAAAGTTCAACTTCTAACTGACGTTAATTATTTTAGGGCTTGTAAGGCTCGCTTTCATTAAAAACGTGGAAGTATCATTGCAAAGCCTACCATTTCTAGTGCTGAAGCACTTGTTCGTGTGAAGACTGATTTAGGGTTTTGTTTATATCAAACATGTTAAATGTGAAAGATTGCTGACACGTTTCACATTTGATTGGATCAAATGGTGCTCGAATATGCTTGTTATGAAGACTAATTTAGGGTTCAATTTATATCAAACATGTTGAATGTGAGATTCCTTATATGTTTCACATTTTATTGGATCAAATAGTGGTCTGACGTGCTTGATTAAATTTGAACATAAATTAAGTGGAATGTTAATGAATATCTTAAGCTTTCAATTTTATTAATATGATATGTCAAAGTTGTGCCATGCTATAGTGACTTTATTAATAAGTCTTCATAGAAAAAAAATATCAACAGCGTATGGGTTTATAGGTAGTGTTGTTTTGAGTAAATGACAAGTAGTGTAAGCAAGTTAAGTTGGAACGAATTTTTATGATGTGTGCATCTTTGTTTTTTTGATACAAGGGATTTCTCAATTCCAAAATTATGTGGGAGTAAATTTTGATGTTTAAAATTTACGAATGTTTTTTTCTATAGTGACTATTAATAAGCCTTCATAGAAAAATATCAGCAGCATATTTGTTTATAGGTCTAGTGTTGTTTTGAGTAAGTGAAAAGTAGTGTCAGCAAGTTAAGTTGGAACAAATTTATATGATGTGTGAATATTTATTTTTATTATATTGACTCTATAAATAAGCATTCATAGAAAAATATCAACAGTGTATGTGTTTATAGGTAGTGTCGTTTTGAGTAAATGACAAACAGTATAAGCAAGTTAAGTTGGAACAAATTTATATGATGTGTAAATCTAACGTGAAAGGTGCAAAGTTTATTTTTATTTCATTTGGCATCTCATGGTACGAGTCCCATGGAAGGGGTAGTGACTCTATTAATGAGCCTTCATAGAAAAATATCAACGACATGTGTTTATAGGTAGTGTTGTTTTGAGTAAATGACGAGTAGTGTAAACAATTAAGTTGGAATGAATTTATATGATGTGTGAATCTCTATTTTTGTGATACAAGAGATTTCTCAATTCCAAATTATGTGGGAGTAAATTCTGATGTTTAAAAGTTAAGAATGTTTTTTTATAGTTTTAACGTGAAAGGTGCAAAGTTTACTTTTATTTCATCTAGCATCATATGGTACTGGTTCCATGAAAGGGGTTTGGGCTCCTATTTATTATTTTACAGCTAGATCCATGGAAGATTGCTGTTATAAAGACTAATAAAATAAATAGCTGCAAATTTTTGTTGGGTAGTGAAGATGGCTTATGTTTACTCCACTAATTTAGAGACTCCTATGTTTAAGTGGTAAGCTGCATTGTCGTTTAAAAAAATAAAATAATTTTTTAGTACTGAATATTTCTATATTTTTATTCAAGAATCTTTTCTCACTTTGGATATTGAATAAATAACTTAAAAATGCATGGGACTCCTTTCTATAAAATTGGCTCCTAATTTCACATAGTAGCAATTCACTTAGAAATTTTAGTTAGTCTTGTATGGGACTATAGCTTATTTGATTAGAAATTGATTGATGAAAATATTAATGTAATTGTAGAAATACTTGACTTCATGAAAGTAGTGAATTTGTTTATAGGTTCTTAGTACATGTAACAAAATTATACTTCTAATGTAAAAGGTAAAAGGTAAGGCATATGTTTTTATTTCATTTGGCACTATATGGAAGTGGTCTTATAGAAGGGGTTTGGGTACCTATATTTTTATATTTCATTTGGCACAATATGGTGGTCTTATAGAAGAGGTTTAAGTATGTTTTTATTTCATTTGGCATAATATGGAAGCGATCCCATAGTAGGGTTTTGATTACATATCTTTAATTTTGTATGAAAAAGTTTTAGTTATAAGGTTAATCAAATAAATCTTTTCTTTAAAAGAAGAGCTCTACGTTTATAGCTACAAATTCTTATTAAGTAGTGGAGAGAAATTTAAAGTTTTTGTGGCACATCTTACATGAAATTTTAATTATTATTTTTTATTTTAATTATAATTTTTTATTTAAGTATCTTTTTATTCACTTCAAATATCTTAACAAGGAGAATATAAAAATTCATGAGATCCCTTTTTTGAAAATGGGATCCTAAGTATTTTCAACAACACCCACTTTATTTAAGCAAGTCCCCTTCCATGAGACCATAATTTATGTGATAAAAAATTGATGGATGGGAAAATGGAGGTTATATAGTTCATGAGTTAAACTATGGAAATTTTAGCTTCATAAAATTAGTGATTTTTTTTTTTTTGTTAGATTCTTGGTATATTCAATTAATTTTTTACATGTCAGTATATAGTTTGGATAGTTGTATATAGTTTGGATAGTTGTATGTGCAAGACAATTTTATGGTCATAATAATTGTAAATATCATTCACAGGTTAGTGCTCTTAAATATCATTAAAGGGGAAGGAAAAATGGGCTTGTTGAAACAAAGTTGATTTTATAATTTATGATGTATGATGATTTTGCTTCAGGTTATTCAAAGTGTATACCTTTTATAAATCTGTCATTATTATGTGTATTGAGTTAAAGTTTGAAAGGTATCAAGGTCAATTATATATTTTTGGGCATAATATTAATAGAAATTGACCTTGTTAAAATACAAACATCATTGAATTCATAAATTATGTTGTTATCACTTCATTATGGTATTAAAGAAATTTATATTTTATTGGGCATTATATAATTATGAATTGAGTTAGTTGAAATACAACCATAATTAAAGTCATTGTGTATGCTGGTTATAATTTTATTGTATGTGGTAAGTCTTAATGTTAAAAGTATTTAGGTAATTTATTTTTTGGGCATGATATGTGATTAGAAATTGACCAATGGAAGTATGGACTCCAATGAATTCATAAATTAAGTAGTTTGTTTGTTGTAGTATATTCAAATAATTTGTTAATGTCAAAATGCAACATCTATGTTTCAAGATGTAAATCTTTGATTTGATGCTAATGTTTTTGATATAGGGAAAAATAGATTTTGAAGGGATCCGAAACCCTTTAACAAAAAAGAGAAAGGCTGTAGAAAAGACAACAAGCAACCAGCGATAAAGACCAGCTCCAAAACAAGACCAATTAAGATTTACATCTAATATTTTTCTTGTGGGAGCGAAGAGTCATGTCGAAAGATGACCGAGAGGATTTATCTTTTTTTCCCTTAATAATGATCCAGCCATCTTCCACTTGCGCTGCCTTACCGTGCCACACTAACTCGCTATCTTTGATGCTAATGTTACTTCTTAAATTATGTTGTTTAAAATTCAATGCAATCTCCAAAAGGATCAGAGTTGTTCAATAATTTAAACCTTTGTAACAAGAACAAAGTTAAGCTTGTCTAGCAAAGTTATGGTATCTAGAATGTTCTCTTGATAGAAAGGGGAATTATAGCCAAATTTATGATTTTAGTAGAGTTTTCCTTGAGTTGAATACATAATAGAGGTTCAATCCATCACATATTCTCATTTATTATTAGTTCATTTTAAATTAAATTGTCTTGGTCAAATTCATCATTTATTTATGTAACAAGTTTTTCTTAGGAAAAACATGACATTAAGGAAGCAAAGTAGTTACTAAGGCAACATTTCAAATACATATTTGTTTTGGAATGGTGAAATTTGTATGCCCATGTTATTTTTTTGTATTACATGTATAATAAAACCAACAAGTACATATCATAGATTATGTGCTCATTCGGGAATCAGATCTAGAATACCCCCCATTACAACATATCATCAGTTGTCCCCCCTTCACATGAGATCACAAACCAAAAACCAATAGTATCAACAACCTTTCTAGTCTACCCCATTACAAAATGACAATAGTTACCCTCAACTGAATGAGGTCATAGGAGTGGAACCCAAAAAAGAACCTGTATTAGAGTTTAATTAGTTAAATCAAAGCATCATTACCAAAATATACAGTTATATACCACTATTCTAATATAAACATCTAATACAGATAAAAAAGGATATAAACAAAATGTGCTTGTTTCCCTCTGGTTGCCCATTGCCACCTCTCATAGCTATCAATGTCTCTACAACTGATAATTCTTCAACAAAAGGTTCCACTAGCTGTCCCACCTTGTCCACTTTGTTGCTTTGCCCCTCTACTAGGTCCTACCGAAATGCATGAAGAGCCCTCAAGAAAAATTCCACACCAGGATGCCCCTCAGGCCACATATGCCCATACCTTGCCTCCAAGATATCTATTGTGATCTCTCTATTTTCTAGGTATGTCCAAAATTTTTCCTCTGAGAGTTCCACTGCAATGTAGACCTGCATGGCATCATTGTATAGCATGAGTCCTCTATAAGACTCAGTAAGCATCCTCTTCCTTCCTTGAAATCTGTCTTCATTCCTTTCTTTCTAGATGGACCATAGAATGTCAGATGAAAGGTAGAGCCATAATAGGGCAACGATTTTCACCATTTTTATGTTATGGTTAAATAATATCTTCTCAGGAAGGGGTTGTTCGTTATTCCCCCAGGAATCTTGTTTGTTACAAAACAATTTCCTATATATCTTTAGCAAAAGTACATTAAAAAAATGTGGTTAATTGTCTCTAGTACTCTACAAATACTGCATATATCAATGCCATAAATTTTTCTTTTGAATGATAATTTCTGTATTATTAGAAGCCACTTGAAACATGCTTTTTTTGCTTCTAATTGTTTAGACCAATTAGTTTGAAAAATAATTTTCCATTGATTCTTATTCCAATTAAGTTTCCAAGTTTGGTTCAAGTATTTTGACAGATATGTATGGTCTATTAGCATGGAATACATTTCTTTTACTTTATTTTTCATTATATTATTTCCATTTTTCCATTGGAAGTCTTTAAATTGAGCAGTATCATTCTTAGTTTCCACATGAAATATTATCTAATTGCAAGCCTCCCTAAGAATTGTGTAAGTCCTCCAGTTGGTGAGAGGGATATTGAATTAAGAACTCAGATAATTCCAATCTTTCAACTTACCATCTTTCAGTATGTCTTTGAAACACCGAATTCCTTTATGAGCCCACCCTCTTGTCGAGCAACCTTGAATTAGTGCAAGTGGTTTCCCTTTATGTTTTAGGTTCCACCATATAGATCTGCTAGCCTAAATGATTCCATTGTACCCTTTAGTAAAGTGGTAGTTGGTTAGGCACCTTTTCATCACTTCCTAGGCTTTCCATATGGTTATGAAAACATTAGATCTTGTAGGTAACATAGTCCACTCACTGCTAAGGATGTCATTGAGAGGAAGAGATCTCCATGTTTTTGCATGCTTAGGAACAACATTGAGCATGTTTTTCCTGATCATTACCTTCCAAGGTTCTCCACCTTCCAATGCCCCAATCATCCACTTCACAACCAAAGAAATACCTTGTAGCCTTAAGTCTTTTAACCCCAAGCCTTCCTTGGGTTTTTCCATTCCCATTTTACCAAGTGTCTCTTTCTTTTACATTTCCCATCTAACCAAAGGAAGGCTCTTATTCTTTTCTAGATTTCATTAATTTGATATGAGCTCGAGAACCAAACAAAAGAAAAATATATATTGTAAGATGAGAGTATCTTCTGGCAGACCTGAATTCTACCAGCCAAGGATAGGAATTGTCTATTCCACTTAGTAAGTTTCTTTTCTATTTTTTCCCTAATTCATTGCCACATCTCCTTTATATTAGATTCCACAACAAAGGGGATACCAAGGTATCTTACCAATTTTTGAGGTCCACCCCATTGCAGTCTAAATTTGTTTACCTAGTCTAGAGGCTTTTCTTTCCATCCCAAGAGACAAGATTTTGAAGGGGCAATTTTAGCCCCAAAGGCTAAGTAGAAAATATCTAATTTCCCCATTAGATTTGCAAGGTTTCCCTCCTCCAAGGTTAACAAGATTGAGGTGTCATTAGAAAACTATAGGTTAAGGAGCTCATTATCATCCGGAAATATGATACCTCTTACCCTTGGGACTATTGAACTCTCCCTCAAAACATAGTGCAGAGCATCTGAAGCTATTACAAACAATGCTAGTGCAAGTGGACACCCTTGCCTTATGGATCTCTCAAGGGAGATCTTGAGTATGAACTCCATTACCTCTAATTGAGTAGTTGCATCTTGAAAGAGGGTTTTGACCATGTGACAAAAGGGATTAGGAAATCCAAAGGCCTTCAGAACAAGGAGCACAAAATCCCACTCAATTTGATCATATGCCTTCTCAAAATCTAGTAACAACATTGTTATATCCTGTCCTATTAGTTTTTCCTAATTCATTGCCTCCCAGCTAGTAATTAGGTTTTCTAGTATGTATATTCCTTCAATAAAACCTGTCTGTGTGGAGTTTATGATAGAGGGGAGGATGAGTTCCACCCTATATGCTAATATCTTAGCCAAAGTCTTATAAGAGACATTGAGAAGAGTGATAGGTCTCCAGTTTTTAACTAGAGTTCTATCACCCTCCTTGGAATTAGATTTATTATCACTTTATTGATCTTACTACCAAGTGTTCCTCTTTCAAAGGCTTCCTTGTAGACAAGGAATAGGTCTTCACATACCCATTACAAAAATGTTTTGTAAAATTTTGTAGGGAGACCATCTGCCCCTGGAGACTTATCGTCTTTGAGGGAGAGAATGGCCTTTCTAACCTCTTATTGTGATATCTCTTTCCCCAATTCCCCTACCATTTCTTCATTGACCTTCTTTGGGATCACTCTCTCAATGTGTTCCCTTGCCTCAGTATTGGCTTCCATCCCCCCTCTAAGGAGAAGAGGGTCTTATAGAATTGATAAAACTACTCTCTTATCTCCTCTTGATTGACCAAAGTAGTGCCATTTACGGTGATATGATCAATCTATTCCCTAGATTACTTCTCCTTAATATATATAAAGAAAATTTTTGTGCCTTTATCACCATTCTCTAACCAATTCATTTTAGCTCTTACTCTTAGACCCTGAATTTTGTGATTCTCAAGCTTCCTTAGGTTGTTTTTGGCCACAACTAACTTGTTTGTGAGTGTTTCATCCATAGGGTCTGCTTGCAGATCAATTTATGCTTGGAGAAGTTTATCTTGGAGGAGAGTCTCCCTCCTTATGTTATCTTTGGCTCTCTTTTTCCCAATTGTTTGAAACAGAACTTTCCATCCCTCTGTATTCAATGACCATCTATCAATGGGGAATAGGTTTCAGTGCATCCACTTGTTGATAAGCCTGAGGGACAATATGGAACTTTTATAATCATTGTCCTTAAGGAGGTTGGTATTGAGGGAAAAACCATTACTATTGTCAGCAGGCTTTAGCACTCCCTCTATGAAGCAACACTTAGCCCTTATTAGGTGATGATCTGATAGGGAGTAGGGAGACACTTCAACCTTACACCCTTCTTTCACTGAGAAGGTCGAGAAGAATGCTTTGCTTATATAGAACCTATCAAGTCTACAGTAAATTCTCCTACCACCTCTTTGAGAATTGCACCATGTAAACCAAATGGCTTGGCTGTCCTTCTTTTGTCCTTCAATGGGATCTTCAATATTCAATTTGGACTTCATTCTTTGCCAATAAAATCTCTCATTTCCTTTCCAATCAAAGCCTATTCCACCCCATTTATCTTCCTCTCTTTCTACAAAATTGAAGTCTCCTCCAATTATCTAGGGGATATCTTGCAAGCTGTATAACCAATTCTAGAGGAGGATCCTGTCCTTATAGTCATTAGGGGCATATACTAAGTAGATCCCAAAGTATCTTTCTTTTTTCTTAATAATCACCCAGACAACCCAGTTACAAGGGGAGGTCCCAAAGCTATCCACATGCTATGCCCAATTATTTTCCATCAAAATTACAGCTACCCTTTTCCCTTTTCATGTTTAGTAGAAAAATAAGCTACTTCTATCCATATCACCCTCAAACTCGTTTCTAGGATGAAACCAGTGGCTTTAACCTCTTGTAACAATACAAAATCATTTTCCTTCTTTTGTGCTAAGAATCTTCTTACTACATGTTTTCTGTCAGGGGTTTCAAGTCCCCTTACATTCTAGGAAATGCAATTGAAATCCATTAAGATTTTTCATTGGGCGAGGGCCCCTTATTACATTTGAAGTTATCAAAGCATTTAGGGAGTTTATTTTTTGCTTCCACCCTTTTATCATTAGGAGGCAAGATCTCACTGAGTTTCTTTCTTTTTTCTTTTTGGGGCTAGTTGGAATCTTTATTCGGGGGGGGGGGGTTTCTAACCTCCAGTCCTTTCTTCTTCCTATACCTCCGGGTCTTTTTTACTATGACCTCCATGGGGGTCTCTTCTCCATCAATGGTATTCTTAGTAGAGATCATCCCGAGGTCATCTATAGAATCCATTCCTGACTATGATGCAAACCCATAAGAACTCACAACTCCACCAAGGGGATTGAAGGGATTCACTGTCAAGTTAGGGACCATAATTTCATGAACCTTTTCATTCCCATTTTCAAAGGATACAATATTGAAGGTGATAGAATTATCCAATCTATCCTCTAGACCCTCAAGGCGGATTTCCTTAAGATCAACATTAGTTCCTTCAATAGGTATTTCCTCTCTGTTCACATCTTGACCTTGAGGACATCCCCCAATGTCCAAGATTTCATTTTTAGCTCTAGGAGTCTGTATTGCCATCTCCCCACTTATTTCTAGTGGGTAGCCTTCAGGTGGAGAATCCAGTACATTATTCTCCTTAAATTATTTTGAGTTGAAGGAGTACATCTCTTTAGCTGGTTTAGGGTTACTTTCTTTAGGGTCTTTATTTTTTCTTATTTTCTGCAGGGCCAACTATTGAGCATTTAGTTTGATAATGTTTACCAATTTATCAGATCTTAGTAAATGGCTAGGTTTGGAGTCTTCCTTTCCTTTCTTGAGTTCTTCATTCTCTACAATTTCCTTCATTATATTATTGTCTATTTCATGTATTAGAGAGGTCAGGTTATCCTCAACACTTGCTGCCTCTTTATTGGTTTTAATTACTTCTTCATTCTCCATCTGTGGAGAGTTGTTTCTTTTTTTATTACTGATCTTAGGGTTTGAGGGAGAATACCTCTCATCAAGTTGCTGTAGAGTAGGATTGCTTTCCACAGTTCCCTCCGTCTTATTTTCATCTCCATCCACCCACCCATCCATTGTAGAGGGATGCATTTTATTCTTAATGCCACTGCTAAAGGCGGATTTAGTGTAGGCTTTACTTCTTATTAATGGGTATTTTCTTCTAATGTGGCCTTCGTGCCTACACAAATAGCAGGCATTCAACCCTTCCAAAGTTTCAAGATCACAACAAACATTACCAATTTTTAGTTTAATCTCCAATACCTCCGACAATTCTACACTCAGGGACAAGGATACCAACACCTATGCATTAGAGTGCATGAGAGGAGTTTTGGTATCGTCTATTTTTAAGACATTTCCATATGGTTCCAATAGAAGTGGAACAAATTTCCAGTGATGGGGAGGAACATGTTTAATAACAAGCCATCTAGGGCTAGAGAGGGCTAGGACTTCCTCTTCCAATGCATCAGGATTCCATACCAAGGCACGAAATACAACCATCTCGACATTCCAAAATTGTTTCTTTATTACCTCTGCTTGAGAATTATGATTATTAAAAAAGATGACATACAATCCCCTCTACACCATGTGACAATAATAAAATCACAACCCTAGTTTATTTTCCCAAATATTATGAAACCATTCTTCCATATACTTCCTTTCCAAAACCCTATTGGGATCAACGACAACAAAAAAATAGCAGTTTTCACCAACCTAGCATCTTCTTCTGCAATTCCCTCATCTAGGGTTTCATTAGGAATTAAGAAAAATTACAACGTAGGAGATGTGAGATGCTTACCTTGTTCCTCTCTTTCATTTTCTTTCCCTTCATTGACTCCCTCAAGCATGAACTTGGCACCCTATGGAAGCTGATTTCTTTCACCAGTGAAAATGTCTCGAAATGACTTAGGAGCCCCATTTTTGGCATTGAATTTAGGAGATTCATTTGGGGGATCCGTATCCCCTCCCATCAATTCAGATTTACACTGCAAGAGCCACACATGCGGCCTCTCACAGTCGGATCGACCGGTACAATGCCCCTATCATACCCACCACAAATGGATTAAAACAGAGAAACTACCCGACACAAGTTGGGAATTCCATACACCAGGGAGAATGATGAACAATCATGGAGGAGGGTCAAGCCTCCTGCATGGGCTGTAGGTGAACCCCACCACCAGAGCCTTCACATGCACACCAGTCCTTGTAGAGCGAAAAAATATCTTCCTCATCTTGTCGTTTCCACTCTATCCCCATGTTATTTTTCATTTAGTTTTATGTCAATTAAAGTTAGAGTCCCTTTCTTTATGTTAATTACATATTTAATACACATATTCATATACACTTGATCTTTAACTCATCTATATGTACACATCTCAATACATTCTATCTATTTGTACATTTATCACACCTATATATGGATATATTTGGACTTGTACATTTTATCAATTTATTTGGACTTCTTCATATTGAGGGTTGATCTTGTAATGTTGGAATGCACACTCTCAAATTCAAAATTTTAAATTCAAGTTTTGGTTGATTCTTGCCAAGTCATTTTGTGCCTAGTGTTAATTAAACACAAATTCAAGTGATATATTATAATATCCTTATATTTAAATATATTGAATGCTTTCATTCTTATCTCATAACATCCAATATCAATGATGTAATAAACATAATCTAGTTTTGCAAAATCATCCTGGAAGCATATACATATTGAGGAGTTTTGTCTTTGATCATTTTCTCAAGTTTTTTTGGGATCAACTTAGGAGAAAATACCCCATTGCAACATTAATGACAACCCTCTCCAATTATTTTTAAATGTTGCTAGTAGCCAAATATCCAAAAACAAAAAATAAGTAGAGCTAAATTAGGCAAAGGAAATAATAGAGGTACATAGAGTACTCGATCAAATTCATCAATGCAAGAAGTTTTTTATAATTGTGGAATCAATCCAACACTTAAAAGAAATAATTATTCTTTCTTAATTTTGAGGCATTCACATTTCAACACCATACCGGATTAAATTCATTCAATCATAGAGCTAAGTATCTTTATTTTTCATTTTCCACTTTTAATTATTGTAAAAATTAATAAAAAAATTAGTCCACATACCACCATTACGTAATTTAGGTTAGTTTATGTTGAACTCTAAGATTTTCATTGGATTAGCCTAGATTAACCCTAGGGAAATTTTATTTTTGTTTTCATTTTGTGAACCTAATTGATCCTACAAGACTTATTTTTCTTTAAGTGTTTCTTTTCATCAACAATAGGGTTTTGAGATATGAAATAACTAATTTATCATATATTTCTAAGGTTTGATTATACGTTGTAATTTATATTTTACCCTATCCTTCCACTCTAGGTTGTTCAAAATTTATGGAACCTATTAGGATTTATTCCTTGGTTGATCTTCATTCATTTATATTATATTTTACATATTTTTATATTTACTATCCTATGCCACATCTATCCTTGATCTACATATGGAATTCTTTGCTATGGATATGTATGGATCTTCTATAGGGTCATTCTACCATGTTCCATTTTTTGCCTCTTTTAGCTGGCTAGTGTGAACCCTATTTCTTAGAGATTCTTAGGTCATTTGTTCATACCTCATGATCTTATTAATTTGTAACAAATAATCATACACTAAGAAAATATTTATCATGTAATTTACCTATGCATGATATTTGTACATTTTATGATAATACATCCTTTATATATGATAATACCATCCCTATAGATTCATGTGCTTTAATTAAATTACATTATTTTATACACAATGAAGAGAGTTTTGATTCTCATTCTTCTACATTCTATGATGAATCTATGTATAATTTTCCTTTACACAATATTCATTTATTTACATGATGATAGCTTATGCCTTGATGATCATTCATTACCTTATTTACTTATAATTATGAGTATGTGCAAGGAATATCAATACTATTTGTAATGTTTGATAATGGCACACACTTCTTTACTTGTGTACATTGTGCTTGTTGTCGACGATGATTTTAATTGCAAAAAACAAGGCGAATAAATTATTCATAGACAAGACCGTGAAGAGCCTATCCTTCTTGAAAGATATGGAACAAAGACAACCTAAAGGAGAATTCTGCATTACAAAACAAAGATTGGCTTTTGTTCAATCCCAAGTCTCCGATAACCAGGTCATGGTTGCACTAGGGTCGCTCTCGGGTATTGATGTGATATTGCTATTAATCTCAAAGGACTATGGTTATTTCTAACTTTGTCAGGAATCATAAGCATCACACACAAAAATTTCCACTTCATTCATAGAATAATCTCATGAAATAAAAAGATTTTACAATAATATTTCATGAACACCACAAATTCTTTTCTATCACTTAAGTAGATTTGGAATTAAGCATTCAATAACTTTATGGAAAAAAAAGATCTTCAATGAAATTTCATCCATTCATTTAAATTTTTTGGAACATTTTCAAATATTTAAAGCATCTATTCTAAAACAAAACATAAAAAATAATGGAAAGTAAAAGTTTCTCCCGGTTACTCTCCATGGATGCCCCAAAGAATTAATCAAAATAGAGCAAACCGCTTTATACTTCGCCAGATTGCTTCACAACTACATATAAAATGGTGCAATCTTTTAAAGAGAGGGTTTTGTTTTTGGACTCCAAGTAGGTTCTATATGTACCCTTAAATGATGTAGCATATAGTCTTGTTCGGCTGAACTAACAAAACTAGCTACAAAAGATACTAAGATAGGTAGCTATCTAATAAGCTCTAATATTTATCAATGTCTATGTGCATACAAAGTTTTACGCTAGAATGGTTTAAAAAACAGGAAAAAAGAACAAAAATTAAAAGTTTATGCTCCTCCGACATCCAAAAATTCTAAACTTAAAATAAAAATGAGGGAGGAGATGGCCTTTTATAGGAACAAGGCCCCAAAAGTTCAACTTAAAAGTCTATCTAGAGAATCAAAAATAAAAAATAAAAATACAACACGTGGCATCTTCCAACTATCATCAAGAATATTCTAGAATAAGTCAAGGCTTTGACTTCATCTGTAGCAACACTTCTTTTATACTCTAGCACGATCACTTTACATTTGTCGAGGCTACCAACTCCTTTACAAAAAATCGGAATAAAGAACATTCACAAGGACAAGGATCAACCTGCAAACTCAAAATTGAAACAAAATAAACTTCATCATACTTTCGGTATCCAGTATCTGGTTCTTCCTCTTTTCACTCATGACTCTTGCTTTGGGATTCTTCCTTCACCTTTCTTCAATTGATACTCTCGGAAAGCACTTAATAATTGATGCATGTGTTCTTTTGAAATCCTTCGCATTGCTTTCCAAGTGTGCTTGAGCCTAATATATTCTTCAATTACTTGGAGTATGATATCATTTTTTTGCTCTTTGTTAGCTTCATAGCTGACTATAGTATTTTTGCATTGTATTATCTCATCAACGACCTCCGGTGTCAACAATTGAACAATATTTCTATTTATTATTTCTATCCATTCTTTGAAGGCTTTAGCTTATTTTCCTTCCTGTCCTAATGTTTAGGGATCAAAACCTTGATGTGCTAGTATTTCAATAAATTCTTGATTTTCACCCATCAATTTTCTACATTCCACAGTGACTTTTTCAAATCCTTCGATACATTGTATTATCATGTCACCTTCCCATTTCAACTGTTTCTTCCATTTTCCTAGAAATGGAATTTCATGTTCTAACATTACATCACTCTGTATTAACCCTTTGGTGTCTAATTGCATGAGAATTTCAATGCTTCGCCTTTCTTCAATGATCTGCTCTTGGCAAAGTCTGCATTCATCTTCAAATATTTTCAATTTTTCTAAACGGTGGTATGCTTCCTTGTACTTCCTTATTGCGTTTGTAATAAATTCTTCTCCGTTCTTTACCCAATATTCAATCCATTCTTCAAACATACTCATTTTCTGGTGAATTGCTGCAATTGCATCTACTTGTTCTTGTGACATCAACACTGGATGTTGGGGTAGTTCAAATTTCTCTTGACCAAATAAAGTTAATGAATTTATAAAATGTTCCAAGGTAGAAAATCATTCTTTCAATTCTCTTTTCTTTTATTTATACTTCTGCACTCTAGCAACAATAACATTTAAATTCATTTTTATTTCCTCTAATGCTTATTTCCAAGATGAGTGTCCAAGGTTAATACTTGTTATCTTATACTACTTAGGCATTATTTCATGTCTTTCCCTATCATCTATTGGAGTAGCTATCTGGATAGTTCTGTTACCATATGCACTCCTCTGTATGACATGTTTTGTCTTTGCTTAGTGCCTAGGTTTTGGAGTATCTACTTCTTGCATAAAATTATTCAAATTCAGAGGCAATATTTCCACTTCCATTGGAGAAGATAATTCCCTAATTAACCAATTAGGAGTATCATCATCTTGTTATACCTCTTCAACATTCCTTTGTTCCTGTTTATCACTTGTCTTAGGAACTTCTTCTGTTTGACTTTTCACATTATCTGAAATGGGAATTTCTTCAATGATATTTGGCATAGATTTGAGATTAGTAGGGTTTGACACTGTCTCCTCTGTTTGGAAACTTATATTTTCCTATCTATCCATATTTTCCACTTTATCTCTCTGAACATTATCTTCTTTATTCACTGCTACATCAGGATTCTCTTCATTTTCAATACCTTCTTCTGAAAAATGTGTAGCTTCTTCTTCTACAACTTCAATTTCAATTTTAGTTTCAACATGGCCTTTCTCTGGTTCTTCAAATACCTGTGACTGTTCATCAACATTTGGCACACTCCCAAGCGAAGGCTTGGAATCAAGAGTATCTTCAATATTTCTTTCATCAATAGGATCCTACCCTGAGCCTCCCCTATTTCCATTTCAAGTACGCTAGGGTTTCCTGCCTTTGAGGTGAGTGTTCCTTGAATAATCTCTTCTTCTTCTTCAATATTTATGGGATTAGAACCTTCATCCTTAACTTCTTCTATCACTGGATGTGCCATGGGTTTGTCTTTGGACTTATTTTCTTTCACTTTCTCCCACATAGCATCCCACTTTTCCATCTGTTCTTTAATTTTAGGTTCATCTTCTTCAGAAATTTCTTCTAAAGCTACATGAGTCCCTCCCATTGCTTTTTTCACATTACCCATGATATTAACAGAAAGGGGAGAAGTAAACAATGCTACAACCTTTTGAGATGCAAACCTTGTCTGAGCACCAACATTTCTTATTGCTCATGTTCCTTCATCAATAACCACTCTTGTTCTTGGTTTTGCTATAGAAGAAGATGCACCTTTAGGTCTTGGTTTTGATTTATCTTTATCTGTTTTTGCATCTTTCTATTTATCAAATGGTTTTATGGGAACTTCTTGTCTTGTAGTTTTAGGGGTTCTTTCTTCAATTCTTATACCTAGAGCAACCTTACTAGTTTTTCTTATCTTTTTGGTAGGCTCTCCACTTTCAAATGCTCTGTCATCTCTTTGATTTCTCCTTTTATCTTCTAAGAAGATATGCTCAATTCTCGTTTCCCTCAGATCTTTACAAAAAAAATCAATCAAGTGTTGAGTATACCTTAAGACTGGTTTGGTGAACTCATAAATTAATGTCATATCTTCGTTATCAACACCTAGGTCTGGAATAGGTTCATCATATACCCTATCATCATTGTAGAACTTGTTCAACACATTGCCATCATCTTCTTAAAAATGATCTGGAATATCATAAAGCTTGAGCATTTGAGTGAGTTTCAAAGACATTCTTTCATATTTTCTTCTTCTTACCACATGCTTGTCCTCACAATTAAGCCAATAATCTTCTAGATGTGACACATGAGCACAAAAATAAGCTATATCTTTAGCAATATTTCCTTTAATATCATAATACACTCTCTGGAGTGGGAATTCTTAAAAATGGTATGTCCTCAACTCTTCTTCACACAAGTCAGTTACTTTGATTGCACCATACTTATAATTTCCTATTGTAATGGGAAATTTAAAAGAGGCCTTCTTGCAAGCATGGCTAAAAAGATCTTGAGATGGTTTCAACCGTCTCACCAATTCCAGTAAAACAATTTTATCTGTAGGATACCTGTGTAGCATGAATGGATGTCTATCAAATCCCTCCACTCTAATGTAGGAGTAAGTTGGGAACTGTATGTACCAGCCTCCCATTGGCTGAATGGAACTTTGTGCTTCTAGGGATAATCTTTTGGATTTATAACCTTCCATCGTTCTAACCAATTTCATGGAGAACAAATCATTAAGTTTCCTATAATCATCTTTATACCCATGGATGGTAATTTGGGGTAGATGTAAATATATCAAACTGTTAGCAACCTTTTTGCCCAAGGTACCAATCTATCTCAACCCTTTTTTATTGGCTCTCATAGCACATGAGTAAATAACATATGACATGTAGAAGCATCTGGTTTTGGGAAATGTAGTAATCTATTCATGCAGTCCATCACTTATCAACTTTCCCCAATGCAATTCCAAAGGACCCTCCATCATGCGGGATATTATCACAAACATCCAGGGTTTGAATTTTCTTGCATCTCTTAAACCAGCTACTTTGCTCAGCAAATTTATAATATCTTGCATTTATTTTTTAAACATAGACCTCTGAATTACATTGGTCTGTTGTGTAATTGGCTCTTGGCACCATTGTGTGCTCATAATTTCTCTATTACACTCTTCAGAATTTTGATATGTCTTGGCTTTAGCCTTTATGAGAACATTGAACATCTGTGTGTAAATGGGGAGACCAAATGTGCATATGATTCCTTTCTAAGATAGGTATGTGTAAGTTCTCCCTTCTTTCTCAACAATCCTTTTGGTTGGGTTGTAGTGATTTATACATTTCATAACTAATTCAAGAGCTTCTATTGCTGGTGGAAATCCTCCTGCAGGAAGTAACCCATTTGCCACAACATTCTTTGTACATTGAGAAGCATTCTCTTGTAATAGCAGTGAATGGGTTTCAATGTCAGAATACCATCCCATATGAGTATTTGTGACCACTACATTGATGGGTACGACTTGTGAACTACAATATTTAAATTCATCTTCTGGCCTTGTGCCTGAAGTGCTCATTTTGTGTATACTGTGTTATGCAATTTTTAGAATATGTGTCTTGTGTGCGAGTTAGGGTTAAATTTAACCAAAAATTTTAGTTTATAAAAATTTCAAGTCATTTTCAATTAAATTCAAGAAATCAAAGAATGAATCAACATTTCAATTTCAGAATGGAAATACAACTATCGAGATTTTTAGCTTGAGAAACAAATAAAAAAAATATCAGTTATTCAAAACATACCTGGTTCTGGTTAATAGTGGTGATCTTTCATAATGCAACTTCAAAACCCTTGGTAGCTGTCTTGGTTTCTTGAAATTTACCTCTCTTTGCATGCCAATGTCATTTCGTTAATTCAATGTCCTTCACAAATGTGCAATATGACGCGAAGTGGAGTGTTGTAAAAGCAATTGCATGCTTGAGGTGGTGCCAAGTACATAGTTAGTTCACCACCTTCATTAATTATTCATTATTTTTCATTAATTCCTAGAATAAAGGTGCAATCATTATGGATTATGGTCCAAATAACAAACACCTAGATTTCTACGGTGGCTCCCCATTAGAGAAGAAAGACGACATGATGATTATACGTGGAAATTAGATGCCACGTTGATTATTTGCAAGGTATATGCCATTAAAGGTATGTGATTAATTGGTGATCATCAAGATTAAAGCTTTCTGGTATTGTCTTTGAAAATAAAAAACACTAGGATCTGAGAAATACCCTCTAAGGAAAGAGAAAAATAGAACAAGAGAAAAGATCAGAAATTGAGTCCAAAAGATAGGTTAACAAGTTTTTGAAAAAACTCCTTGATTTCTGACTTTCGAGAAAAGAAACAAAAAGAATATTGGATTTCGATAAAAAGAAATTATCGAGATTGACAACTCCAGTTAATGAAATATTGGGCAGAACTAGAATCATATGAAGATACAAATTCCCCTTGGAACAGATGCAGGACTCTGGGACTCCGGTTTCTAGTAACATATTAAACTTTGCAAAAAAGACCGAAACACCAAATCTGGGAAATAAAAGGATATAACAACAAAGAGGCCAAGTAAAAATGAAAGAGGGATAAACAACCAACTGAGCATCAAAAATGATGCCAAAGCAAGTGAAATAAAAAAGAGAAGCAGAGGAAAAGAAAAAAGGGGGGTCCACATTTTTCCAAGGGGAAAAATGGGGCATGTTGTGAGACCACACAACACTTGCAAAACTAGAAACACCTTCTCATTGAAAACCACATCCCGACTGCAAATTAGTATGTTGGTAATTGGATTCCACAATCTAAAACCATATTATTTTTCTCCATAGCCAACAAAGATACACCATTCTGATTTGGGATCCAATTTTGTTCTCTTCTCCTTGGGAGTGTGAGCAAAAACTTTGCAGCCAAAGACTTGTAGGTGATTATGAGAAATTCATTTTCCCAACCATTTTTCTTTTGAAATGTCAAAATCCAATCATGATGAAGGACCTCGATTGTTCAAGTATACTAATGTGTTAAGAGTCTCTGCCCAAAATTCCTTTCCCAAACATGCAATAAAGAGAATACACCGAGATCTCTCCAAAATTGTTCGATTGCACAATTTTCTTGAGGAGCGAATAGAAAAATATTGATATATTGGATACCATTATCTAAACAAAAGTTGTCAAAATACAAAGAGACACTCTACATGATTATCCATTTTTAAACATTTAATTTTATTTTTGGCTTGATTCTTAGTAATGAATTTAAAAAATTTGAATTCTATAAATACTTCTAATTTTCTATTTAGCATATACACCCAAAATTTTCAATTTCAATCATCAAGAAAGGTAACAAAATAATTTTCCTCTCCAATAGAGATTACCTCCATAAGACAAAACACATTTGAGTGCACAAACTCCAAAGGCTTTGACTTCATGTCATGTCTGGTCTTCAAGAATGTGATATGCCTTTGTTTTCCATAGTGAGAGGTATCCTTTAATCAATAATTATTCTATCTACATTTTCCACAATTCAAAATTTTTCCTTGAGAAGTGTTTGATTCTCCATTTATTCACATCTTCCATCTTTTCAATTTTTTTTTTGTAATTTTTCAGTTAGCTTCTTCACTAGGCTTTGATACCAATTATTGAATAACAAGTGTAGATAAACAAATGAAAAAATATAATTAAAGACACAATATTTAAATCAACGAGAGTAGAAGACACCAAATATACGTGGTTCAACAATTTGGCTATATCCATGAGAAGCAGGAAAATATATTTATTTATATCTCTATTTTGTTTGTACATATAGCTACAAGCTTCTCAGCTATACAATGATAATAATTGATTACATTATCCACAAATATATCCATCTCCAAGGAATTCAAAGAGATGTGCAATTGGAGGGAAAATATAGGAAGTTCAAGAGATGCATTTGTTCATCGAGGGGTGATCCCACAAAGGTGGTTTACAATTTACGGGAGGATCGATTTTGTTGAAATCACATATTTTTTAGAAAATATAAATGATTTAAGCCTTAAAAATTCCATTTAAAGCATTCCAATTGAGGAGGGTTTGATCAAACTACTTAAATCAAACCCCCTTGGATAAAACCTCTAGTTTTAACCATACCTATAACAGAGTCTCCTTTACACCTATCACAATGCTAATAAAAAACCACTTTTGATTTACCTTTTGGGGGATCAAATGAATTTATTAAAAATTTATTTCTTGTAAGTATGTATTCCTTATTATAAGCTTCCCAAAGAATTATAATTTTAAATAAATTTAATTTTTATTATATATATATTTTATTTCTTGGGCCTTAGGTTTTTCATCGAAAATCAAGCTCCATGTTCTACACATGTGGAAAAATAACAGATTATCAAACAAAATTGAAAAATATCAATGCCCTAAATATTGATGTCCTTGATCCAACAAAAAGAATTGAATTTTTATACATACAAAAAGTTATTTTTTAGCTAGTAAATCATGTCTAAATTGTAACTGGTTTGACTTCAAGTTAAGAAAAATATTCAATAAAAATTATCTAATCAAAATTGGAAGCACTAAGATATCAGAGTTATGAATCCTAAATTAGAAAGAATTATAATTTTATCCTTCATGGAAAAATATTGCTGATACTCACAGTGAACATCACTTTTAAATGCTATTTTTGAAAAACTAGTTTTTGAGGAGATGGAAAAAGAAGTGCAATATGATTCCAATTTTTTTGAAAAAAAATATATTTATAATCTATAGACAAACTTCCTTGAAACTCTAGTTTGCATCATCTTCAAATTCCCTCACTAGGTTTAGCCACTATAGGTGCTCGAAGTAAAGATTTAGTTAAAAAATATTTAAAGGTCGGTTTGGCCAAAATTGTAAACCACTATTGTGGGATCATATCCAATAGTTTTTAGGGTATGATTTTGACTAGAAAGTAAGAAAGACAAAAAAAGGGAAATGAGAAAGGATAATAGAAAAAAAGAAAGAAAGAACAGGAATAAGCACATAGATTCATTATCTAAAAAATATTTTTGAAAAGAAAACATGGAAACTAGGGTTAAATAAATGGAATGCAACCTAACATAAGAAAGTTACATCCACATAGAGTTCCATGACTCATAGATTAAAAAAAAATCTATCATTTCATCTCATATGCACAACACAAACACATATATTAAGGGAAAATATTATTATTGATCACATGATAGAAAACCTTCAAAGGAAAGACTATACATTTCATATAAAAAATTATAGTATAAAAGACAACATGCTTTCTCATAGACTAGTTGTATTATCTTTTATTTAATTAAAAGAAAATGTTTCACTACTGTACAATGTGAAAGAATAAAAAATTTCCCAACCTAAAATCCCATTTCATTACAAATAAGAAGGTATTTATAACTATTCAATTCATAACAAGTTTTTATAAACATATTAATTAAAAATAAATTTTAAAAAATATATTTCTCAATACTTTTCTAACTTCAGTTGCCATAAGTGACTTGTGAGATCACCATTAACCCAAGGGAGTTATCAATTTATGCAAAAGGCTCAAAAAAATATTACATTTTACTTGGTATGTCATTCTTGTTGAATCCATCTACCCTATTTATAATTTTAAATGTTGAGGTTGTCCTCTCGGACACGAGTTTTCTCAAGCCTAACTTGAATTTTCTAATGTTGATTCTACTCCTTAAGAGAGGAATTAATTCAGACATCCAACTTTGATAACACTCAAATAAATAAATGTGTTCCGTCCATAATTATAAGTAACAGAGAATAAAACTATGGGATATTTTCATACCCTGAATCATGAATAATATGAGGATTCATTGTATAACTAGTTATAAATTTCAAGTTAATAATACCAAGATAATGGAGTTGAATAGACCATTTGCAAACTTTTGAGTGTATGCAACCATATAATTTTCCAAAACATTGAAATATAAAAACTACTTTTTTTAAGAGCATTCTATATCTTTCTTGGGATTTCATGTTTTTTAAATGATGTCAATACTTCAAGTAATAGACCATGCAGATTGTCTCCAAGATGTTGAAGTGAAATAGGTTTCAAAAGATCTAATTTATCATCTTTTGTATGATAAAGAAAACCAAAGTCCATATAGGAAAAGTCAAGTCCAGATAGATCTACAACCTCCCTTTGAAAATCACTATTAGATTTTATTATACTAGAATGGAATATAACTTGAGATAATATTTGTGTAGATGGATGCTTACCCACACAATGAAAAGTTTCCACAATCCAAGGATGAGGACCACTCTAAAACAAATTGGACTTGCCTCATATACTCACAAATTTCATGTCAACTATAGAATGTTTAAATCCATGGGTCCAATATGAAATTCTTTGAGCAAGCATTGACAACAAAATTATCTATGAATATAAATGTGAGAAGAAATGAGAAACCACATTATTTTTTCTATCTATAGTATAGTTTGGTGTGAATCTCATAGCCACATGATTTGAATTATTATAGATCAATGTTCACCTACCAAACAAGCTTACCTTTAGATGGAACTAACACTAGATTTTTGGTGAAAGTAATCCATCTCAAGTTCAATATCCCACTTGTTGGTTAGGAAAAGATAGAAAACAAAGAATTGCAAATTGTTACGAAAAAATAGACTTTTATTTTTATGATAGTAGAAATGATTACATATGCCTCTTTAATTTATAGAGTCTTCCAAGAATTCTGTGAGAATAAACAATAATAAAAGCTACATATAAATCTATTTTAAAACTAAGCAAATAGCAAAAAGAAAAACTAATTCCTAATTTATTCTACTACAAAAAATGTGCAGTTTTCTTTATCTCTTCATGAGGAGAAATTATCTACTTTATTTCTAACACTCCCCCCTGATTTCTACCATTAATAGTTTCACCATTTACAATGCCCAAATTTTTTCTTAAATGGTCAAAGATATCCTTTTCTAATGCCTTGGTAAATATATTTTCTATTTGTAAGCTTTTGAGTGTATGCAACCCTATACACTTTTCCAAAACATTGAAATAGAAAAACTATTGTTTCTAAGAACATTCTATATCTTTCTTGGAATTTCATATTTTTTAAATGATGTCAATACTTCATGTAATAGACCATGGAGATTGTCTCCAAGATTCTAAAGTGAACTAGGTTTCAAAAGATCTAATTTTTCATCTTTTGTATGATAAAGAAACCCAAAGTCCATATAGGCAAAGTCAAGTCTAGATAGATCTATGAAAATCACTATTAGATTTTACTATACTAGAATGGAATATAACTTGAGATAATATTTGTGTAGATAGATGCTTACCCACATAATCAAAAGTTTCCACAATCCAAGGATGAGGACCACCCTAAAAAAAATTAGACTTTCCACCATACTCACAACTTTCATGTCAACTATAGAATGTTTAAATCCATGGGTACAATATGAAAGTCTTTGAGCAAGCATTGACAACAAAATTATATAGGAATATCAATGTGAGAAGAAATGAGAAACCACATTATTTTCTATATCGATAGTATACTTTGGTGTGAATCTGATAGCCACATGATTTGAATTATTATAGATCAATGTTCACCTACCAAACAAGCTTACCTTTAGATGGAACTTACACTAGATTTTTGGTGAAAGTAATCCATCTCAAGTTCAATATCCCACTTGTTGGTTAGGAAAAGATAGAAAACAAAGAATTGCAAACTGTTACAACAAAATAGAATTTTATTTTTATGATAGTAAAAATGATTACATATGCCTCTTTAATTTATAGAGGTCTTCCAAAAATTCGATGAGAAGAAACAATAATAAAAGGTACATATAAATCTATTTTAAAACTAAGCAAATAGCAAAAAGAAAAACTAATTCCTAATTTATTCTACTACAAAAAAGGTGTAGTTTTCTTTATCTCTTCATGAGGAGAAATTATCTACTTTATTTCTAACACTCCCCCCTAATTTATACCATTAATAGTTTCACCATTTACAATGCCCAAACTTTGTCTTAAATTCTCAAAGATATTCTTTGCTAATGCCTTGGTAAATATATTTTCTAATTGATCTTTAGATCTGCAAAGTTCCAATTGAATTTCATCTTTATTCACCAACTCTCTAATGAAATGATATTTTGTATTAATGTGCTTGCTCCTCTTGTGAAAGACATGATTCTTTGACAATGCGATTCATAATTTATTTTCGCAAAATATTGGTGTTGGCTCCTCTTGTCCTTGCAATAAAACTATCAAAACTTTCCTCATCCAAACTACTTGACATGTTGGTGAGGTGGCTGCTACATATTCTACTTCAGCTGATGAAAGTTTCATTATGGGTTGCTTCTTTGATGCCCATAATACTGCACCTATCCCACAATAAAAGATATGTCTAGAAGTACTCTTTCTATCATCAATGCTACCTGCAAAATCATTGTCAGTATAACCAATCAAACCAAAATCATTAGTTGTGGAATACAAGATTCCATATCCTATTATTCCTACCACATATCTCAGTATGATCTTCCCAACATGCCAATGTGATTCTTTTGGTGACTCCATGAATATTGAGATTAGAATAACCGCATACATGATATCTAGTCTTGTAGTTGTAAGATACATCAAGCTTCCAATTAGTCTTTTCAACACATCCTTTGCATATTTAGATTGATTAATAAAAAATCCTTTATCTGATTGAACAAATTGAATTCCCAAAAAATACTTCATCAAACCCAAATTTTTCATCTCAAATTATTTCTTCAATGCTTATTTAAATGTGTCTACAAAAAAATTTCTATTAAAAATTAAATCAACAACATATAAAAACACAACCAAAATCTAACCTTCTTTATTGATCTTTGCTTACAATGTAGGCTCACTAGTTCTTCTATTGAATCCATTAATTTTCATGTATGAATCAATTCTACTATACCATGCTCCTAGTGCTTGTTTGAGACCATAGATCGCCTTCTTCAATATATAAAACTTGTCTTCATGTCCATGAACTTCATAACCTCATGGTTGTTTCACATATACTTCTTCTTCTAGAAAACCATTCAAAAAAGCTGATTTGACATCCATTTGAAATAATTTCCAATTATTTTGTGTAGCTATTGTTAGAACCATTCTAATAGTATCAAGTCTAGAAACTGGAGCAAATGTTTCTCAGAGACATCCAAACTTGACCACTCCATATGGTCAAACTCATTTCCTTACTCCTCAAATTTATTTCATCTCTTCCCAATAATATTAATTACATCATTCATTTAATTTAATATTTCATCATTTTGTATAGTTTGGAAGCATTTAATTTTAATAATTAAATACTTTTACCTTTTTTATTTCTTTTTCCTCCTCTAAATTAAATAAATATACCACTTTATTTAATTTGGTCATGTGACCTCTTTCAATTTAAGCCTATTTTTAATTCTTCTTTTTCTCTCTCATTGTCACATCCTCCATAACCCTCTTCTAATCATAATTAATTTAATTAATTTATGGTTAGGATGTGTCACATCCTCCAACATTTGTAGATTGCTTCTAATCTTTAGTTAATCCTCTTAATCATGTGTTTGCACAACTTTAATAAAAGTTATTAGCCACTTTTAGCATGCCTTTTTTCGTCAACCTTTTCATTTTTCTTTCTTGGTATTGACCTTCTTTCCCATGTGAATTTTAAATTCACATTTATTCCTCCTAGAATCTCTTCTTGCCATGCATCTTCTAGAATCTTTTGACTTGTCACATCAAGTCACATGGGGACAAAGGCTTCCCTTTTTGGAACCTTGTCTTGTCCATGAGATTCTTGCAAGTAATGTGAATTTTTAATTCACATTTATTTTTCCAACTACTTTCCCTTTTCCCATGGAGATTTTTGAGGAATTCTAAAATTCATCAAAAGTCACTTTCATTCCCATTTGTAAACAAGAAATTATTTTTTGAGGAAATCTTCTCATCCCCCAAGGTACTTGCAAAGTACTTGTCCTTCTTACAACTCATGTACCCTCCTTCCACCTCTTTTACACATCCCCATCCCTAAGCCATCTCACATTCCACATGTCAAGATGTGAGGGCTTGTGAGTCCTCAACTCACCATAGCCCTTCATCTTGACCTTGTCGGATGAATCTCAACTGTTGAATTCTCTAGATAATTCAACTTCCTCTATAAATACCACCCTCTTTTCTCTCATTTAGGAACTTTGCATTCCATAGCCAAACTCTTGCAAATTTGTCATTTGAGTTACACTTAGCTAATTTTTGCATTTTTCTCTCACCATTACACTTGCATCCATTTTCATCCACTTCTCATCTATTTCTCAATCATCTTGCATTTGATATCAACATCTTTTTTTATCCAAGAAGCATACACAAAATCAACCATCAAGGGCCAACCAAAGGATCGATTCGAGACAAGGTATAATCAACTTCTTTTTGTTATCATAGTTTGTTTTGAATCTAACTAGGCTAATCTGGAGATGTTA